>OZ010580.1:7323878-7393878 GCA_963932145.1 Acanthosepion lycidas
GAATCGCCATCAGCGGTTGAGACGCCAACAAGGCGGTGGAGACATAATGATCTGGGGTGGTATTATTGGAAAAAACATTAGTGGGCCCATGGAGAGTAGCAGATGGCGTCGAAATGATTGCTGATGCATACATAGCGTTTATGAAGGAGCATCTTGAACCGTGGATGAAAAGGCAAAGAGTTGCCTTCAGAAGGGCCATTGTTTTTATGCAAGATAATGCTCCCTCACATGCTGCTCACAAGACTACTAAATGTTTGAAACAGTTACGCTTCAATGGACCTCGAAAAATGAAGTGGCCAGCAAATTCTCCGGATTTGAACCCAATCGAAAACATTTGGAGCATCATGAAGCGAAGACTGTACGCCAACGGACGACAATTCAGGAGCACCGCTGAGTTGTGGGAAGCAATTCTTGACATATATCGCGGTATTACAGCAGATTCTATGGATCGTCGACTTCTTCAAGTAATTTCTAAAAAGGGAAAGTACATTAATTATTAATTTGTTTAAAACTGTGCCTTTGTTTGTATCTGTTATTATTTGTTTGATTATCTTATTTATTAGCTTCTTTTGATCATAAACATTCACGTGCAACATTAATAAACGTTTTGTTTGCTCAATTCTGGGAATTTTACTAAACCTTTCTAATAATTTGGCACGCTCAAATCACCGTGCTGATAAAAAATAAGGTGCCAGTTAGTTTACATTGCGCAGGTCTGTGTTGCCAACATTGTGTGAAAAATTTGTGTGAATTGATTGGAGGGTTTTTGAAATATTAGAAAAAAGTTATCTGGATAATAATTTGGCATGCAGTATATATATATATATATATATATATATATATATATATATATATATATATATATATATATATATATATATATATTATGAAATGGATTGAGTCCGACGATTATTTAATATATTTTCTGTTTATACGTTTTTTTTAAATACAAAGTATAATTCTCGTTTTCGGGGGTTTTTCGTTTTGTTTTTTTAATAAACATTATTAATTACATTTACCGACCTGAACGTTCGAGAAATTTTGTAGAAAATATGTAGTTCTTCAACAGGAATCAAACCTTTAACCCTAAAGGGATTCATCATTTGATCTGATGTTAAGGTACGTTTTGTAAGCAGATATAATCGTTTCAGGAAGATCGTCGAAGATTTGTTGTTTATAAACAGTAATTCGGACTTTGCTCACCTAGGTACCTCCATGAGGTTGCTAAAAGAAGAGCATAGCATGATGAAAAGACGCCAAACTTGATGAAAACAAAATTTTATCGTCTAAATTTTTTGTAATTTTTAAGATGATAGATAAAAGTATATTGGGGGTATTTTTTTCACGTTTTTACTTGTTCCTAGCACGTCTAAAATTTTCGTTAAACTTTTTTTTCAGTTAGCAAAATTGACAGATAATCAGACATATCACCCAGTGTTTTCCATTCTATAAAATAAAACTATGATAATCGAAAATTAGAAATTATAATCTTTACTTAAAATATTTTGAAACAAATATTACTTAGTTTCTGCGCCGAAAAGAAGTAGTTTAAATATAAAACAAAACAGTTCATAACATTTCGCGTCACTTTACAGGTGATGAGTGCTGATTTTATCAAGTATTGAGAGCTTACGTGAAAAAAAAAAAGTTATTATACGGAAGGACAGAATTGATATAATTATTTAGATTTAAGTGAAAAAATTATTTACCTCCTTATTTTTAAGGAAAACATTCAGCGGTCTAATTTTCTTTCTTTTTTTGTACTTAGCTTTCACCTTTACGTTTACGATGCTTTATGGAAACTATATTATAAAAAAATTAAAATAACACTGTTGAGAGTGAGATTAAATTTCATAAGAAAAGTACCTATAAATTAATTAGATACCTTTCTTATGAAATTTTATCAGAAGTGTACATAAAATACTATAATTTTATATAAATTTACTACGTTTTACTGTGTTATTTGTATTTCTATTCATTTTATTATTAATTTTGATATTTCATTCATGGAAAAATGTCATAACTGAGATTAATATAGAAATAAGATTGTATAAATTTCATAATATAATATTGATACTTGTAGGTACCCTTCCCAGTGAAATTGAAAAATCCAATTAACTTCTCCACACGCGTTTCGCAAAAATAAAGGCCATAACAGCGGAGAACAATGCTTAACTCAAATAACGCAACTTAATTGTATTCTTGCTAGTCTTTATAATAACTGCCGTATTATGAAGACAAAATTACATTTCTTAATTACCACGTTTCTCCTGATTGGTCGAAACGATACAAATTACAATGCGGTAAAAAAAAAAAAAAGATCCCATATGTACATTTACGAAACTGTATGCGGCTTTCAACTAATTTTATATTTTAATAAATGTAAAAATCTAAAATAATTAAAGAATAATTGTATTAAAAATTGATTTTTAATCGAAAAGGTTTTTTGCTTTCAGAGAATATTGTCCATCTTCATAAAAACAACTAAAAGTAAATAAAAGCATTTGAAATTAAATAATATCTTTGTTTTATTGAGTTTTCTATGTTACAGTTCAGAGCTGATTTTTAGGTAGGGCGGTCCAATTAAAAAAATATGATTTACTTTCCTCTAAATCTTGTGCTTTTAACTAATATAATCACTAAACGGAATGCTGTTGAAGTTCTAGTGTCTTCATAAAATAAGTTATGGGGGAGGGGATAATAAATATATAAAAAAAAATTGCTGTGACTTTAAAAAAAGAAAACGTATTTGTAATAATTTCCATTATTTGTGAATAGTTTCTGAAAGTTTCATGAACCTCCGACAATTATTTCTATTTTTGCAAGACTTTCCAAAAATAAAAAATAAAAAAAATAAAAAAAAACGTGCTAAAAATTGTCTATATTATTTAGTAGTTCCGGTAATACAAAGAGAAACAAGTTTTTTTTTTTTAATGAAAAGTTAGAATGTTCTAAAAAGAAGAAAAAATTTTTAAAAAAATAATTAAAATTACTTTGGTATTTCCTCTTAATAATAACATAAACATTTAGAGCATAAAATTTTGTTTTCTTCAAGTTTGGCGTCTCTTTCATTATGCTATGCTCTTCTTTTTTTACTTTTTTTTAGCAATCTCATGAAGGTACCTATGCTAACCAGACTCTTCTTTGTAACTGAATGCTTAATAGCACATCAGATCAAATGATGGTTCCCCCCTTAGTGTTATTTTAATTTTTGCGTAATTTAGACGACATTTTATCCATTGCACACTCTATATGCGAATGCATGTGTGTATTCGCATTTTTAGATATTTAAATTTCTTCAAACATCGATTGAAAACTCTGAGCACAAAAAGAAAGAGACAATTGGTGACGATATGGCAGTGGTAGGATTTAATTGGTTGGCAAAAATCGACCGACTTTCAAATACTCGTAACTTGACAAAAGCAACAACTACTTCAAGTTGACGAAAGTAAACAAAAATTGTGAGCATTTTTTATTTGACAAAAAAATCTTTCTCTTCGTTTTCGTTTTGATTAGTCACCAAATTAAAAAGAGAAATGAAGAGATGCGGCTAATGAACATTGCAGTTAACTTTGGAACTAATTTATTATATGTTCAACTAATCAGTAACTAATAAACGAAAAATAAAAAGATGATTGAATAGAAAAAAAAAAAAAGACAAGATAAAATCTAAAACCATATATTAAAAAAAAATGAACGCAGAAAAACAGCGGATCATTTTTTTTTTTATTTTCTCAAAAACATATTCTGAAAAAAAAATGTTCGAGATTTCGAAAATGTTTTTAAATACCGAACAGAAAAAAAAAACAAAAAAACAAATAAGTGACGCTGTGTAGGCTTCCAATTATTAAAACGAATGACACTATCGATTTACCGAGTTTAAATTCCGACTGAGGCTGTGAGCAGACACATTTAAATGCAAAAGGCATGAACGCAACACTTTCGATAGTCTACGTTGTATTTTCCTATCTATATCTGGTAGAATGTTACCCATTATAATCTGTCTCATGTTACTTGTACAGTTGTTGGATTGATTAATTCTAAGCCGAACATTGACTTATTTAATGTAAAATATTGTAGTAGACCTGGAAGGGGATAGACTCCGTCAGGTCTACTCTGCACGAGACGCACTATAGCAACTCTACGATTACACTTGGTCATGAGACTGATGATGATGATGTATGGGGCATTCACCGAGGATCGATCTCACTACATAGTTGTCATGGTAAACCAACAGAGCTTAGATTACTTGATTTTACACACTAGCTCTTCAGAGATGACTTGGTCGAATTTAGTATGGAAAACCAGCGAGAATCAAACTTCTGACACTAGGTTAGCCAGACGAATTTAGGTCGGTTATTCCACCACATACTAACATTTTAAGGAGAGCTTGGAGAACATTACCCTCTCGGGACATATGGAGGGCAATTAACTGACGTGATTGCGTAAATGCATCGTAGGGAGAAGCCTCAGCAAAGATAGAAAAACTGTTAGAAGCCACAAGCGATATGGATGGGCTATTTGCTGATAGGACATGGCATATAGGGGAAGAAAAATAACACTTTTTTTCTTATTTAATCTCCAATTTTGTATGTGGCTCGCAGGGATGATTGAACTCAGTACTCAGTTGTAATGGCCAACCAGACTATCATTGCTAATCATTACCAACCTTTAAGTTCCGGCGCTGTTCTTCTGGGAAAACAAATGGTAGGATTCTTCCGAATAACTGTCGACGTGAGACAGGGATGCATACTTTCACCCACATTGTTCAACCTATTTCTAGAGAGAATCACACAAAAGGTTCTGAATGATTAAACTCTATCGGTATATGTTTTATAGACGACATTGACCTCATAGCAGGTAGTAACTGTGATCTCCTGGATTTGCCCACCAAAGCTGTTGAAAGTACAAGAACATATAGAATGAAGGCCAGCTCCAAGAAATGCAAAGTAATGTTTAATAACACACACAGTAACACCTGTGTCAACATTCCAATGAACGGGAATTCACTGGAGGAAGTGGCCAGTTTTAAATACTTTCATACGATTTCGTCTAAAGATGGTACCTGCAGCTCGGAAATCAACACAGGAATTGGCGTAGCTATGGCCAAATTGGCAAGAATATGGAAATGCAAAATCATCTTTCAAACAAAGTACAAACTGCACAAATCACTGGTAGTCTCCATTCTCCTATACAGATGTGAAACGTGGACACGGTCTGTAGAAAAAAGAGAGCAGGATCCAAGCGTTTTAGGACAATTGGATGAGAAAACTACCTGGTGCTTCTACTGGGAACATAAAACCAATGCGTTTGTACGAAAAACGGTTGAAATTTTTGTGGGCGACCAAGAACCTCTTCTCGCCACTGTCAAACGGAGGAAAAAATGGAGGGGTTTAGAGACGTTACAAGGGACGACAGCCCATGCAAGACCATCATGCAACGCAACATTGAAGGCTTATGTAGCTTTGGTTTGGTTTGCTAGGCTTTTATGGCATATCAAGCTCAGTAATGGCGAAAAGACTTATATTGTTGGTAATTTTTTTTATTTTCAAAAATATATTGCTACTATTACTTGTGTTTTCTTCAAAAATTTACTGCTGGTATTTTTTTCAAAATTCTATTGCTGGTATTAAAACCTATTGTTACATTTTCATAATGTTTTGATCTCAGTTTAGGGGTTAACTATTCGCCCATATCTCGGACCCTAACAGATGCTAGCACCCCAGCTCAGGATGGACCTGGGAACACCAGTGATTAAGAGGTGGTTCCACGCTCCTCAAATCCTCCTGATCAGATGCCTTGCTGCTGGATGTAGTTTATCGCCATACCCAGGACGGTGGATGTAGGAGAAGACGCCAACGCAAAAACTGGTTTGACAATGTCAAACAATTAATACGTATGACTATACCAGAATTGCTGATGTATGCCGTTGATTGACAGTAGTGGAGGATACTCAATGCAGCTTCTGCTTTCAGGACCCCTACGATTGCAAAAATCTTCGGCTTTATACCACACATTATTCAAATTGTCCTGCGGATAAGCACTGATAACCATTACCATGTACCGAAGCGGCATCTGATTTAATTAAAATCAATATATAAACCAGTTGCCTACAAAGTTAAATGAATAAAGATCTCGGCAGCTGATGTCAATGATTTCTGGTGATAACCTGGCATAGTGGTTAACTGTACAATTCAAGTTCTATTTCAAGAAAGACGAGTGTGCCACGAGCACGCAAGGGGATACAGAGGATTGACAACAAGTGTATAGAGGTGTTTTTAAGGAAAGGATACAGAGAAGGACGGGGAACAATCTCATGGTGTAAGATGTCGATTGACATTACACTTGAATATTTGAAAATTATAGTAATCGAGGAAGCAAGGAAGGAGAAAGGAATTCCACAGACGGGAAGTGCGGGAGAAGAAGCTGTTTGAGAAGAAGAGACGGTTATATTTAACCGTTTTGACAGTGAAAGTTTGGGACCAAGATGCCAGCCTGGTAGCAAGTTTAAATTCATGTAGTACGAAAACCATCGAAACTAGCTCGTCGCAACTGTTTCCGTGAAAATACACGTAGAAGGGACAGATGGGGGCCACGTCACCTTTGTGGGATAGCGATTGTAGACTAGATGCCAGATCAGGGCCTATCATCTTGCATATTCGTCTCTGGATTTTGTGAAGGACCTCAAGACGTACAGTGGGGGCACCAGACCATATTTGACAGCAATATTCCATGCAAGGACGGATGGTTGATTTATAGATTTGAAGGATGGACTCGGACGAGAAAAACTTTCTGGCACGACACAGAGAGCCAACCTTCCTTGCGGTAGTTGAAGCTTAGGCAGTTTTTGAATAATGTTGTCTTGGATATTAATAATACGCCATATTCATCCAGTATGTTGGCGATGATATCTTTCCACATGGTCCTTCTTCTTTTTTATCAGTGAAAGAACGATTGTGGAGTGGTCTCACGTTGCCTTTCTCATGGTTTGAAATCAAGAATTTTTCTTCATTTAAACTTCTTTTTAAGCAAGGCTAGATAGCTCACTCTACACTGCTATTTAGCCCATAGAGATTTTTAAGGGGTATTCGACTACGAGGACGTAACATGGCAAGCCCTAGCAGTAAAGGTCTGAACTGAAGAAAGAAAAGAGTGGAGCTCATTTGAATATTTGCAATTGAAAGGGTGAGTACAAAGTAAGCCATCCCCCAACAAGGACGCGTAAACGATTTTGAACTGTATCAGACCAGAAAAGTAAAGATTAGTCAACTAATACCTAGACAATTGTTATAGTGGAACGCACCTATTCTACAGTTAATAGACTCTCCCACCTATAATAAATAGGGGTAGTAAGAGTAACGAGTCAGTCGGTGAGTCAGTCAATGTCGGACGACAGTTAGTCAAATACTAAAGTATCAGCGACCACAACTAGATTACTCTGCGTTATACCTATTATATCAAGTTCCTAACGTTTTATACGTCGAACCTATTTTAGGACCGACTTAGTACAAATACAAGTCTCCACTGTGAAATCACTCCACAACAACAATGTAGCAGTCCTCCAATTTCTCTTTAGTCTGTATACTTGGTAAAATAATGGGGTTGTTTCCCATTGTCTTCTCCACGATTTAGGAATTCGGAAATGGTGCTTCTTTGAAACTATTTGCCAAATTTAGGTTCCGGATATTTCGATTGAAATAAAATATAAAATTTAAAAATTCAGTCTTAGAGGACCCGTCGTCCCAAGCACTCGCACTAGGATAAGATTAGGTCTAATCTCTTGAGCCAAAAGCTATCCGTAAAGAGGAGATCCCAAGAAGTCTAGATTATTTCGAAGTTATTACACTAGAATTTAAGTCATCGCTGAGATAACAAATGAATGCATATTATACCAAAGATGCAAAAGAGACAGAAGTTGAACCCGGTATGCAGCTTCAAATTTCCGCACAGAAACCGTTATGTAACCTACACATCGCGAATCCCCTTACCCATTAGGGTCATAGGGGAACGACATGTACTGCAACCGCAATATAAGTGTTTCTTCCGCAAGATAGCCTGACGGATCACAAACCTATCAAGGTCGGTTGTTGAATTCAGAATTACCTCCTAGACCAATCTGTCGCATTTTTCTTGGTGAGGAGTTGGGAGCCGTCAAGTAATTCATAAGAAATACTATTATGTACGCAGCAAGGTATACCAGCAGCGTTCAAAATTTGCTTTCGTTAAGCAACGTCGAGTCCTTTCAGTACCAAAATGATCGAATCTAGCTAGTACAACGCTTAAATTCGTAAAGTCTAGATACTAATGAGCAATTACCATGAAAGTATTTATAGAAAAGGCAGAGGGAAACTAAATCATGGAGGTGGAAAATTGACTTAAGCCGAGATGCTAGGTCAAGACCGCTAACTTTGCTGAATTCCTAGGAGCAGACCCAGTATTCAGTATAATCTTTCAACTTAAAACCAAAGAGTATTTTTAGATTGTTATGGTTTCTGGATACAAAACTTGCTTATTAACCCTTAGGGTATTTGCCCGTAAGTGAATATAACGTACCGAATAGGAATTGGAACATGAATATATATATATATATATATATATATATATATATATATATATATATATATGAATGTGTTAATAAATACAGTATTTAACTTATATTAAATCCCAAAATTATTTGTAAAAGAATTAATTATTTAAATTGCTAGCAAGAATTAAATTAATTTCTTCGTAGATTTTTTAGACATTTAAATTACCATCAAACATTAAAATATATTTTTTTACATAAATTCCTAAAACTATACCACCCCTCTGCTTCCTACATGAAACCTATTTACAGACTCTTTCTCTTTACTTCCCCTTCTTTCACTTTTTCTTTTTCTCTATTCTCCCCTCCCCTTCAATATATCACTTCCGTTAAGTTAACCCATTCAATAGGTCATGGTATGGTCCCTCCTCCCCAAATACAAAGTATGATTGAAAGAACTATTAAATAAACCCTCTCTAAACTCGACCATGTCTCTCAAACCACACCTCTGTTAAATTACAAAAACTTACACTACGCATCAAAAGTATGAATTTTCTTTTCGTTTCATCTTTTGGAAGTGCTATCTGACGATCCAGAGTCCTTTAAAAGGGCTCTGGTGAAATAAATTATTATAATGGAACCTTAAAGTGGTCTGTTCTACTTTAATATATATATATATATATATATATATATATATATATATATATGAAGAAAAATATACGGAAAAAACAAACAAAAATCCTTATATGCAATTATGCTGTTTTAATGTTAATATGTCAATGTCGGACGTTTCGGTCTAATAAACCATCTTCAGGACATATTCATAAAATATAATTAACATTATCAATTCAACATGACAAAGACTATGGACATAAGAACAAGAGTTATCCAAACAGATAACTGAAAGTTTTATATGATCAGCGTTCCGTTTTAAACATGGTCACGTTGTCGTCACGTGGGCGACGGTGTGAAAACGTATTCCTAAAATTTGAGTATTTTGAATGTAAATTGAAAAATGAAAAGAATTCTATTTTGATCTAAAATTTATATGTACGCTTGTCGAGCATTAATCTCGCTAGAAAAGGGGAAATACTAAAGAAGCCAGGTCTAGTATTTCCCCTTTTCTAGCGAGATTAATATTTGCTTACACACACACACACACACACACACACACACACACACATATATATATATATATATATATATATATATATATATATAAACATGGGTATCTATTTTGTTTTATGTCAGCTATTCGCCATATTTTTATGACAGCGTTTCGCCATATTTTTCACGACAGCTTTTCGTCCATCAGCAAATTAATAAATAAATAAATATCTGTATGTTGCACTTCTTCTAGAACTATTTAAAAAATGGAAAGTATGTAAGCAATGCACAAGCTGACCCTGAAGAAAAACGTACAATTCGAAAAGTTATGTTTATTTCAACATTTTAGATCAGACAATGTTAGGAGTGGTTGTTATCAAAGCAACAAAGATGAAGAGACTAGTCAGTATAATCGATGAAATAATTCGATTGATTTGTTATCTATTCTTTATCATCTGTTGGAGGGTTATTAAAGGCAGGATGTATTTTTAGATTGTAATAATTATTTTTGAGATAATAATGGTTTAGTGATACAAGTATTTCTAATTTACCCATAGCTGGGGGTAAGAGTTAGATTCATACCTTTTCCCTAGGATATTTGCAGGTAAGTTAATATAACGAACCTAACGGGAATTGGAACTCGTCTCTCCGATTAACATTTTCGAGCCATTATCTATTACACCAGCCGCACATCCAAGATTACAGGACTTAGTATTCCCAAGCGGTCATTCATCGAGGTACCGACAAAGCGCAAAGTAACCTAACCGGTGATCGTACGGGAAACTGTTTCAACGTGAAATGGCGGTAAGCAATAGATGAAGATGAGATTTTAGACAATAGCGATGTGTTTCTACACATGGCTGCCGAGAATACAATGGACAGAAAATGTGAGCAATTAGGAAGCTTAAAGGAAAACAGAAAAATAAAGGAAACATTTACACAGAGAAAGATATGGACTAATTAATGGGGAAAGTAAGCTTGCAGAATTTAACACTCACAAGTCATACTTAAGAAAAGAGAATCTGAGTAACACAGAGTGTAACATGCCTAACGTGTTTCTGTATATGGATACCAGAACAAGAACAGGGAGAAATGATGCTTAGAGCTATAGAGGATAGGAAGTTGTGGAGAGTCAGTGGCCTCACGGGTTCTGAAAGGACGTGGCAAATGAAAGAAGAATGATCTAAATCTATTTATCTAAACGTAATCCAACTGAAGCAGCTAGAAACTTCAGGAAAGAGATTGGCATTGACTTTAGGTTTAAAAATTCCATTTCTCACGAGACACAAAGCAAAAAAACAGGAACCGACAAAAAGAATCCAATTACTGAACAGTGAAATCGTTAAAAGACTAGAATAATATTGCTTCATACTGGAAGCAGATTCAATCAAACAAGAGGAAATGAAAGTAAAAGAACAATTTTGGAAGACGAGATTAGAACGATAGAAACTTTATAAAATACAGAAATACATGAACTCTATTTCGAGGAAATTATGCGAGCCTCTTCCAAAACCTAGGCAAGGAAAAAAATTGAATATAAAATGATTTATACGATATGATGTGACAACATTTTCGCTGTTGTACTCTCCGGCATTTTAAAAGTATTATAATATTTAAAAATACTACGAATTTCGCTGTAATGAACGCAATCCAATTTGGTCAACTGTTTGCCTTTCTATATTTATGCTCAAGGAAATCTGGCATGAAATATTCTGGTTCATTTGTTTTTGTGATACAATTATCTCTTTTATTTCAAGTCATTTCACCCCAAGTAAGGTGACAATTATATTATGGCCTAACGGTTACAGGGGGTGAATGGGAATGAAAAGAGTTTATTGGGAAGAAATGAGGAATGGAGAGTAAAGGTACAGGTTTCAGGAAGACAGAAGATGGCCATTGACATTGCATTTAAATTTTTGAAAAATGTCATGGATGCAAGAAGTCGAAAGGGAGTTCCACAGGTGAGAAGTGACAGAAAAGAAATTTTTCGAATAGAAGTGGCGAATGCATCTAGCTTGGTCAGCAATAAAACGGTGAGATCTAAGAACGCAATCTAAGTGGCAGCAAGTAGTACTCGGGAGTTCAGTCCTTTTGCCAGACAATTACATTTATATCCACAGAATAATTGTCACGAGATTAAGTGGCAAGAAAGAGACGAATTAACTAAAAAGTACAAATTAACTACAATTGTATCATGTAGATTTGTCAAGACGGAATAATAATAATAATAATAATAAGACCACAAACAAAAACGGTGCCTCCTTATTGATATGGCAGTCCCTGCTGACTGCAATGTATTCAAAAAGCTGTCAAAATACAAGGACCTTGAAATAGAGGTCTCGAAAATGTGGCATATGGGAACATCAACAATCCCTGTTGTAGTTGGAGCCCTAGGACTGGTTGGAAAAGATTGCAGTAGACTAATTGCAGGGATTCCTGGAAGCCCATGCCTCAAAGAGATACAAAAAATTGTTCTGACAAGTACAGCCCACACTTTACGAAGGGCTCTATCTATGTAATTTTTTTTTTTTTGTCAGTGAAAAGGGTCATGATGCCATTTCTAACCTTAGGTCCCTGGGTGGGACCCGGAAAGAAATGTGTAAACGCCAGAAAGCAAAGAAAATAAAAATAATAATAATAATAATAAATTAGCAGAGGAATGACATTAACCCTTTCTAGGTTACAGCACTATATATATATATATATATATATATATATATATATATATATATATATATATATATAGCCGAGTTCAAATTCCAGTCGAATCCATTACATTCACTTTCCCTTGGGAAAGGTATGTATCCTCTTCTTCTCGCCCCAGCTATGGGTAAATAGCAGGACAGACCGGGTTCTATAGCTTTGTGATACAAGGTTCTATAGATTCCATCCAAGGCAACTCGTCTACCGCAGAAAGAAATGGGAACCTACTGCGGCAAAAAATCTGCCTAGTCAGTTATGTATCGAAAGATACATGCTCGCCTAAGTCGAACTCCCGTGAAAGCTGAATCACCAATGGAAATCAAACACAGAAATAAAAATAACAGAATTCCTTTCTTATTTTTCTCCATATCTTATTCTCTCTTGAAACTTTAACACACACACACACAAACACACATACACACACACACACACACATATATATATATATATATATATATATATATATAGAACTGACCATTTCCTTACAAGTGATGTCATCATAACTATTCAATGAAATTTATAAATCCTCATATATCCTTATTGTTACACACACACACAAACATGCATATATATATATATATATATATATATATATATATATATATATATATATATATATATATATATATATATATATAAATGCATGTTTGTGCGTGTGTTTATATATATATATATATATACATATATATAAATGCATGTTTGTGTGTGTGTAACAATAAGGATATATGAGGATTTATAAATTTCATTGAATAGTTATGAGACATCTCTTGTAAGGAAATGGTCAGTTCTACCATTTCTCCTCAACATAATTTTCGGGAGATTTCAGAGGAGGCATTGGAATAATTCTTAAACTTATCCAATGTTCAGATCAAATTTGCTGCCATTTGATTCTGAGTGATATCTTCCAGTTAAATGTGGGAAAAAGCCAATGTGTACAAAATAATTGTATAAACAAGAATGATAGGAGTTAGAAAAACTTGAACTTCTTGCATCCTTCGTAACATGTCCTAAAATAATTTCACTTTAAAAAAGGAATTCGTACAGAAAAAAGAAATGGTTCTTTTCTTCTTTTTTGATAGCGTCTTTGCCCTGTGGCCTTACTGATTGTTCCAAGATTTTGCTTTCAAAGGAGACCCCTTGCCACGAATGCAATGCTTGGAAGCCATAATTAAAACCTTACAAAAGAAGATATTGTTTCGTTTGGCTTCAACAAACAAACGTCAACGACCTTCAGTTGTTTAAAAAAAAAAGAGGAGGGAAAAATGAAAAAAAAAACAAAAAAAAACAAAAAAAAACTTGACAAACGCCGTACATACTCGTTTACAAAACGATCCCGTGTATAGGTCGATCCTTAATTTTGTAAATTATGTGAATCGTGTTTAAAGTCGTGTTTTGATATCGAACAAATAAATTCTCAGGATTCTAGTATGAAGAACAACATATAATAACGAAATCTCATATAATTGTCTTATTTAGGGATATCTATAATCAACCTCAATATCAAAAGGTGTATAAAAATAATGCATATATTGTTATGATTTATTAATTACTGTATGAAGGTCTTTAGAAAATAATGATGTTTTATCAGATAGGATCTAAAAGCAAACGTAAATAAAATTTACTGAAATGAATTTTGCAAGAAAAATGGCTAGTTGAAAGCGTAAGTTTTATGCTAGAACTTTATTCTAAAAACGTCTTTCTTCATTCCTAGTCAACTATAATCTTCTAAAATTCAAATACAACGTCAATTATCTTAATTCCTCTTGTTTAATCGTCATCTCTCCTTAATGGTGTTTGTTTTATCATAGTCTCTCACATTAAATAATGCCTTGACTCTTAGTGGCTTTATTGCCTTGCTTGTGGGTGAAATCATTAAAAAATGTATATTACGCTTTTCGGAAATTTATTTCACTTACACTAGTTTTGGGATCCTTTCAGGCAAAACATATTTTGTTTACGAAGACTATTAACATTTAAATATATAGCTTTTACATTTATTTTCCAGAAAGTAAGTGAAAACAAGTGTAAGTTATTTATTTTCTCTTCAACTGTTTCCAACTTACAGTTCAAAATCAAAGTAGTTAAGCAATGTTGAGCCTAGTCAGTATTTAGACGGGTGACCGTTTAGGAATACTAGCCGCTGTAAACTTGGATGTGCGGCTGGTGCATTGAATAATAAGTCTGAATTGTTTATGTGAGAACCGAGGTTTATTTCCAGCTTGGTTCATTATAATGCAATTGGGAATGGTAGGAATCAACCTTTTCTCCCCCAGCTATGGGTTAATTAGTAAAAATTATACCAATAAACCATTATTATATCTCAAAAACTTATAAGCATTTAAAAATATTCTATGGCTTTAAATAACCTGCAGAGAGTTGATAACCGTAAAAAACGAATCAATCAAACATGAATATTCTCCTGCTTATTAAAATCTCGAATGGTTGTAGTAGATGACAATCTGCTGGTGTTCAATCTGGTGAGTGTGAAGGAGGTGGAAGAATCTCCCATTCTGAGGATATTATTTCTTCTTGGGTGTCTTTCGTAGACTATAACTTTGCATTGTCATTATTGGGCAATAACAACATTCATGTTTACCAATGGAGGACAAGATGATGCTTCTTCCATACTTCATCGGTTCGTAATGGACATGAAATACCATATTCCAACAGTCATTACAGAAAGGTCTTTGAATTTTCACCTATCGCGATGAACCGGTGTTCTAACGAGGGGGTGGGGGTCCTCGTGCCTTGAGCGCCTATTTGGGATTTAACCTCAACCCTCACCTCAAATGAAACTCGTTATTCCTAAAGATAAGTTTCGGTTCCCTACTCTATTAACTCTAGAACCACTACTAACGATGGGTATATCATACCCGATTTTGAAAATATCAGATAAATAAATAAATTAAATATAAATATTTCAATATAGGTCTATATTTCGGAGATGAGGTATTATGTACACTATTTACATTATTCGGAGTATTGTCCTCATCTTTGTCGTCATATTTATTACAACGTTTGGCCTTTCAGTATCTGTCTATATTTCGGAGATGAGGTATTATGTACACTATTTACATTATTCAGACTATTGTCCTCATCTTTGTTGCCATACTTATTACAACGTTTCGGCCTTTCAATATCAGTCTATATTTCTGAGATGAGGTATTGTGTACATTATTTACATTATTCAGACGTTTATAATACCCAGAAATTCATACACAGACGTTAGTTAGATCCACTGACAGGAAGTCAGTGTGAGTTCAATACCCGGTTAAGGCAGTGGAGAACTTTAAGAGGGAAATTAACAGGAGATAACTGATAAGTGACATCCATTAAACATGGCACGTGGAACGAGAACAGTCTACCCCAGTGAGCGAAATAAAGGGTTCAGTTCGACATTCCAACCAGCTGAAGAAGACCGGAGCGTACAACGGTCGAAACGTTGTAATAAATATGGCGACAAAGACCAGAACAATAGTCCAAATAATGTAAATAATGTATATAAATCTTATTTGAAATATTTTGTATGCAGGGACTTCAAACTTTGTACTTTGAGTTAACATTAATAGGAACTGAAAAACATTATTTAGGTAAGAAAATCAGGTACTGAAAATTGTAATTAAAAATAAGAAAATTTGCGCTGGGTACTATATACCCATGAGTAGTGTTCTAGCATTAAGTACCTGTCTCCTCCTGCTATCCTGACAAGAGCCCGACCAGGCTGAAAATGGAGTACCTCTACTATATAAGGAGAGGAGCTGACGACTCTTAGCTTTCCAATCATGATAATGTAACGTAGTGTAATAGTTAACAAGCTTGTCCCGCTAAATAAATCACGACTGAATAGTGGTTCCTATCCTCACTGGGTTCCCCATACTTCCGGCCTTGTGTTACATCAAAGCACGCTTAAAAATACCACATGAAAGCGTAGAAAATCTTTTATGCGCCCTTGTGAGCGATGAATTTTCTTCCAACCCTACAACTTTCTCGCAGACCAAATGTCGAAAGCATATCCATACTCTATCGCCATTTCCATGGAAAGTGTGCAGAAGTATCGCATTCCTTCGTTCTAGCCGTCATACCATCCACATTGTAGCGAACCACCAGAATTTCCTTCGTATTCAATTGATAAGATGCAAGATACACTTAAGAAGCTTCTTCACATGAAGCGCTGCTTTGTGAAACCGACTCGGTAAAGAATACTTCTCCAATCACTACGGTCTTAACCTGTTCAAGACTAGCGTTAAACCTTATCTTCTCATCATATCCGCATAAACTATGCATCTTGGTCCTTGTACATGGTGAACATTATTCGAAAAAAAAAAAGCAAATCATGGACTTCTGTGGATAGAGTAATGGCAGTGGATTCTTTTTTCTGATAGCCACTATTTTTCCGTTTTGTATTGTCATGCAAATCCAATTTTTCATCGACTGTAACAAAGCGATGCAAAAAGATGAAAGATTGGTACGCCCAGTTAAGGTGGCTGCAAATGATGAAACGTCGTGTTTGGTTCATAAACGAACGTTCATAGGCGCCACAATTTCCTGTTTGCAAGTTTTCCCAATTATACACCAAAATGCACTACAAACGAAACAATCTCGGATAAATAAGATGATAAACTCATTAGTTACGCTGTTTTACAGCCGTGAAATATGTCATTACTTTTTTAACAGCCTAATAGAAGAGTTGACGAAGTAAATCTAGACGTATTAATATTCAGCCTTCGTTATGCTTTAGTATAATGCTGAGTATTACGATAAAGAACATCCGGCATTAAGGTCTTTGATCAGGAGATTGGAGATTTTGAGGAACGTGAAACCACCTCATAATTTCTGTTGATCCCAGTTCCACCATGAGTGGTGTGGTAACATCTGTAAGGCTCTCAGCTATAGGCAAATAGTGAACCTCCAAACAAAAATATAAAAGTACGTTTTTTATAGAAAATTACCAGTAATACACTTTGCCAAAAATATTTATAGTAAAAGGCATACATTTGCGTTCAAAATATATTTAACTGAAGCCATGAAATTATGTTCAAAATATTTAAATTTCGGCAATAAGTAACACATAGCGGTTGATATACCGCTAAACAAAATCATCTGACTAAAAACATTCGTATCATTGGTATACGTAATTAGCGTCCGAATAACTGAATATTAGAGATAATATATTCATTCTAGACGCAGTTTCGTAAAATTAAAATCTGACTCTACCGAGGTTCATTGACATAACAAATCGTGAAGAAATACGTAATTTCTTTCCGAAAGAGACATTTTCCTACCATTCAGTCATGTTTTTTACCCTGACTTGTTGATACAAAATTCACAGTGGTGAAATACGTAATTAAAAGCTAATTGGTATCTATCTATATTTCTGAGATGCGGTATTATGTAAATTATTTACATTTTTCGGACTATTGTCCTCATCTTTGTCGCCATATTTATTGAAACGATTCGGACACATGGCACAGTGGATAAAGCCGTTAATTAGATCCAGTGACAGGACCCAAAGAGTATGAGTTCAATACCCAGCTAAGGCAGTGGAGAACTTTCAGAGTGGAATTAACAGGAGATAACTGATAACTGACATATGTGATGATTATTGGCGTCGCTGATCAGAAAAGTGTCGCCGGAACGAAATAATTGATTGTGTGAAAATGGCTGGTCGGGAGAATCCGTTGCGTATGCAAGAGGTTCCTGTTCACATTCCATGATGGCTTACTGAATCGCAATTACAGGAAAAGTGACCTCTTGATAGGAATGTAATTTTAGCAAGTTATATTAAAAGCCCCACAAACGATATTGTTTCGTTGGGTTTCATCACACGTAAGGACTGATTGTGTCTCCGTATTTTCTAAAACAGTCGAAATTCTACAGATTCTTTAATGTACCCATAAGTCAGTTGATTTCTACAGAAGACGTCAACGCAAACCTTGTATATGAATCAATTTGAATTTTTAATGTAAATTGCTTTATCGTGTGATCAACATGCCGGATATGACATAGAACAACATCGATGTACGGAAGCGATCTGTATGCCGCTTGTGATCTGAGAAAGTGCATTACATTAAAATTTATACGAAAATAAAAAAAAAGAATAAAGAAAAAAAGAATAAAGAAAAAAGAAAAAAAATGTAGTCTTTATCATATATAAGTATGTGTGTGTGCATGTCTGTGCATTGGCAGCATGCTTTCTTTAAGACGTGTCTTACTGAATAATTTAGACAACTTTTGTCTTCTTATTTTCAACAGGATCCTCTCATATTCACGGACAAGCTTCTTAGTATCCTTATTAATGGGAGAAAATCACCGTATTCATACATAGTTATTAATTCGGAGTACTTTCGACATTAGCACAATGTCATCATCAGGGTGTTGTTTTTGAGTTTTTTCGAAGACAAAAATAAATTTCAGATGAACGCAACAATTTTGTCTTAGAAAAAAATTTCTTAGTGTAGATTACACGCTTAAGAAGAATCATACTGGAAGATCACATGCTCTAGTGGCACCAAATTTCGTTAAGAAGGTACCATATGTAGAAAGAGTTTAAAGCGCATCCCAATTCTTGGAGTCAAGTTTGTTTTAGGGATTAGTAATTTTCTTTGTTTGTTCTTGTAATTGTTGACCAATAAAAGACTTAGCCGGAATATATTCTGTCAGGTTCGACACATTTGCTTATACTCACACACTGTTGGGAATTATATGAAACTATGTTCACCCCACGGCTATAGGTGAAATAGAAGGACTTGTAATATAAAAAAACATTGTGATTTTCACAAAAATTGTTTATGCAATATTCACTCTCAGAAGAAAAAGAGATATTCTTACAATCCAAAATATGTTACAGCTTTAAATAACTCACAAAGTATCTGTCTATATTTCTGAGATGAGGTATTACGTACGCTATTTACATTATTCGAACAATTGTCCAGCTCATATTGCAATTTTTGCTGTTATTATCGCTTATGTCTGGCACTCCTTATTACTGTTTCCCACAGAGGGCGGTGATCTACATTTTCTCTCTATATGTGGTCAGCCACGCTTGATTTTTCCACTTAGATATAGTTAGCTTACACACAGTCTTTAGTCCTGTTCTCCTCTACGGAGGTCATGACTAAAGACTGTGTGTACGCTATCCCGAGAAGCTGGGGAAAGAAATAGAAAGGGGAGACAGGCCGCGCCCTTAAGTTAAGGCTTCAAGAACACCAGAAAGGAGGGGAAGTGGAAAAGTCTGGCGTGGCTGCCCGGATATGGAGGGAAAATGGGGATCTCCGCCCTCTGTAGGATCATAGACAAAGAACACCATTGGAAAATTAGGAAGCTTAAGGAATCAGCACATATGCTAGACAACAAAAATCTCCTGAGCCGCATAAGCATAGAAATGAATACAATATAAGAACCAGTAATAAGGAGTGCCAGAGAAAAGTGATAATAACCAGAAAAATTGCAATATGAGCTCTGGTAAAAACATAGAAGGATAACTACAAAAAATTGTGATTTGAGCACTGGTAAAAATGATTGCTGAAGAAATTAATACACAGATGTCCTCAAGGACACATAGCACAGTGGATAAATTTAGATCCAGTGACAGGACCCAAAGAGTGTGAGTTCAATACCTGTTTAAGGCAGTGGAGAACTTTAAGAGGGGGAAGTAACAGGAGATAACTGATAACTGACATCCATTAAACATGGCACGTGGAACTAGAACAGTTTATCCCAGTGAACGAAATAAAGGGTTAAGTTCGACATTCCAACCAACTGAAGAAGGCCGGAGCGTACAACGGTCGAAACGTTGTAATAAATATGTCGACAAATATGATGGCAATAGTCCGAAAAATGTAAATAGTGAATTCACAAAGTGTTGTTAAACCATAAAAATAACAAAGAAACTGGACCGAACGCAGGAAAGCACGTTCCTCAGGCAGATCATCTTCAGATTTGTTATGTTGGGGTCTCATAGAAAGAACTTTGTTTCTCGTAAAAAACTTCGCACAATTCAGAAATTGCAGGCTTAAAATCACTACTAATTTTAAGGAAATTGATATCGAATTGTGTGAACGTGTTGTGCCACTCTTTGGCTTCTTGGCCTGAATCCTGTATTGATCACGAGAGCGGGCACTTTGAACCTCACACGTAAAATGGCTTGGTGCTGTTCCTTAATTATTTTCAGCCCCGGTGCCCCAAGCAAAAAATATCTTTGTTTGATTTCTAACTTCTTATAAGCTGTAATACAAATGTCACGCAAACAGTGAAATTGCAGACATAAAAACGCAAGTTGGAGGATACTTTCGATTCAACCTGTATATATCGACTTTAAAAAAAAAAAAAAAAAAACAGTTCAACCCAAACAAGGCGATAATGCCACTTAGACGCAACGGAGCTACTTGGAGTCAGAAAAAAAATGAAAAGATTTAAAAAAGAACCGGAAATCTAATTCTAAACAGAAAACCAGTGATAAAACTCTACTCTTGTTGAAAAGTCCGGAGAGGAGTGTGAAAAGGACGATTTGGAAAATATAGTGATTTCCTTTTACCTTTCTTATTAAGAAAAAATTAAATGATAAATAAAATTTAAGAGTTTAATGGGTGACGTAAGAAATATACAGCCTTGTGCTACATCTAAAACACGCTTAGAAAATTATTTGACGCCCTATTTTCGTGTCCTTGTACCACATCTAAATCACGTAAAGAAAAGCATATTAACAACATACTTCGTGTTGTAATAGCAAACTTGTTTCGATAAATCAATTACAATAAGTAGGGAGTTCAATCCTCACCGGGTAATCCACACTTTCGACCTTGTATAAACGTCTAAGCTAAGGTTATTAAATTGGGTCAATCGGGACACTTTGTTCTGGGGCAATGCTTAGCGAGCGTGTCTGGTTTAATCAGTTACGACTAAGTGATGAGTTCGGTCCTTACTAGGGTCTCCTTACTATCTACTTTGCGTCACATCTAAGCCATGCTTAGAAAATTATTTTAAGAGCTCGCCTGGATGTGGTTAGCAATTTTGTCTCGCTAGAAACATAACGATTGACTACTGAGTTCGATCTTTCCTGGGTACCGCATACTTTTGGCCTTGTGCCGCATCTAAGCTGGGCTTATGAAATCACCATTAGCGGCATTTTCAGAGTAAGGCTTGCATTAATTCTTGACTAGTTTTAAGCAATTTTTCGGTTTCGATTTTTTCTATAGATATAAATTATGCATCTAGCAAATTAAACGCACACACACACACAGAGACACACATAAATATATATGTGTGTGTGTGTTTGCATGTGTGTATTTATATGTATGTAATATGACACTGACGTGATAGGACAGGTATTCACAGTTCAAAATTCAGAAACATTCGTAAGTTGCAAACTAACAAACGGACTTTCAATTTTATGTGATTCCTTTTTTTTTCCTTTCCTGATAATGACTTCCATATAATGATTGAAGCCAGTAAAAATATTGAAATCTTACAAAGAACTAATAAGAATTCTGGACAGTTCATTTATTCTTTTAATATCGAAAAAGGAAAACAAATCCAGCCAGAAAAAAAAAAAAAAACTTTATATATATAAATATATAATCAATATGTTATCTTGTTTTGATTATATATATATATATATATATATATATATATATATATATATATATATATATATATATATATATATATATGAAAAAATATAGTCTTAAGGTGTGCTATATTTATGGGATAAAGTGCTGCATATCAGAGATACAGAGTGTGTAAATATAAAAGTGAACATTGAAGTAAAAAATTAGAGGCGATAGGCTGTTTCATGCGAGACGCAATCATCTTGACTACAATGTTCACTTTTACATATATATATATATATATATATATATATATATATATATATATATATATATATATATATATAGCAAAGTGTTTTATGGACTACTGTAACCGAGTAAGACAGTCTAGCAGGTAACCGTAATGGACTGGTCCTCATCGTAGTGGTAGGCAATAGGCGTAGACAATGGGCGAAGACTATAGGCGTAGTCAATAGGTGTCCTGATGGTACCTCCATATCAGTCTGTATTTATGGCTGACACCAGCCAATCATATTACTGTGAGGGGGAACCCAGGTGTATGCATAGTCATTACACCATATATATATATATATATATATATATATATATATATATATAATATTAGTGGTAAATATACATATTTTTTTTAGTCGTAAATATACACATACATATGCAAAATATATATATATAAATACATGCATACACATACACATATATTTTTTGAATATATGGATATATGTGTATGTGTGTACATGGGTATATGTATGTGTGTATGTGGGTACACGCCTATATGTGTGTATGTACGTGTATATGTTATTGTGTATGTGTGTATACGCATGTGTTTTTGAACATAAAAATATAGGTCCTTGCTAGATTAGATAATCGTTATATTCATTTTTTATATGTTTATATTTGATTTGTAACCTGTAGTCGATATTAATTTTGTCAAATTTTCTTAATTACACAGCGGCCCTTTCAGTAAATGCCTTTCAGTTTTAATTCCCCCCCGGCCCATCTCTCTCCCCCACCCCCTTTTTCTTTTCTTTTTTTTCTTCCCTTTTTCTTTTCCTCTCCCTCCCTCTTCTGCTGATCTTTAAGATTAGATCGTCTATTGTGTGTGTATGTCACCACAAAATGTATCCTTTCCTGCTACATCTTTAATGTTTTAGACATCCGACAACATTCATATTTCTCTCACTTGAACCGTCTTTAACTCACCTCTCTAAAACTTCTCTCTGTTAAGTTTTAATCTCCCACCTTCTCTCGTCTGTTACCCCTCTCTTTAGCTCTAACATTCGTCCCACACACACTCTCTAAATTCTATATTTTATTTCCGGAGTTGTTTTTTCTGTTTTCTTTTTGAATTTGTAGGTCTGATGAATTGGATCGTATTTACTGTTCCATGGAATATTCGTGTTTAAGCCTTTTTATTATATATATATATATATATATATATATATATATATATATATATAGGATTGGTGTATACGGAATAAATTCCAATAACCAACTATTCTTAAAAGAGTGCTCAATATAGAAGTAGAGCAAATATAAATATTTATTCGAAAATTATAACAATCCATTAAATTTACTTACGTGCCAATACCATTGGGAGAGGTATAAATCCTCTTCATCTACCCCAGCTATGGGGAAAAAGCAGGACAGACAGGGATCTATAACCTGGGATGTACAACTGGACTGCCGCAGAAAGAAATTTAAATTTAATGAAGCATGCATCAATGAAAAAATGCCGCCTAAATACACACAATTTAAATTACATGATCCAGCAGCCCACAATACTATCAATACTTGGAATTATAAATGTAGCCTTGTGAAAAAGGCAAATTGAAATAGCCAAGGAAAAATTGAGTCATCTTTGATAATGGCTTACGTAAGCCAAATGCTTAGATTGGATTAAAAAATATGGATTAATATTGTGATTTTCTCCTCGTGTAATGATAATGTTATTAAGCTTATCAGACGTTATGAAAAGAATTTACATAAAATAAATAGACAACACTTGTCTATATTATGTATGAATGAAAAAATGCTGCCTAAATACACACACACACAATATATATATATATATATATATATATATATATATATATATATATATATATATATATATATATATATGTACGTTTCATTAAATAGCTGACAAGTTGCTCTTCAGCTTGTTTTTGTATCTATGCCATGGGCATCCTACATTCCTGTTCCTCTGATCTAACTGGCTGTACATTAGGACCTTGGGTTTCCTGTCATCAGACATTCTCAAGACATTTTTAATTTTTAAGGCTGTTTTATTATTTTAAAGCCGCTTATTTGCTTTTTTTTGGCGATTGCGCATATGTAAATGGTAGAAATTCCATTTTGTAATACTTATTAGTATTTATGCGATGGTATTAACATGACATTGCATTTAAACTTTTGAGGATCAAATTTGGCTAGAAAGCATGGAGCCGGAAGAGAGTTCCACAAGCAAGAAGTGTGATATAAGAAACTATTAACATAGAACTCATGGTTAGATTTAACCAATTCAACTGCAAATTGTTGACACCTTCTTGCTAATCTAGTACTGCGCTTAAATTCAGAAATTCTAGGTATCATATCGGAGAGTAATATGTATTTTGATATAATACAAAAATGTCGCACAAGGCCAAAAGTGGGGGATAGGGGAAGTCTGGTCTTCAATTTGTCTTATCTTAAATTTAGCTAGGCACGATTACTGACCCAAACATACCACAGTATTCATTATGCCAAAACATCACATTCTTACTTACCATTCTTACTACAGCCACCATAATACCTCATCTCTCTATATTGTCTATTCCCCGTATATAGAATTTGTCTGGGGAGGGGTTCAATAAAATAAAAACATTTGAAAATGAAATCCCAATGAATATTTACAATGAATACAATTTATATATTATTTCGAAGAGTTCAACCGAACAGTTACAATGATAGGATTTATAGAAAAAGATAGATGGAACCTACATTACAGGGTTTGGAAAGTGACTGAAGATGAGATGCTGGGTCAGGGCCAATAATATTGCTGATTCTTATTTGACAAGAATGTCTAAATATATAGCAGGAGCACCGGGCCATATATGGCAGCAATATTCCCAACGTGGATGAATGGTAGACTTATAAATATCTCAGAATTTTGTTGAAATCGTTAAGCCAGGGCTGCATAAGCCGTCCAGAAATTAGTCCTGAGGTTATAAAATGTTCTAAAGTCCAAAGGATCGACATCAAAGTTTTATTCCGAGCACAAAAGTTAATAACATTATTAATAATAAAGCGAGTAGATTCAAGTGTTCTTAAGGAAAGAGGAGAAATGGTCATGACATTAAAACTGCTTAACTTTAACCAACAACTTAGCATGGAAATAATATTAACTTCCTTACTCGCCTTAGCTTAGTAGGGCAAAAGGGCAGAAATCCAGTGAGAATAAGACCCCCCACTAAATTTGTAACGGTCTCACGAACATGTTAGTTGTTACGAACAGTGGCAAGGAACCAAACAACTATTACATGAAGCAAATTGGTACACATTGCGTGTTAAATAAAATTTAAACCGCTGTTTCCCCACGAATCGCTACTATATAGAGCCGACTTCCAAGATAATCTTCCCCGATCATTACAACTTTAACATGCATATATCCCCGGTTAACCGTTAGCTTTCACTGATATCCTCATAAACGTCACCTCTCACCTCTTATTCTTTCTGCTCATACAATAAACTTCTTCGGTAAACTATTACGTCTAGTCTCATGTGTAGATTGAGGATTAGTAATAATAATAATAGTAATAATAATAATAATATATGCATTTGTGTGCGTGTGTATGTGTATGTATGTATATTAGTTAAATTTCTAATTCCAAACCCAGTCTATATACCGGGGTTGAATAAGACTGATGAAGTTTTCGTCGGTTGAAATAGGTTTATTCCCCATATGAAGGAATTTTGGATTTTATTGTGTATTACTATTTATTTTCTCTGTAATAATATGTCAGGGAACTCGTTTTGTGCATCATTTTTAATATTTTACATTACTACGATCCAATTGGATTATATACCAACTGATTTCTTACCTTTACTATATATATATATATATATATGTATATATATATATATATATATATATATATATATATATATATATATATATTAGGTTTGTGCAATATATATATATATATATATATATATATATATATATATTAGGTTGGTGCAAAAATAATGACGTAATAATGTCCTTTTTTGACGTATTTTTAACGTCAAAAAACGACATTATCACGTCATTATTTTTGCACCACTCTAATATAAAGAAATATAGTTTTAAGATGTGCTATATTTATGGGATAAAGTGCTTAATATCAGAGATAGAGCTTGTGTAAATATAAAAGTGAACATAGAAGTCAAAACTTAGAGGCGGCAGTCTGTTTCATGCAAGATGCAATCGTCAGGCCTGACGATTAATGTAAATAATGTACATAATACCTCATCTCAGAAATATAGACAGATACTGAAAGGCCGAAACGTTGTAATAAATATGGCGACAAAGATGAGGAGAATAGTCCGAATAATGTAAATAATGTACATAATACCTCATCTTAGAAATACAGACAGAGAGTAACAAGAAAGAGTATTCATTAGAACAACACTCACGATAATATTTATAGATAAGATACGAGCCATACAGGGATGTGAAAAGACTATTAATGAAAATCATACAACAGAATATATATGTAATAGTAAATTAGTAATAACATAAAGTAATCACAGGTTTATTTTAGTTTTGTGTTCTTTGTATGTGTGTTACACATTAAAAGCAGGAAATCAAATATATCACTTTTTAACCCAGGCTTGGGAAACCTTTTCTGACCAGTGGGCCACATCTGATATAGTTCATAATGAGGCTGGCTGCACTACTAAATGATTTAATGTAATTGTTGAAGCTGTCGCAGCCATTTTCATCAGAGAAGACCATACGCGTAAACATATACTTTGAAGAAAACCTCAGAATTCGAAACAAGCGCGAACGTGTCTTGCCTGCAAAGTCATGACAAAAGAAAAATATGGCCGCTATTAAAGACAATTTATACGCGCCTATCTCGTCCAAAACGTGACGATATTTGAACACATGTAAATTTTGGTTGTATTGGAATAGCATAAAAAGCAGGGTGCCATCAGCACCAAGTGTCAGAGAGTCATTCGGCGGACTGCGTGTAGTAGAATTGGACGTATGATTGACAGACAGACAGACAAAGAGGAAGTCAAAGTAGGCGTGACTGAGTTGGTGTCTGTTTCACAACTGCCTAGTGTAACGGCTGAGAAAGGGAGTCACGCAATCCATTTTCTTGAAGCGACCGAAGAAAAAAATGCTGGTCTGCCGGCGAACGATGCACTGCACTTTTTGACCCCACCTCTTCATCATTTTTTTTCTCCTACATATGCAATATAAATCGGATTTGTTTTTGGAGAAAAGATTTCACAATGATTAAATAAAACGAAGTCCCGATATAATTTTATCACAGATGACTATCGTTAACACACACTGTTGCATGTGATTTCACTCTTATTTATTCTGTTGCAAATATAAAAAAATAATAATTTTAATTTAAAAATATATTTCTTCTCTAGAAAATATATTACTTCTCCAGGCAAAAAAAAAGAAATATTATGAACGTCTTGTTTCTAAATGCAAGTTATTCTTTAGTGAAAATCACCAATCGTTTAAAATGAGGAAAACGAAAAGTTACAATATTCAAGATAACATTGTGTTTAATCCTTGTTTATGGATGTAGTTATGCATGAGAAAATGTAAATGAACAAGTGAGGACGAAACGAAATAAACAAAATTTTAATAAAACTTATTTTCCTCATGGAATTCGGCGTGCCATTCAAAAAGCGAAACGAGCCACATGTGGCCCGCGGGCCTTATTTTGCTCATGGCAGTATTAAACCTTGTGTATACGTATATATTTTTCTGCAACTAAGGTTGCCACTAACATACTCAACTTAGAAGTGTAACGGATAGATAAACTGCTTTCTCGGGAAAATCAAAATAATTCACCAAACAAGTTTGAAAAGACAAATACAGCTAATTCTCAAGTTACTATAGATTTCTTTGTAATTAATCAAGTCATTGTAATGATATGTCATAAGAGAAGACAAGCGTGAAGCCACTAAAACTAATGAGATAAAAATGGATGGATTTTTAATTCAAGATAGACGTTTTTTTTAAGTTTAAAAAGAAAAACAATAGTAATGCCATATATTTATATATTTTCAGGACAAAACAAGAGCATTCTTTTGATGCCATATTCATTCAAGAGAAAAAAAAAGATAATGTCTCCCTCCAGTTTCTTATTTTTTATTAACTGTAAATTACAATAAATTATTAATAGTAAAAAAAAAAGATTAAATATTTATAATAAAAAGCAATATTTGCATCCTTACTCTCCCTCCCAAATCTGAACTACCATACACCCGTGTCTCAAGACGTAAGCGCCCACAGCTCTCCACAACTTTCTATCATTTGTAGCTGTAAGTAATGTTTATATCTTACACTCCCTCGCAGTGCCTGCTTTGCTAGCCATCCGTGTTCCTTCAGGACGCAGGCGATCATAGCTTTCCACAACTTCCAATTCGTTTTAGTTCTAAGTAATGTTTGTCTCTTTAATATCCCATCCAGTCTCTGTTCTGCCATCCATCCGTGTTCAATCAGGACGTGGTTGATCATAACTCTCCACAACTTTCTATTCTTTTTAGATCTTAATAAACGTTACATTTTTGCTATCTATCCTAAACCACGCTCTGCCAACCATTTACACATGCTCGTTGCGTTGGTTATAGGAATCTTTTCTCTGTCTATCTTGCATGTCAGTTTCAAATTTTCTAATCCCGGCTTCCTCACCATGTGCTCTAGAATTCTCAACTGTCTCCTTCTGATGTCAGGTATACGTGTCCGTTTTGCTTCCATTTTATCTAAAACCTCCTCAATGGTCACATGTTCGTCCAAAGTATTGTCATCATCCTTCGGTTGGACCTCATTTTCATCAATGGCCTCCCTGATGTCATCAGGTCTCAACTCGATATCTATGCTAATGACGCAACCTTTTACTCCTGTCTTAATAGAAACGACATACACGCTGCTTTTTAACTGCATAAAGAAACAGCTTGTAAGTTGTAACACCTCCGAAACAAAAGTGCTATCTTTCTGCATTCCAACAACATGGCTGATGCTATTCTCCAGGAGAGTGATTATATTGATTCAAATTCTAGGTCTGCTGCTGGGAAAGTGGGTTCACTGTGTCGTGCTGGACAATTATTCTCACCACAATCTATCTTACATAATCGACCATTCGTTCACCCACTGAATATTGATATCACATCTGCTATGTATTTAGAGATTCTTGATAAAACACAGAGAAAAAACTGCAATACTACTGGACCTGGCCAGGTATCTCGGCTTCAGTCAATTTCCACCCAACATAACGTATCTTCCCTGTGCCTATCCTGTGCATATTTTCATGGTAATTCTTCTGATGTGCTTTCCTCTTTCATACGTAGAATTTATGTATTATAGCACTGTACTCGATTGGTAGTTAGGTCTCATCATTTTACGGTTGAAATGGCTAGATGTAACCGTAAGTTCTATGCTAATAGTTTCTCACAAGTACTTATCGATTGTGGCACTCACTTCCGGGTTCTTTGATCTTGATAAATTTAAATGCAAATGTGAATCGATATCTTCTATTTCTTAATTCTTGTTCTTTTATTCTTCTCTTAATGTTTTATTTTTCTCAGCATCCCCACCTTGCATCGTAGTGATCTTATTGTCTTGCTTGGATTGAAATGATAAAAAAGTTTTTTTTTTTCTACTACAGAACCCTATTTTCCCTACATAGTCATCAGCACTTCTTAGCAATTCAGAAACAAAGAATTGTACCAAATAACAGACAACACTTCAAACGCAATTAAAACAGTCCCTGTAAATTGAAGAGAACATAATGACATTATTAAGGCATCCAAGTCTCGCACTAATTCAAGAAATGGTTAAGAATGTCGCCTCATAAATACTGGAAAAAACAATAACAGAGGACTTCATTCAGTTATGTGCCATGCGTGATACACGCTTAGACGATCATGTATCTTTCGATACATGACTGGCGGGGCTGATTTTTGCCCGCAGTAGGTTGCCATATTTCTGCGGTAAATCAGATGCTATCCAAGGCTATAGAAACCGGTCTGTCCTGCTATTTACCCATAGCTAGGTGGAGAAAATGAGGATTCATAACTTTCCCAAGGGTATTAACATGTTAGTGAATGGATTCGACTGGAATTCGAACTCGGCTCTCCGATTCCTCAATCCGAGCCGCTATCCATTACTACGCCTTATATGGACTGAACATCTAATCCATTGTACAATTAATGCCATTTCTTTCTGCCATTTCTTTCTGTGGTCGAGCAGTTGCCATCTAAGGCTACAGAATCCTGCTATTTACCCATAGCGGGAGAGAGAAAAAGTGGATTCACACCTTTCCCAAGGGTTTTAGCACGTAATTGAATGTAATGAGTTCGACTGGAATTCTAACTTGGCTCTCCGAGCCGCTATCCATTACTCCACCCTGTCAAACTTATTTCCCTGAAAAAGAGTTTGGATAGTAACATTTTATAAAATCTCGATTAATTAATGTTTAATGTTTCCTTATAAGGTAACGGCATATATTACCATTACAATTACCATTGGTTTATGCATATTTACCAGTGAGGAACTGTTACTTGTTGCGATCCTAAAAAAGCTACACCAGCAAAAACGACCTGCATTTACAGTGATAAGAATTAACCATCACCACTTTAAAAACATATCACGTAAGGTGTCAACTGGTAAAATTTTCAGAAAGAATCTTCCTGTCAGATATTATTTTTCCAGAATACTATAGACAACACCAACTAAAATATTCAATGGTTCTTGTTATTTCCTGACTGATTAATCTATAAAACCTGTATAATTTCGTCAGGCAATTCCAACTGTGGTATTGATTTGTAGCATTATCGATATGTCAATATATATTCAGTTGACCTGACTGAATATATATATATATATATATATATACATATATATATATATATGTGTGTGTGTGTGTGTGTGTGTGTGTGTGTGTGTGTGATAAAATGGATTACGTCGGACAATTATTTAATATTTTTTCTGTTGATACGTTATTTTTATAGATACAGTAAATGCCATGTTTTCAATTAAAAGGAGCATTCATTTATAAATTTGTATCTATAAAAATAACGTATAAAAAGAAAATATATTAAGTATCTATATATATATATATATATATATATATATATATATATATATATATATATATATATATATATGAGTTTTTTTTGTGTGCAACAATTGAGGTAAGGCCTGCAACTCTCTCTTTCTTTTTCTCACTCTTCCTCTCCTTCTCAGTCTCTCTCTCTCTCTCTCTCTCTCTCTCTCTCTCTCTCTCTCTCTCTCTCTCTCTCTGCTTAATACGATCCAAACGAAAGCAGTGATGGAAAGTAGCCACGAAAAGAAACACATACACAACTGCAAAGAAAGAAAGAAAGAAAGAAAGAAAAAAGAAAGAAAGAAACAAAGAAAAAGCCAAATAGAAAAGGATAGAGAGGAGATAAATATATGTCAGACAAAACTTGGCCGAGGTTTATAGGTTTTTCAGCTTGAATCAAACTTTACATGAAGTTACTTTTCTTCTCGCAGTTCTGGATTGTAAGATCGACAATGACTAGCGATGATGTTACAATTTGTCAGCAAATTTGACTCTCAAGAACATCAAAGGTGTGCCACAAAAGTGAGTGTACAAAAGCTATGCACACAATGAGGATGAAATACGGATTTCTTTCCTAAGGTGTTTATAAATTGTACATTGTTCAATTATCAGCAACAAAGTATCTAAAATGACAAAAGTGTACTTGTATTAAATGAAAATTACTTACAGTATAATATATAGTACTTATAATACATTCTTTCTTGACATCAATTTTGACGGAATACCTATACTAGTATATATATATATATATATATATATATATATATATATATATATATATATATATATATATATATATATATATATATATATATATCTCGGGGTCTTCTTTTCATGCTAAATGTTAACATTTTTAAATGATTTGAAAAACTAATGTCCAGAAATCTCTTACTCTCGAACTTAGTGGAATCGGTATTTTTAATGATTTTATTATTAATGATTTATAATCTTGATATGCACTTTGTAAACTAAATTACACCCAAGTCAGTATTGCTTTATATTTATATATATATATATATATATATATATATATATATATATATATAACGAGCTCTTCTTTATATATATATATATATATATATATATATATATATATATATATATATATATATATATATATATATATTATATATATATATATATAAATATATTTTTGTAGGTACAAAATTTAATGATCGAAATAAAAGTATAAAACTTAATATTACGAGACGGGCGAAGCAACCGGTTTCGCTCCCTCTCTTCAGGCTTCAACGGGAGATTTAATTTAAAATTAACACTGAAAAATGTACAATAAAAGGAAGTTGTGGGAGGAAAAAAAAATAAAAAAAAAAATAAAAAAAAAAATAAAAAAAAAATAATTGAATGGCTGGAGCGAAACCGGTTGCATTGACCGTTTATAATATATCTCGTAATATTAAGTTTTATACTTTTTTTTCGATCATATATATATATATATTTCCGTTAAGTTAACCATCTAAATAGGTCAAGGTCTGGTCACTCCTACTACCCCAATATAAAGTACACTTGAGAGAGTAATGAAATTAACCCCTCCCTATACTCTACCATATCTCTTTAACTATTCCTCTCACACCCTCTGTTAAATTACAAAAACTTACTCTACACATCAATTTTAATCTCATTTTTCGTTTCATTTCGTTGTTGGAAGTGCTATCTGATGATCCGGCGTCCTTTTAAAAGGACTCTGGTGAAATAAATTATTATAATTGTACCTTATAATTGTTTTTCTTTTAAATATATCTATATAATAATAATAATAATAATAATAATATATATATATATATATATATATATATATATATATATATATATATATATATATATATATAAGTATCAAAGGTTGCAATTTTTGAGGACCTTTACGTTACCATTATTTTAACAGAATGATATTTGTAAAATGAAGAAAAGTATTATAAGTTATTTCGAGTTTAAAATCTTTCGGCTACATCACATCCCTATGATTCTGATTATTTGGACCATCATAACATTTTAGGGTGCATTACCGTTCAGAGTCACTATCTTATTATCTAGCAGTGATAGTTGAATAGGCAAACTGGTTGGACGAGTCTGATAGTTAAAAGCAGAGGAACAAACGTGGTCTACATAAAACTGTTTTAAGATAAGTAGTATGTAATATTCAACCCTACAGTCTATTATAGAAAATCATGTTTAAATTCTATGAATATTTCCCAGAGTACACAAGACAATTTCCCTCATAAAATATTGTACTAAACAATTTGGACCAATGCGTTGCGTAGTTGTAAGGTTTTAATCGTTCAATATTTCTTGTTATTTGCCGGCTGATTTATCTGAGAAAGTTGTATGATTTTGTCTGGCAATTCCAGCTGTGGTATCGATTTGTAGCATTATAGATATGTCAATATATTTTCATTCTGCCTGACTGATTAATATATATATATATATATATATATATATATATATATATATATATATAGAGAGAGAGAGAGAGAGAGAGAGAGATAGATAGATAGATAGATAGATAGATAGATAAAGATATATATATATATACATACATACATGCACACAGATAAAGACGTAGATTTTATTACTTAATCGTTATTTAAGTAGATACTTGTGTTTGAATAGACGCTCCGTTTATTTATTAAACAATATTCATATATCTTCGTCTACCGGCTTGAATATTTGAGAAATCTTATTCAAGAAAAAAATGGGCTCTCCGGTAACCTGCTTTCTCCTAGGGGAAAACAGTCATTAGATCTGACGTGCTTTAACCTCTCACCTACAGAATGCGTCGGTGTCGTTCAAGTAATGAAAATCTGTTAAATTAATAAATAAAATAAATTTATTCTTTTCTTTACAAATTTCTTTACAAATTTTACGTTAAACTCCGAAATTGAGAATATATTTCCATTTTCAAGAGTCAGGGAAAAATCTGTGATTAAAAGATTGCTTGAACATAGATGCACACAGTAGCGGAGAGGTCAAAGCAGGTCAGATCTTATGACAGATTGTCCTAAGGGGACACACGTTCGAATCCAGCCAGGGAGCGCATATATTTCTCGAATAAGATTTCCCCAATATGTCGACCGGTAGACGAAAATAAATTAAAAAATACTCTTTAATAAATACGAGTATCCACTAAAATAACGTTTAGGCGATTTTTTTCCCTTTCATTTCGTTGTTGTTGGGAGTGTTACCTGATGATCCGGAGTCCTTTAAAAGGACTCTGGTGAAATAAATTATTATAATTGTACCTTAAAGTGGCCTGTTTTTCATTAAATATTAGCTCTGGATTCACATTGAGCTCTCAGGATTTCATCCTCCTTGGAATTACCCATATATATAAACAGGAAAATACTTGTTGACAACGCCACTATACTCTGCCACGGAAATAAACCAAATCTTCAAATTCTCGAGGCCATCTATCATCTATATCAAAATTAACCAACAAACACTCAACAAAATTTATTACGAATATTATCATCAACATTAAATGCAGACAACTTTAATATACTAATGCCATTTTACATTTCTACCAATTACTGGCAATATTTTGAAACTTTTGGTATGTAAAAATAACGGTATATATTTATATATATATATATATATATATATATATATATATATATATATATATATATATATGTATATATATATATATATATGTATATATATATATATATATATATATATATATGCACGCACACACACACACACACACACATATATATATATATATATATATATATATATATATATATAAATATAAAAGTGAACATAGAAGTCAACACTTAGAGACGACAGTCTGTTTCATGCTATATGCAATCGTCAGGCCACGTGGCCTGACGATTGCATATAGCATGAAACAGACTGTCGCCTCTAAGTGTTGACTTCTATGTTCACTTTTATATTTACACACGCTCTATCTCTGATATTGAGCACTTTATTCCATAAATATAGCACACCTTAAGACTATATTTCTTTATATATATATATATATATATATATATATATATATATATATATATATATATATATATATATATTGTTGTGGCCTCGTTAGGACCAGAAAGACACAGGAGAGGAATTGAGTTGAACAAACATATTAACAGAAACAGTAGTACAAACATATACAAACGAGAGTGTTACAGCAAGAATGTTCGGTCCGACTGTCTGAGCTGACTGCTGGAAATTTCATCCTACCAAAGGCAGTACCTGCTCCTATTTATAGCTAGGCGACTCCATGCGTGGGTAAATTACCATAATTCACACACACACACACACCTATATATATATATATATATATATATATATATATATATGTGTGTGTGTGTGTGTGTGTGTGTGTGTTAAGTCATGCGTCTGTGTGTATGTATGCGCGCAATTTGTTACTGAAATATCTTAGACTTACCTGGTAAATGGATCCTGTATAGAATGCCGGCGGATGTCTAGAGGAGTGCAAGTTACAACTCTCATAAAACCCCATTCGAATACAAGCTCTTCAGTCTGGAAGGAAACTGACACCGTCTCTTATGGATAGTGCTTTTAAGATGTGCAAGTGTAGTTTATATAAACGAGCTCCAAAAACAAGTATTAAAAGTCGGGCATCAGTGTTCACGTATAATTGTCCTGCGTATCAATTTTCAGTTTCATAGAAAAACATGGCGGGTACGTCATGACTTGTATATATGTGATCTTAAATAAGATCACATATATACAAGTCATGACGTCCCCGCCATGTTTTTCTATGCCACCGAAGTCAACCTGGAGAAATACGCCGCTAAAAAAAAAAAAAAAAAAAAAAAAGAAAAAAAAAGAGAAAAAAAACTCAGGTAATATAAACGTTGGGAGCAAAGACCAATTTAGTGATCATACCGAGCATTTTCATTTTCATCGGTGGATGGACTGAATATACCGCAGAGCAAGCTTCCCACTTACGAAGAGCATATTCAAAGTCCTATGGTAGGAATCTAAATGGAGAAACGGAAGTAAGTTCCAGGCGAAAACCAACTGGCAACGAACCATCTAAATAGACCACCGACGTCGGATCAAAAGCCGGAAGCACATCAGTCGGAACTGCTGACTAATCGAATCGGAGAATTGTCACTGCAGCAAGCATCAGACGTAAGTACGTTTTGATTGTCTTGTCCATTGTTTGGAAATAAAGTATCTCCATTGTTTCATATATTTTTTCAACACCCGTCATAATTACTATAAAAGTAATCCGTAACATAGCTATTAATTCATCTAAGTAATTTCATGAACGCTATCAACATGAACTTCCTGGTTTGTTTCTCATTTATATATTCCATTCTATTTTGGTTGTTTGTTTTTTACGACTTATTAACCTTTTGCAGGTTATTTAAAGCCAGAAAGTATTTTCAGATCATGGGAATTTTTTTGTTGATGCTACTCATTAGCCCATAGATGGGGGGAAGTAGGGAATTAATTTCCAAGGATATTTACGCGTAAGTGAATATAACGAATTGGATACCTCTGATTAAAGATTTTTAGCTGTTATACATTACAGCACCCACACACACTAATGTTATAGCACCTGGTATTCCCGAGCGGTCACCCATCTTTGACGTTGCTTAACTTCGGTGATCGTACAAGAACCAGTGTTTAAACACGATATGGCCGTACGCCGCTTTGGAAGTTGAAGTGCTTTACGATTGTTTGCGTTATTATCGCTTACAATTCCGCTACCCCGAGTTATTCGAGTAGGGTGAGCGGGTCATGAATATCCGTGGGAACGCAATAAAGACAGACAAGCTGAAGAAGATGTTTTGCATAAATCACTTGATGCATGATTGATTGGGAACGGAAACATTAATCGATGAGCCCGTTTATTTCAATTCCTAATCTCAACAAGGACTGGCTGTATTTACGAAAGCGTTCAGGTGTTGCCGATTTTTCGCCCCTCGCCAACCTGATCTCCTCAAGGGGAGAATGTACTGGCAAATTATTCAGCATCTCCATAATCGACTGCGCGCTCGTCCTTTGAGATCGTTAAGGAAGCCTGGGAAGCCATACTGCAAGAGACATAATTATTTCAAGAAACAGCTAGAATGATTTTCACCTCCGGACCGACATTTACTCCTTTTGCCTACTAATCATAATGATGTAATCAATATGCATACACATGGTTCCCCTTCACAGTAATATGATTGGCTGGTGTCAGCCATAAATACAGAATGATGTGGAGGTACAGAACGACTACTATTGGCTACGCCTATAGGCTACGGCTATAGACTTGGCCTATTGCCAACGCCTATTGCCTAACGCTACGACGAGGACCAGTCCATTACTGTTACCTGCTAGATTTTCCTACTCGGTTACAGTAATTCAAAACCACTTTGCTACATCGACCCAATATATATCCCTTTCCGGGACATAACAAATAATAAAAAGGGGAATTATTCGCTTTTGCTGATATTGTGAACTGCTATATTTTCACTATTTATAGCGTTTATATTTTGAACTGTAATTCTTTTAACGCGGTGTTTCATCTATCATTAATTTTAATTTTTTCTTAAAATCTTCAATGTAATGTTTTAATAGTACTTCCCCCGTCTTTTGAACAAGAGGAAAGGTTTATCCCTTGTTTCCTGTTTTGGATTGGGTTTCCAGTTACTTCTAAATTATTCTCATTTTCTTTCTCCTTCAATAATCCTTAGTGGCATTATCGCCTTGCTAGGAGTGAAATGATTAAAAATCAAAACAAGCTATATACCTAATTGATGTACGAGTGTTGTGACGATTATCAGTGCAAAAAATGAAATCTGGGTTCAAACCCTGGTAGAATAAACCTGTTCACTTGACAATAAAGCTTTTGAGAAAGTTATGAAAGATTTTTTCCCTCCAGCTGTTAAAAGCAGAGAAAACTGGATTCTCTTGTGTTACTGTTGAATAAATTAAATAAATCTTTGAATTTTGTTTCCCATAAATAAAAGGAAACTCAGCACATTAGCGTTGTTGGTGGAATCAGACTACGAGTAGGACAATTTTGAAAACACACCCCAGGAGAGAATGTTCCAGACAAAAACACTGGCACTCCTATGAATCAAAATGGATACACCATGTTAATGTCGTCTTTGGCCTGGTTTCTTTATCGTTGTTGTTTTAGAATAAAATATATTCATAAAACTATTTTCATTGGCTTTCTATGATTTGATGTTATATTTCAGTTGAATGGTGCGCTTCGATGAGTTAAAAACAATTTTAGGTTTTAGTTTGATGAAATCTTCGACGAAGTTTTAAATATTTGGAAAGGCCTCGAAACTCTGTTTACAATACACGGACTATTGTCCTCATCTTTGTCGCCATATTTATTACAATGTTTCAGCCTTTCAGTATCTGTCTATATTTCTGTGATTAGGTATTATATACATTATTTACATTATTCGGACTATTGTCCTCATCTTTGTCGCCATATTTATTACAATGTTTCGGCCGTTGTACGCTCCAGCTTTCTTCAGGTGGTTGGAATGTCGAACTGAACCCTTTATTTCGATCACTGGGGTAGACTGTTCTAGTTCCACATGCCATGTTTAATGGATGCCATTTATCAGTTATCTCCTGTTAATTCCTCATCTTTGTTGCCATATTTATTACAACGTTGCAGTCCTTCAGGTAAGGTGATAGTTAGATCCAGTGACAGGACCCAAAGTGTGTGAGTTCAATACCCAGTTAAGGCAGTGAAGAACTTGGAGTGGAGAATTAACAGGAGATAACTGATAACTGACATCTATTAGACATAGCACGTGGAACTAGAACAGTCTACCCCAGTGAGCGAAATAAAGGGTTCAGTTCGACAGTTCTAACCACCTGAAGAAGGTCGAAGCGTACAACGGCAGAAACGTTGTGATAAATATGCTGACGAAGATGAGGACAATAGTCTGAGTAATGTAAATAGTGTATATAATAACTCATCTCAGAAATATAGACAGGCCTCGAAATTATTGAGGAGAAACGATGTGTTGTCTTGCATCCAAACAAATAATAATTTAAAGCTTACTGATTAGAAGAATGCACTTAATGTAGAAACATTTCCATAGTAAGACCAAATGTTGTGTCGCATTAGTAACATATGGATAGGTAGAGTCATGAAAAAAAATGCAAGTTGACTTCTTTACCCACAGACATAGATCTTTTGGTCAGAGTTTTGACTGATTCACTCCAACGTTGCATATTAATATTTTCTCTGTATTTCATCTTTTTGTACTGAGGTATTCTGTTTACGTTCTCACAGATACGAAAAAGAATAGTTTTTCACAGGAGATTCCGTATGAGACGAGATATAGAAATCAGTCCTGCAGGATTTTCTTTATTATTGACTCTAATTTTTTGGGAAAAAATATAATGATTACTTTTAGCAGACGTTAGACCCTTTTTTCAGCCGCGCATGCGTAAAAAAAAATATCAACAGATATAAACCGATATTAGCTTTTAGGCATGCGTAATAAGAAATGCAAATGGTGAGCATGCGTGCTGTTTACTCGTGAGGGTAGTTTTCTTTCACTTTGGTCCGAAATCGGGACAGTATGCAAAAAATTAGCGCCACAATAAACAAGAATATGGTGTAGGTAGTACAACTCAACCGCTTCCTAATTCACCAATAGGGTAAGTTCAACTTTTTCTTTCATTATTTGTAGAAAGTCTAAAGAATATTTTATTGAAATATATCTATCTTCTCGTGTTTCACTCTCTTGTCTATTTTCTCGAGAATTTTTATTCGACACACGACCTAGGGATTTTTATTCGACCCCTAACGTAGTAACAACTGTTTCATAATGACCACGTTAGTTGTGTGTTATTTCTTTACATCGTGTTAACGTTAAAAAAAAACTTTCTGTATCAAGAAAAATTCATATTCTGACCGTCCTTCTTTTCTGTGGAACCAATTAGCTGCCATATTGTTGACAGATTAACTTTCAATTATTCTCTAAGGTTAGAAGATCTTTATACTGCTTCTTTGTCCCGAGTCTTCCTGGAATTCATCAATTTTCACGTTTTGAGACCGCCCAGAGATTTATTTGTTTCTTTGATTTCTTTGTTCTTTGGGTTGGAAAGCTTGTTTAAAATTCGTATATCATCCCCCAGACGATTCTGAGTTTAGCGACATCAGGCCAAAAAAGCTAAGTGTCTTGGAAAAAGACAAGAACATTTGCCGGAAATCGAAGATAAGACTATTGCCTGAATTGATTTTCTTAACTTATCGCTACGCCTGCGAATCTTGTATATTAACAGCAGAATTACAGTGAAGAATCCAAGTATTAGGATTGACATGATGCATTGTCCTCGTAAACATCTCGAACGGTATCATAAATGATATATTACAGGACACCATTAAACAAGAAATAGGTCCATCGTTAGACCTTATATCCACGCTCAAGAAGGGAAAGATGAAATGGTTTCGTCACGTCATGAATGGCAACGATCAATATATTGACATAATAAAAGATACTACTTTAGACAAACGAAGAAGACGGCGAACAGAGGTAAGAATGGGCTGGGAATGTCACTAAGAGAACTGAAAGATTCGCAACAGTGACATATAGAGGGGAGCGTTAAGTCACCCACCTGCGCAATGACGCTATGACAACATCCGGTCATAGGATTGGATTGATAATGATGATGATGATGATGATGATGATGATGATGATATAATTTTCGAGAATTGCTTGCATCTGTTGCATACTGAATATGAACTATTATTTTATTGCTTCTACGGATTAAGCATGATAAGTTTTGGATCTGATACCCAGGTATGATTTTCACTGAAATAATCTGAGATTAACTCGAACATAAACACTGATATGTCCAGGAAAGGGATATATTTGTCGAAGTAGCAAAGTGGTTTTGGACTATTGAGTAGAACAATCTAGCAGGTCAACGTAATGAACTGGCCCTCGTCGTAGTGGTAGGCAATAGGCGTAGACAATAGGTGTAGACAATAGGCGTTCTGTACCTCCACATCAGTCTGTATTTATGGCTGACACCAGCCAATCATATTACTCTGAGTGGGGACCCAGGTGTATGCATATTAATTACATCAAACACTTTTAAATATTACCGTCATCTTAAAGATTATCATCACCCTCGACAGATAACTGCGCGTGAAGGATCAAGTTCCTTCACAAATGTCTCCGTGGTTGATTTCTAAAGTCTCTTGTAAAGCTGTTCTTGACTGGAATTGGCTGGCAGCCTTTCCCTGATGAAGGAGCAGCTCTGGTTCTCTGGTTTGTGTCTTTTCTCTTTTTTTCTTTTTCTCCTACTGTATCTTTGTCTTCATTTCACAATGGTATTTCTGCAATCTTTGCGATTCATGGTTTTCGTTATCTAGCCCAGTGAATTGTAATGTCCTCTAGTACTGGTCATTATTATACCGTGTCTATAAACAACCCCACCGGGTCCATCGGACATGTCTACCCAAGTAAGGGCGATGAATATGCACCTGTGTTTGGAATTCAGTGTTTTGCTTCCCTTTAGTTGATTGCCATTCTGTATAGACTAAATTGTTATTTAACCAGACTAACTTGTTATTTCACCGATATCTAAAATAAAATACCTTTGGATTCGGCGCACCAGTTACCATCTCTGCTTAATATGCGCGCATCCAAAATTGACATTTTAAGTTTTCCTAACACTTTGCAAAAATACGGAACTGGAAGACTTTGCTGAAGAATGATAAAAACGAAACATTTTAATTGGGCTTACAGACGCATTACGTTTAAATAACGTTTCCTGTATGACCATTAAAGTTTAAAAAAAAAACTTCGAGCCTGGTCAGTACCTAGATGGGTGACTGCATGGGAATATCAGGTGCTGTAAGCTCGTATATGCAGGTGGTGTAGTGGATAAATGCTCGAGATTCTTAATCAAAGAGCTGAGTTCCATCTTGGGTTCGTTAGATTCACTTACACGAATATACCATTGGAAAAGCTATGAATCTACATATTTCCTCCAAGCTATGTTTTAATTAGTAATACTTGTATCTCTAAAAAAAGGATTATCTAAAAAAACAAAAAAAAAAAAACAAATTATTTCAAACTAAAAATATTTTCTGGTATTAAATAAGCTGCAAAGGGGTGATAATCCGTAGAAATCCAATCAATCAACATTTTATTAAACTTATTTTATTTTAAAAACCTCTGCCAAATTTTATCCTCAGCGCTTTTCAGATGAGAACATTTAAATCAATGTTTAAAACCGCTTTGTTAAACGATCGTGGATTTCCTACAGAACTTTGAAATTAAGTTTCTTTTTAAAACAAAAAAGGAAAGAAACAAAAACCAGCTAAACATTAAGCAATTTTCTTTTATTTCCGGTCAATAACTTGATGTCAGCTCATTTTCAAAGCATGCTCGTCATGACGAATAAATGCATTCAGGATATAAGAATTGGCTTAATTAGAAGCATTGCATCCGTGAAAGAATCGTTTAGGAAGAAACGCCAATCATAACAACAACAGCCTCAAGAACGAAAGACGAACGATGTTTAAGCATTGTCTGATATTGTTGAAGGTTAATTTTTGTGTGGGTAGAGGAATTATGATACCGAGAGATATAGCATGATGAAAAAACAATAATAATAATAATAATAATAATAATAATAATAATAATAATAATAATAATAAGTACAGCCCACACTTTACGAAGGGCTCTATCTATGTAATTTTTTTTTTTGTCAGTGAAAAGCATCATGATGCCATTTCTAACCTTAGGTCCCTGGGTGGGACCCGGACAGAAATGTGTAAACGCCAGAAAGCAAATAAAATAAAATAATAATAATAATAATAATAATAATAATAATAATAATAATGAATAACCTTTTTGCTATTTTAATTTTCTGATGAATTCGTAAGTGAGTCAACAATCTCCTTTTGAATTCCATGAGTATAAGATACTCATGTAAATTTCTCTATTGACTTGATAAATATTTGACCTTAAGAAAATTAACAAAACATTACAATAATAATCATGAGTATGAAGGCAAGTCATTTTTTAAAGAAGTAAGAGGGTAAAAATGTGAAGATTAAAAAAAGACAAGGTTTTCTATCTCACCAAAGCAGACGTCAAAAACATGAGAGTATTATCGGCTGCTCTGTTTCACCTTATCTTCTTTTACCTAATATTAAACAAGGCTTTTCATATATTTCTTCCGCCAATCGTTCAAAAAAACAGAAATAGTCGTTGTTTATCTGAGACAAAGACAAAGTGAGTCATATATGATAACGAACAAACTAACCAACTGAGATTGATTAATTTTTTTTCTAATGGATTATCGACTTTTTGCAGAATTGACAGCCATAATTTTTTTTTTTTTTTAGATTTTAAGAGTTTTTGGAGATAATAATTATTTACTGATAAAGCTCCTACTAATTTAATTAACCCATAGCTCTGGGAAGAAAAGGTACATTCATATCTTTTCCAAGTGTATTTGCTAGTACCTGAACCAATCCGACTAGAATTAGAACTATGCACTCCGATGTACAATTAAGAGCCTTCAACTTTTATACCCACCGCACATCCAATCTTACACCACCTGGAACGTTACTTATCTTCGGTGATCTTATGAGAACTGGTGCTTGAATATGATATAGCCTTAATCCAACCAAGCAAGAAGTAAGCAGATTACTACTACTACTACTACTACTACTAATAATAATAATAATAATGTCTCTCCACCATGTATAAGTTGATCACTTCTGCTCTGAAGAACCGAACTTACTCTTTCTTCGAAGCAAACAACATTCTTCCTCTGGAACAGAAGAGATTCATATGGCTGCAAAGATCAACTTCTGAGAAGCAAAATTATCTTGGAAAATTGCAGGAGGCGATGTTGAAATCTTAGCGCAGCATGGATTGATTATCGTAAAGCCTTTGATAGTGTGCCACACTTGGATCCTTAAGACTTTGGAAATGTACAAAGTTTCCCTTGTGGTAATAAATTTCCTTAAGCCCAGCATGGGAATGTGGAACACCACACTCTACGTAAATCACATCAGATGCACTGCCATCTCCGACTTCTGAATATACGACGCGGAATCTTTCAAGGAGACTCACTCTCAACCCTTCTGTTTTGTTTGTCCTTAATCCCCCTTACGCATGAACTAAACAACAGTTGTTATGGTTACAAAATAGACAAAAAATATTCAATCACCTACTCTACATGGATGATCTCAAACTCTTTGCCAAAAACGACAATGAGTTGAAGGGCTTCCTCAATATTGTTTCAGTGACGACATAGGCATGGATTTTGGATTAGATAAATGTGCAAAAGTAACATTCAAGAAAGGGAGAATTATAGAAAAAACCTTAACAGATTTAGACTTTGTTACAAAGATTAGGAAACTGGAAAAAGATGAAGCCTATAAGTACCAAGGAATTAACGAAGGAGATTGTATACAACATTCCCAAATGAAGGAAAAGGTAAGAAAGGAGTACTACAGGCGGGTACGTCTGGTACTAAATACCGAGCTGAACCCAAAAAACAAAATATCAGCCATAAACACCTTGGGTGACCGTGTGGTGCAATACAGTTTTAATGTCCTTAACTGGACCATAGCTGACATTAAGCGAATGGACAAAAAAGAGAAAGCTTCTAACTTACTACCGAATGCATCATCCCAAAGCTGATGCTGACCATCAGTATGTGCCCCGATCCGAAGGAGGCAGAGGATTAGTTCAACTAGAACTGTCCTACAAAACTACAATTGGCCTTCAAGGATACATGGAAACCAGGGAAGACTGGATGGTGATATGTGTCAAAGATCATGAATGCAGTTAGGGTCTTTATTCCGTAATAAAAGAAGCCAACAATTTCAAAGAAGCAGCAGAATACATAAAAAAAAACAAAAAAAAAACAAATGTAACCGACCAGATACAGAAACAATGGCAAGATAAACCGCTTCATGGCCAATACTCTGCCCGTACCAAACAAACTGATGTAGACAAACCCATCAGTGGCTACGTAGTGCAGAGTTGAAAGCTGAAATGGGAGGTTTTATCCTTGCTGCACAGGATCGGTGCTTGTTAACTAGAAAGTATAAAGCAGACATACTAAAATATAGTGTTATCCAAAAATGCATGTTCTGTGATAAATATCCAGAAATAATCGATCATCTTGTATCAGGTTGCACAATATTGGTACCCACCCGGCATGACTAAGTGGGCCAATATCTGCACTGGAAAATTTGCAACTTCTACGGGAAGGAAACTGAAAGAAACTGGTATGAACACCACCCAGACCCAGTTACGGAGATAGGACCTGTTACAATTCTATGGGACTACACAATACACACTGACAGAACAATCAAAGGCAACCGCCCAGATATTGTTATTAAAGACTACAAACAAAGAAAGTGCCTCCTTAATGATATGGCAGTCCCTGCTGACTGAAATGTATCTTTGAAGTTATTCAAAAAGCTTTCAAAATGCAAGAACCTTGAAATAGAAATCTCAAAAATGTGGCACATGGGAACATCAGCAATTCCTGTTGTAGTTGGACCCTAGGATTAGTTGGAAAATATTTCAGTAGACTAATTCAAGGGATTCCTAGAAGTCCATGCCTCAAGGAGATACAAACAATTGTTCTGACAAGTACAGCCCACACTTTACGAAGGGCTTTATCTATTTAATTTTCTTTTTTTGTCAGTGGAAAGTGTCATGATGCCATTTCTAACCTTAGGTCCATGGGCGGGACCCGGAAAGAAATGTGTACACGACAGAAATCAAAGAAAATAAAAACAACAACAACAACAACAACAATAATAATAATAATAATAATAATAATAATAATAATAATAATAATAATAATAATAATAAGTTGTAAGAAATGGTAAATGTAGCATCTTTGAATGATACTTTTCCTTTAGTTTGATATGATTGTAAATTCTAATGTCTCAAGTTAATTCCTTGCTTTTCAGTCCCTTTTTCTCTCCTCTAATAATTTTTTTTTTTTTTTTTTTTTTTTTTTAACTTGTATTTCAAGTTTTAATACACACCCCAGACCTTAAGCGGACACCCGTGTCCATTTTTTTTTTTTTTTTTTTTTTTTTTTTACCCTAGTCATCCCATATCTCTGTTGGTGCGTGTATATGTACATGTTTGCTAATCTCTCTCTCTCTCTCTCTCTCTCTCTCTCTATATATATATATATATATATATATATATATATATATATATATATATATATATATATATATATACATTGAATGTACATGTAGATATGTCCACACTGACAGGGATCATACTGTATTATATCTGTGTTTTTTTTTTTTTTTTTTTTTTTTTTTTCATTTAATGGCTACAGGTGTAATTTTCCTACAATGCTCTGCCCTTTGTCTATCATCTCTTTGAGTGAATATTCTAAAACATATCACATATCTTTCAGCGGCAAGTAGGTTGAGAGATGACCGGAAAAGTATAACTTTTATTCCCTTGCTCCTACCCCTCTGTTTAATGAATTCTTCGATATCCCCCCTACCAATCTGTAGTATAAGTCCAGCCTACCCCATAAAATTTGATAAGTATCTGTCGTTGGCGACGGAAAATTGAACATTTGTGGAGAGTCACTTGTGCCATGCTCCGAAGTTGTAAGAAATGGTAAATGTAGCATCTTTGAATGATACTTTTCCTTTAGTTTGATATGATTGTAAATTCTAATGTCTCAAGTTAATTCCTTGCTTTTCAGTCCCCTCTTCTCTCCTCTAATAATTTTTTTTTTTTTTTTTTTTTTTTTAACTTGTATTTCAAGTTTTAATCCACACCCCAGACCTTAAGCGGACACCCGTGTCCATTTTTTTTTTTTTTACCCTAGTCATCCCATATCTCTGTTGGTGCGTGTATATGTACATGTTTGCTAATCTCTCTCTCTCTCTCTCTCTCTCTCTCTCTATATATATATATATATATATATATATATATATATATATATATATATATACATTGAATGTACATGTAGATATGTCCACACTGACAGGGATCATACTGTATTATATCTGTGTTTTCTGTTTTTTTTTTTGTTTTTTTTTTCATTTCATGGCTACTGGTGTAATTTTCCTACAATGCTCTGCCCTTTGTCTATCATCTCTTTGAGTGAATATTCTAAAACATATCTCATATCTTTCAGCGGCAAGTAGGTTGAGAGATGACCGGAAAAGTATAACTTTTATTCCCTTGCTCCTACCCCTCTGTTTAATGAATTCTTCGATATTCCCCCTACCAATCTGTAGTATAAGTCCAGCCTACCCCATAAAATTTGATAAGTATCTGTCGTTGGCGACGGAAAATTGAACATTTGTGGAGAGTCACTTGTGCCATGCTCCGAAGTTGTAAGAAATGGTAAATGTAGCATCTTTGAATGATACTTTTCCTTTAGTTTGATATGATTGTAAATCCTAATGTCTCAAGTTAATCCCAGACCTTAAGCGGACACCCGTGTCCATTTTTTTTTTTTTTTTTTTTTTTTTTATCCCTATACACTGAAATCTAATTATCCCACTTGGAGGTGTCTCTCGGACTTATACTAAGTTAAAACTTAGTATTATCTACCCAACTGAATACCATACACTGTTATGAACTTTTAACTTCGATATATTAATAAACCCACTATCTCAAATCTGGTCTTGCTCTTGGACCTTCTTCAAGGCTAGTCCTAAAGCTGGTAATCTGAACAAAATTACCCCTTGGCGGTCAAGGTTAAAACGCACATCTACCAATTTCAATGAATACGAAAAATATCTCATACCGGATCGGCCGTCAACCGGGACAACAAGGGCCGCGTCCCTCAGAGAGGAACCAGTCTGAGGTCGAAAAGTCTGTCACTGGAACAAACTCTTCCACACACGACGAGACACTAGGTCACCAAACCCGGATTATCGCCAACCTTGGACCAAATGTCTCAATGCCAAATCGACTAGTAAAAATGAAACGAACGAAATGGAGCCGCGAAGAGTATCGACAAGTTATGGCATCCTTCTTCACTGCACTCGAAAACCCAGCAAAGAACACCACCAATCAAACATACCAAATATGGAGAAATACGGTGGGAAATGATATAAGACCTAACCTCAATCCAAACATGCTTGCCAATGTCCGCAGAGATATCATGCGAAACAACAGACTCTCAAAGGCAGAAATAGATAAGATAAAATTAGATATAAGGCAAAATACTATGACCCATCACTCAAACTCTGTTGAGACGAATGTTGAAATAAAGAATGCGACAGAGGATGAGGTGGACGCTAAAGCGAATGAAATACGAAATCATCTCCCAGGAAATGAAACCGAAGATTCTGCCTTAGACACAACCTCTAGTTCTCCAGAAATTGTCACTGAAGATGACTCCAGGTACATTAGTTTAGAATTCCTTGAAAACCACGAAGCTGAAATCACCGAAGCGAAAAATGACGTCATCCAAGTACTCAGCAGAGTAACTTTCATACAATTGTCAGAGAGAGACCAGCTCCCGAAAATCCATATGACAAATCCCAACAAGCACATCGTGAAAATATACAATGCTGCACTGGAAACACTGTTAACAGATAAACCACCGGGAAACATAACAGAAGTTAACAACGTCATATACGCAACAGCTCTAGCAGCGACTCGGAAGCTTGGTGTCAAGACAATAAATAGAATTAGCAGACACAGAGAACCAGCTTGGAAAACCAAACTGTTACGAGAAATAAAACAAATCAGATGTGAGCTGTCTATATTAGATGAGCTCACCAGAAACCCTAATATTTCCACACGTAAATCCAAAAAGATCAAACGGAAATATAGCATTAAATCGTTAATTGATATTCCATCGATCAAGGAAATGCTGAAACAGAAACTTCAGCTAAAAGCACAGAGAACAAGACGATACGAGAAACGTTGTAGATTCTATCGCCAAAATAAAATATTCCGAACAGATCTTAAGAAATTTTACAGGGAAATTGGAAAAACGCCTATACATGTCGAAACGCCACCATCGATTGATAATGTACAGACATTTTGGGAAAATATTTGGAGCAACCCAAAGGAATGTAACCCAAATGCAGAATGGATACGGCGTGAAGAAGAACGACTGCTGGATACACCTCTGCAAGAGTGGGTAAATATATCCACAGATGATGTTAGGCAAGCACTAACGAAATCCCAAAAATGGAAATCCCCAGGAAATGACAAGGTGCCCAATTTCTGGCTGTATCATCTCTCATCTACCCATGACATACTTGCAAAAACATTATCAACGCTTGTAAATAATCCCAATAAAATCCCGGAATGGGTTACTGAAGGTATTACATACCTCATACCAAAAACAACTGAAACAGACGACCCGAAAAATTATAGACCGATAACATGTCTTTCCACAACGTATAAGTTGATCACGTCTGTACTGACGAACCGTACTTACTCCTTCTTCGAAACAAACAGCATTCTCCCGCTGGAACAGAAGGGATGCAGTAGAGGTTCATATGGCTGCAAAGATGAACTTCTGATAAATAAAATGATCCTGGAAAATTGCAGGAGACGACGCAGAAATCTCAGTGCAGCGTGGATTGATTATCGTAAAGCCTTTGATAGTGTTCCACATTCTTGGATCCTTAAGGCTTTGGAAATGTACAAAGTCTCCCCTGTGGTGTTAAACTTTCTTAATCACAGCATGGGGATGTGGAACACAAAACTATACCTTAGGCACACCGGGGGCACTGCTATATCCAACCGTCTGAATATCCGACGTGGAATTTTTCAAGGAGACTCTCTGTCACCCCTTCTGTTTTGTTTATCCTTAACTCCTCTTACACATGAACTGAACAACAGTAGCTATGGTTACAAAATAAATAAGAAAATTTTCAATCACCTACTATACATGGATGATCTCAAACTCTTTGCCAAAGACGACAATGAGTTGAAAGGCCTCCTCAATATTGTAAAATACTTTAGTGACGACATAGGTATGGACTTCGGATTAGATAAATGTGCAAAAGTAACATTCAAGAAAGGTAGAATTACAGAAACACCCTCAATAGATTTAGATTTTGTCACAAAGATTAGGGAATTGGAGCATGAAGAAGCTTATAAGTACCTAGGAATTAGCGAAGGAGATGGCATACAACACCCCCAAATGAAAGAAAAAATAAGAAAAGAGTACTACAGGCGTGTACGTCTGATACTAAATACTGAACTAAACTCAAAAAATAGAATATCAGCTATAAACACATTGGCTGTCCCAGTGGTGCATTACAGCTTTAATGTCCTTAACTGGACCATAGCTGAAATTAAGCGAATGGACGCCAAAACGAGAAAGCTTCTCATTTGCTATCGCATGCATCATCCCAAAGCTGATGTTGATCGTCTGTATGTGCCCAGATCCGAAGGAGGCAGAGGATTAGTTCAACTAGAACTGTCCTACAAAACTACAACAATTGGCCTCCAAAAATACTTGGAAACTACAGAAGACTGGATGATGGTATGCGTCAAGGAACATGAAAGTAGTAAGCGTCTTTACTCCGTAATGAAAGAAGCCAACAAATTCAAACTGGAACTTCAAATGGGCGTAGAGATGCAACTACAGCACAATACACCGACTGAAACTGCAAAATACTTGAAAAAGACAGCAAAGACGAATGCAACCGACCAGATACAGAAGCGATGGCAAGATAAACCGCTTCATGGCCAATACTCTGCCCGTATCAACCAAGCTGATGTAGACAAAACCCGTACCCATCAGTGGCTACGCAGTGCAGGGTTGAAAGCGGAAACTGAAGGTTTTATCCTTGCTGCGCAGGACCAATGCTTGCTAACTAGGAATTATCAAGCACATATACTAAAATATTGTGTCAGCCCAAAATGCAGATTCTGTGATAAATATCCAGAAACGATTGATCATCTTGTATCAGGTTGCACGATGTTGGCACCCACTGAATATAAAACCCGACATGACAGAGTGGGCCAATATCTGCACTGGAAAATCTGCAACTTCTACGGGAAGGAAACTGAAAGAAACTGGTACCAACACCACCCAGACCCAGTTACGGAGATAGAACCTGTTACAATTCTATGGGACTACACAATTCACACTGACAGAACAATCAAGGCCAACCGACCAGATATTGTTATTAAAGAATACAAACAAAAACGGTGCCTCCTTATTGATATGGCAGTCCCTGCTGACTGCAATGTATCTTTGAAGATATTCAAAAAGCTGTCAAAATACAAGGACCTTGAAATAGAGGTCTCGAAAATGTGGCATATATGAACATCAACAATCCCTGTTGTAGTTGGAGCCCTAGGACTGGTTGGAAAAGATTGCAGCAGACTAATTGCAGGGATCCCTGGAAGCCCATGCCTCAAGGAGATACAAAAAATTGTTCTGACAAGTACAGCCCACACTTTACGAAGGGCTATATCTATGTAATTTTATTTATTTATTTTTTTTTTTTTGTCAGTGAAAAGTGTCATGATGCCATTTCTAACCTTAGGTCCCTGGGAGGGACCCGGAAAGAAATGTGTAAACGCCAGAAAGCAAAGAAAATAAAAATAATAATAATAATAATAATAATAATGAAACAAGCAATGCTACGAACATAAAACTTAAGACCTTGAAACAGAAACTTACAAGGTTTTGTTTTCATAACAAAGATATAATAAACTGGAACACAACAAAATCGGGGCATATTAGTCGTAGATCAAATAGAAAAAGAAAGTTTAAGCATCGATCCATGGTCTTTACCATTATACCATTTTAGATGATAGCGTCGACTTCAAACGAATCAGAAGATTTGATATAAGAGCAAGATAAATAAATAAATCGGCAAAACCTCTTGACACTTGCTGTGAACATGTAACTTGATAGAATTCAATAATGGTAATAATAATAGTCATTTGAGGAGAGCTGACAAGAAGCCATCGCTTGATCGCCAGTGAACCACGTGATATGACACGGGCAAAATCCACATGTATCAGATCCAACCTTATCACCAATTCTACCGCACTTTTTTTTAGTTTTACTCTGTCTTTATTTTGATAATAATAATAATAATAATAATAATAATAAGAAGAAGAAGAAGAAGAAGAAGAAGAAGAAGATGAGAAAAAACGACCTTTCTTGGAAGCGAGAAATTTAGGGAAATCGGACGTGAGTTGTCGATATTAGGTGAGATTTCATGAAATCCAAATGTTCCCACGTTGAAAGGCGGGAAATCAAGCGAAATAAAAAAATTAAACAAATAAATGAAATTCCAACAAACAGGCAAATGGTTAAGCAGAAACTGTAATTAAAGGCACAGAGAACAAGACGATAGGGAAAGCGTTTTTGTTTCTACCAAGAAAATATATTCCAAACGGACGTCAAGGTTTGCAGTGAATTTGGAAAAGAAGTTATGGGAGTCAAAAAGCCGCGATTTATTGAAGAAGTGGGAGAATATTGGGAGCAGACCAATGAAATAAAGGGTGTTCCAATAACTCGGACGGATTTTAAATGTGAATTAAGTTTAAGCGTCTAATGATTTTTCTTTTTCTTTTTCTTTCAGATTTTGCGGATATTTGGGCAATATTATTTTTCACCCATAATTTTTATGACTTAAATAACATGAACCAATAGAGAAATAAATAACACTGATTTATTTGCTGCTGACTTTGATCTGTCTTAATAAAACACCCTTTATATATAATCTGTCTTAATGAAACACCGTTATATAATCCGTCTTAATGAAACACCCTTATATATTATCCGTTTTAATGAAAGATCGTTATATATACTCCGGCTTAATGAAACGCCCTTATATATAATCCGTTTTAATGAAACATCCTTATATATAATCCGTCTTAATGAAATACCGGTATATATAATCCATTTTAATGAAAGATCCTTATATATAATCCGGCTTAATGAAACATCCTTATATATAATTTGTCTCAATGAAACACCCTTATATATAATCCGTTTTAATGAAACACCCTTATATATAATCCGTCTTAATGAAACACCCTTTATAATCCCAATGCAGAATGGATCAAAATTAAAGAAGAAATGCCCCCCCCCCACAAGAAATGACTTTTGGATCTATCATCTGTCATCAATATATAAATCACATGGTTTAAAATTTATCGATACTAATTAATAATCCCAATGGAATTCCAGAGTGTACCAGTGAAGGTATTACAAATTTCCTACCAATAACTGGTGAAAGAGATGATCTAAAATTTATTAGGCCAGTAACTTTGAACCACATATAATTTAATCAGGTCTGTACTTACTCTTTTTAAGAAGAAAACAACATTCTTCCTCTCTAGAAGAAAGAATGCCTCAGAGGCTGATATGGTCGCAAATATCAATTATTTAGAAATACAATAATCCAGGGAAATTGCAGAAAAAAGGCAGAAATCTCGACATCGCTTAGATAGATTATCGTAAAGCCACAATCTTTAAACCATAAATCTTTTGAAATGTACAAAGTCTCAACGGAAATAGTAAATTTCCTTAAATATAGCATGGAACTGTGGAAAGCCGCATTCTACCCAAATACCATCAAAGGCATTACCATTTCCAACCGAGTGAATATCCGACGAGGAATCTTTCAAGGAGACAGCCTGTCGCCCCAACTCTTTTGTCTGTCCCTGATCCCACTTTCACATGAACTAAGCAGTAATAATCATGGATACAAAATAAACCTCAAAGTATTTAAGCACTTATTCCACATGGACGATCTCGGACTTTTTACCAACGAGGAAAATGAGCTGAAATATCTTCTCAATAATGTAAAATATTTCAGTGATGACATCGGTATAAACTTCAGTTTAGATAACTGCACATAAGTAACATTCAAGAAAGAATTACCGAAACATATTCAATAGATTATTATTTTCTCACGAAGAAGAGGAGGCTGGAACAAGAATAAGCATAAAACTATCTCGAGGTCATCAAAGGAGATAGAATATGGCATATCCAAATGAAGGAGAAAATAAGAAAATAAAGCTATATCCTTCTTTGAGCATTGTGGATTGGCGCTACAGATTCACAAATAAGGAGTTGTACCAAAAATGTCGATCATATTATATTTAATGCAAGTTTTTTCTGGTGTGGTAAACTGCCTGGTGAGCAAATATTGTACGCTTTCCAAAAAAGGGATCTAGGCATAATTATACATAAATTACCCCCCACCAAAAAAAAAAAAAAAAACTAGTTGCGATCCTTTTATGATGTCAACGAACACTCGTTGCCACTTTTGTAATGTCAACGAATACTCGTTGTCACTTTCGTTGTAGTAGAGACTTTGTAATCGCAGATACAACTATATTAACACCGTTGAGCAATACTTGTGTCAGACCCCTTCGAATAACATTCGCACTAATAGTACTTGCTCGAAAATACTCGCTCGAATATTAATCCGTATAGTGATCCGAATAGAGAAATAGAATAGTGAATAGAGCCGAGAATAGCTCTCCGTATAGTAATAGAGGATAGGCTAGAAATAAGATCGTTAGTCGTCAGCTACTTCCTACATCTATGCTTTTCCTCTATGGTCACGTGATCCACTTAATCCAATAATAGGATTGCGTATCTGTCTATATTTCTGAGATGAGGTATTATGTACACTATTTACATTATTCGGACTATCGTCCTCATTTTTGTCGCCATGTTTATCACAACGTTTCGGTCGTTGTACGCTACAGCCTTCTTCAGGTGGTTGGAATGTCAAACTGAACCCTTTATTTCGCTTGCTGGGGTATACTGTTCTAGTTCCACGTGCCATGCCTAAACGTTGTAATAAATATGGCGACGAAGATGAGGACAATAGTGTTTACTAATTGGCGACTAAGTTCGATTTCATGTCAGCAGCGACACGTTATTCCTAACCCACCTCCATACTAAAAAAGATAATTCCCTGTCTCAGCCAGAGACCTATCCACATCCCACGAAAATGCCAGTGATATTCACTTTCGCCAACAATTTTGGTCAGGAATCCACCCCAAAGGCTAGCCTGTCTTAATGTATGTTTTCGACAGTCTCTTTAACTTTAAACATTTTTTTTAACTGTTTCATGTTACCATTTTCATTTCTTTCTATTTTTTTTTACATTTCTGTTAGTTTTCTTGAAATTTCTATGTTAAAACGTCATCAATCAATTCATTTGAAAACTGCCAACAGCAGCAACAACTAAAATGGATAGTACGTTTAACTCGAAGAGAAAATCAACCAGATGTTGATGTTCTACATTACTTCAAATACATCAATACTGTAAAGAGCGATATCAGTTATTAGAATTGAAAAACCGCTTTTCCTGAAAAGTTGTTTTAAGGTACAGATTCTATAAATTTTACCCGAAAAAAGCACTGGCTGCTCGGTCAACGAATGATAAATATTACTTTGTAGGGAAACGGCTAATATGCGTATTACCATATGAATGCAAGATAAGGGATTATAAATAGAGTATTATAAGGATTAAGTGGATAGATAACGATTGAGGGGTTAATATTAAAATGTTCAAGGAAATATCCAGGCTGGAGATTGTTCAACAAAATTATATTTCTTGAGAAAATCTCTCTGGTTTTCATACATTTATAATACCACGGAAATAAGCCTGATTGGTCTGGTTTGGCTTGTTTTGTTTTACGGCACATCAACCTCAATAGGTTATTTAATGCCGACAACTTTTTTTTTCCTGGTCATATTTTATTTTTGTTTTGTCAAAAATCTATTTCGGTTAATATTTTTTTCCTCAAAAATGTATAATTGGTAATATTATTTTTTCAAAAAATTATAGCTGGTGATACTATTTTTCCAAAACGTACAGCTGGTAATATTATTTTTTCAAAAAACGTATAGCTGTCAATATTAGTATATTATTTTTTTCAAAAACATATAGCCGGCAACACAATTCTTAAAAAAAAAAAAAAGTATAGCTGGTAATATTTTTTCAAAAACGTACAGCTGGTAACATGGCTTTTTCAAAAACGTATTATCAGAGGCCTTGCTGTTGGACGTAGTTTATCGTCATACCCAGGAGGCGGATGTATATTACCGTCATACCCAGGACGCGGATGTAGTTTACCGTCATACCCAGGACGCGGATGTAGTTTATTGTCATACCCAGGACGAGATCTGGGTTTGGGGGTGCTGTTGGATGTAGTTTATCGTTTTTCCCAAGACGCGGATGCAGTTTATTCTCATACTCAGAACGCGGATGTAGTTTATCGTCATACCCAGGACGCGGATGTAGTCTGGATGTTAACTATTTGCCCATAGCTGGGAGCCTAACAGGTGCTACCACCCCGGTTCAGTGTGGACCTGGGAACACCATTAATTAACAGGTGGTTCCACGCCTCTCAAAACCTCCTCATCAGAGGCATTGCTGTTGGATGTAGTTTATCGTCATACCCAGGACGGGCGTGATTGAACTAGATGCAAATGACAAAGCGAATCCGTTCTAAAGATCAGAACAAGATTAGAGCTCATCTGAACATTTACCATTGAAATAGCGATAGATTAGCAAGGTCTGACATCACTGAGACTGTGGTAAAGACGTTGGAAAGTACAATACAAATACACCTTCCCCCCAGAAGATGGCCGCGCCCTTGCGACGTTGCGTTTATTAATCTCTGATATACCCACAGGCGACATTTGCTATTTCTTGTCTATTTACCTTTCATGGCGGCTAATTTTTCACTGATATCAAAAGATGTCTGCCACCTTTATAACTTCAAACGGGATTTGAGGTGGGTGGGGAGCGGGAATTGAAGTTTGATTGTCAAGATAGGAAAGGATTTTACAAGGAGGAAATGAAATTGAGGATATTCAAAAATCGGAAGCGATCAATGATTAGGAATAGAAACATTTCGACTTCTTATTTCCGAATACAGTAAAGACGACGAGGTCTATTAATGACATTGAATTTGTTCTATTAAGACAATTACTTGAAGGGCCGGGAAACCTAGTGAGGTTAGCAAAATCAATAGTGTAGCAACAAGCCTCCCAGACCCTCTTGCTAAGCGCCGCTCTGTAGCAAGCATTTCATGAAATAAGGCCGCTTACGCTTGCACAAGAGGATGAAAAATTCTGTCGCACCAATATTCCAAAAATGCAGAGCTTGTCTGTCTGTATGCTTAAACAAACGTTGCAGACGACAGCAAATATTTCTGTAACTAACCAAGTTCTTTTTAGTGTCAATGTTCCTGTGGTGTATGGCAATCTTGGAGTGTAGAGCAAGATCTGAGCTGGATGTGTTATCCCGGAACTTACCCAAATACATTTATATCAATCAGGATGATGCAGAAGTAGGTATACAGTATTAAAAAACAAAATGTTCACAAAAATAAAACGAAAATATATCGTATTGTATTGATTAAATAAACATACCAATATATAATAGTGCTAATACTAATGTTACTTGTATATTTACTTTTGCAAACCCTATATAGCAGGTATTACCTATCTCACATTTATCACACTCAACCTCTTTTACTTTTTATCTAGGCATATCTATCTATCTATCTATCTATCTATCTATCTATCTATCTATATATATATATATACAAATATAGATAACTAGACTCGTTTCGAAAAACCCTCGAATTTTTGATTTGCCAATAATCAAATCAATCTCGAGGGAAAAAAAAGGTTTTAAAAAAAGAAAGAGCTACAAACATGAACTACTGCCGAAAAAAATCGCACAGATGCAGGTCTGAAGCCCAAAGAAAAAACCCCGATACGAGTAAACAACAAACAAAAGAGCTCAATACAACCGTAGACCAGACCTAGATACACCTAGTGAGCCAGACAAACCTACCTAGGTTTCACCTAAACGGATCATCAGGGAAAGCTCGGCCGAGCTTTCTCTGACGATCCGTTTAGGTAGGTTTGTCTGGCTCACTAGGTGTATATATATATATATATATATATATATATATATATATATATATATATATATATATATATATATTAAAAAGAAGAGAAGAGAGGTGCCGCAAACTTTTTTGGTTGTAATGTGGATTTATTTAGAAAAAATATTATGCTTTGATTTACATAATTTTACTACACGTGTTTCTGGTCTCGTGACCGTCTTCAGGTAAAAGCGGAGATTTCCACATATTATTAAAAATTATTCATTTTTTCTTTTGTTTTTCAATGTTAAATATTCTCGATATGAGACATTTTCTGTGTTAGTAATCCGAATTTCTTTCTTGAATTGGCAATGAAGAGTTCTGCGCGAAGGGTCATAAAACAATTAAGGTTGGTCCAAGCGAAATGATGAATTATCGGCATTTTATCTTTTAATGTTTTACTGACCCCTATGTGTTCTTGGATCTGTTTCCATTTTTGTGTGTTTCTGTCAGCATGCGTGTATATATGCGTGCGTATATTCCCCCTCCATACATATACTGTCTTACTATGAGGAATTAGTAAACTCATTTGTACATATACACGCATACACATACATACGCACATACACACCATCCCACCACAATGAATCAGTACATACACACACATACACACACATATATACACACACACTTCCCAAGCTACATGTAACCAGTATACACATTCACACATACACATACACACACACACACATACGTACCTACACACACACGGACTTCCTAAAATGTGTGGGGTTTGGGTGCGTGCTCGTGAGTAGTTTCCCTATAAATGTGTGCATACATATATATATATATATATATATATATATATATATATATATATATATATATATATATATACCCTCGTGTCTCCCGTATATGAGCGTGCGCTCATGTATATGAGTGATTTGATCATTGTATTTGGTCACCTTGTGTGCATGTTGTGTGTTTTTGTGTGGGGGGTTATGATCTATTTAGTTCGGGTTTAAATTTGTTTATAAAGTTTTTTTCCTGTATTTGTAGGTACGAGTAATTGTCTGTTTGATATATCGGCATGATATTAAACTTACCCTGGTTACATTTGAAAATGTGTTGTGATACAAAAAGTTTACTGTTGTCTGTCAATTTTATATTGCTTTTGTGTAGGGAGACCCTGTCGTTCTGTTGTTGGCTGATGCCTATATATGACTTCTTACATTTTGTCCATTTAAGTACATAAATTACATTTTTGGAGTTGCAGTTTAAGTTTTTATTTATTGTGAATGTTTTTTTTGGGGTTTTCAAAAGTGTAGGAGTTTCCTTCTATAATGATGTCACAAACCCCACATCTTTTTTTGTTGCATTTTGTGACTCCCTGTATTGTGTGTTGGTTAAATTTAAATGAGGTTAATATGTGTTTTAGGTTTCTAGATTGGCGTTTGCTCTTAATTAATTTGGTTGTTTTAGTATATTATTCAGTTTATTGTTCTTGCTAAGTAAGTCTAGCTTTTTTTAAATTTCTGTGAATATTTCCGGGTTGTTTTTGTTGTATGTTGAGACATATGCTAGGGTTGGCTCTATGTCACGTTTCTTTTTATTTCTAAGTTGGTCTAGAGGAATTTCTTTCGCGAGTTCAAAAACTTTCTTTATTAGTGTTGTGGGGTAGCCTCGTTTTTTGAGAGTTTTATGTAGTTCTTCTAAGCGGATTTTTCGGAGGTGTTTATCAGTCACTATTGTACAAATTCTACGTGCTAGGGAATAGGGGATGGATTTTAGACAGCTTTTCGCGTGATGGCTCTTGAAATGAAGGTATTGTTGGGTGTCTGTGGGTTTGTGGTAGATATCTGTGATTATGTGGTTGTTTTTATTTCTAATGAGTATATCTAAAAATGTTAATTTGTTAAAATTATATTCTTGCGTGAATTTGATTTTTGGGTGTAAGTTTTGAAGTAGTGTATGGAATTGGTTAATATCATTAATTTCTTGTGGTGGGAAGGTGTGTATGTGCGTATGTATGTGTATGCGTGTATATGTACAAATGAGTTTACTAATTCCTCATAGTAAGACAGTATATGTATGGAGGGGGAATATACGCACGCATATATACACGCATGCTGACAGAAACACACAAAAATGGAAACAGATCCAAGAACACATAGGGGTCAGTAAAACATTAAAAGATAAAATGCCGATAAGTAATTCATCATTTTGCTTAGACCAACCTTAATTGTTTTATGACCCTTCGCGCAGAACTCTTCATTGCCAATTCAAGAAAGAAATTCGGATTACTAACACAGAAAATGTCTCATATCGAGAATATTTAACATTGAAAAACAAAAGAAAAAATGAAATATTTTTAATAATATGTGGAAATCTCCGCTTTTACCTGAAGACGGTCACGAGACCAGAAACACGTGTACAAAATTATGTAAAACAAAGCATAATATTTTTTCTAAATAAATCTACATTACAACCAAAAACGTTTGCGGCACCTCTCTTCTCTTCTTTTTAATATACATACTTTTCTCTCTTTGGAACTACTACAACCTCTTTCTTTATATATATATATATATATATATATATATATATATATATATATATATATATATATATATATATATATATATATATATATATATATCTGTCTCAGTATTTTCATATCTTTCTGTTTATATCTATCTCCCTATCTACCTCTGTTCGTGCCTATCTATCTAGCTACCTATGTCAGTCACTCCCTCTCTCTCTACACACACACACACGCACACACACGCATATATATATATATATATATATATATATATATATATATATATATATATATATATATATTGGTATTTTTCTATCTATCTCTGTCAGTTTGTTGGTATCTATCTGTCTGGCTAACTATGTCACTCTCAATCTGTATATCTGTCTGTCTGTTTCTGTGTCTTTCTCTCTCTCTCTCTCTCTCTCTCTATATATATATATATATATATATATATATATATAACAGCTTTTCATATCTATTTATCTCCGTCTTTTCTCATCTATCTATCGATCTTGCTGTCTATACCAGTCCCTATGTATTTATCTCTTTATCTTGCCCGCCTCCATCTATCTATCTATCTATCTATCTCACCTATCGATCTGTCTTGGTGATCTTTCTTCTCTGAAAATCACGACATCGTACGGTTAGGGGTGGGTGCCTGTTTCGCAAGTTTACCATACATAATCCGTGTCTGTCATGATAAGATTACATTGAAATCTGTCCAACCGGGCGGATGCGAGCAGAAATTTAAATTTTCATTTCTGCGTTCCAAAGAAATACAATCCGCTTCTCTTGTCAACCAACAAAGACACGGGAATAGATTATAAATGATATTCATGTAACTGCCCTAAATCATTTCTTTGTAAACTTCCGGCACGATTTAGCATGATAGATTTGAATAGCGGAACCGAACGTCTGTTGAAGTGTTGCCACTTAGCGTAAACATTCACTTGCCTATGATTTCTGTAGTGGTAAGAGATACAGGCTGTTTCTCAACAACAATTATTTTGGTTCTACACCCGCTGTTTGCGCCCATTCCTCTTGTCATTGTCTCTCTTGAACGAGGAAACAAAGGCGGTAGAACAAGACACAAAATGACTTGGAACTTCGCAGACCGTGTCGGCAGTCATTATAGAAACGAGACAAATAACATCTTCCTAAATCAACACATAGTTGCGTAAATCAATATATATTTGTCTCACTTCATAGAGATTTCAAAGCGGATGTGACTCGAACAAGTGGAGCAGTTTAACGGTCTGTTTTGGTCTATTCGCAATTGTCTCGGTTTAAGAAAAAGCCGTAATTACGAACCAATCAAATCGAAAGACAGCTATATTAATGAGAATAAAAGTTGGAGTGAACCTAACGGAATGTCATTTCTGTGTTTGTTAAAAAAGACTGCTGTCAAAGCATTGGACTTATTCAAGAGTCCATGATGAATTCTGTTGAGGGCTTGCAACGCCTGGTCAACATCGAAACGTCAAATATACAAAATTTGTTATTTACAAGAAACAGTTCGAAACAAAGACAAAACTCGATTAAGCCAAATACAAAATAACATTTTGGACTGTATGTATTGACTGTGTGTGATTCTGTTGTTTACGATATTTATGTTCGAGTATATAGGTAAAAGTGGTTTTTACAGGTGTTCTCATAATACCTATGCCTATTCACCATGACAATAGTCAACGTGTGTCGCTAATATGGAGTGTTCACAGTTCTTGATATGTTTACCATGGCGATGTTTTGTTCAAGTGAGTTCGTTCTTTTGGCCGCGGTCATTGAAGGAGTGGAAAATGGGATGTAACTGATTTCTCCTTTCTCAACTGAAAATATCTGCGCTGTTTATATGCTTAGGACGGATGTCGATGACATAGGGTGCGGTCGTAGTTGTAAGCTAAAATTCGCACTTACTTGAGATAAATATTCGCGCAGAAGAAAATGTGTGGAGGAAAACAAAGGCATTTTCCAACCAATCATTTTTTAGGTCCACTACAGGAGGCACAGTGCAGTAATGATTAGTGGATTGAGGAATCGGAGAGCCGAGTTCGAATTCCATTTCAATCCATCACATTTTCTTACGTGCTTATACCATTGAGAAAGGTATGAATCCTCTTCTTCTACACTAGCTATGGGAAAATAGCAAGATAAACCGGGTTCTATAGCCTTGGATGACAACTGGTTTACTGTCGGAAGAAATGGCAATGTACTGCAGGAAAAATCTTCTTCGTCAAAAGATACATGATCGCCTAAGCGTGTATCACGCATGGCACATAACTGACTGTGTTGATGATACATGATACATGGGCACAGGTATTAGGTAGGACAAATCAACAATATATATAAAACTAAATATAAAATATAATAATAAATAAAGTTTATATATCTATGTGTTGAGGAAACTGTATGACAAAGTGGAAAAAAGTTTTCTTGCGACGCGTTTCGCCCTTTAGGACTTCATCAGATTAAATTTGTTATATTGGTGCAACTATACATGAGCACAAAAGGGAAGCTGGAAATTTAAAATTTTATTTATTTATTTATTTATATATTTATTTATATATTTTAATATAGGTGATTTCATTTCAATTCATTTTCTTTTTCTTTCCATCACTTTTGTTAATAGATATCCCACACTATGTTAAAAGGAAAGGTGAAATGATGTAGGATCCCAGGCGTAAATTTACTGTGAATGACCGTCCGATAAAGGCACTCACTAGCAAGATAATCCACAGTAAATTTACGCCTGGACACTCACAGCATTTCATCGTTCCTAGCAGAACATCTATTATCACAGTGTTGGATGTCTAATAACAAAAGCGATGGCAAGAATAAGAAAAAAAAAGAATCTAATTGAAATCGTCTATATTATAAAAAAAAAGTATTAAATTCTCATCATCCCCGGCTCGTGCGCATGTGTAGTCGTACCAACATAAATTTAATACGATTAAGTCATTTAGGACGAAACGCGTCACACGAAAACTTTCTCCACTTTGTAATACATTTTCTCCAATATTATTCCCAATATATAAAAATATATATGAAAATGTATATCGTTATCTCATATCTATATGTATATTTTATTACATAAACGTTACTTTTCAGTGTATACCCATATTTGATTAGCGCTCCGTTTATTTATTAAACTATATTCATTAATTTTCGTCTAATAGACTAAATCTTAGAGAAATCTTATTAAAGAAAAAATATACGGTTTTCGGTATAGTTCACTTTAATAACAAGTAGACTAAAATAAATATGAATAAACGGACCTTATACTCAAATGTGTCTACACACACAAAAAATAACGTTTACTTGATAAAATATGCTGGATTGATAAATAAAAAAAACATCACCTATACGTATATGGGTGGATATTAATAATTAACTAATACTAATTATGGTTGTCGTGAGCAAGATACGCCATCATGCCCCAAAACGCCCACACATTAGTATGGTGTTGCAGGGCTTTAATTGCCCTGCAACACCATATGCATATGAAAAAGAAAAGAAAATTAACGGAGTGCTCCTACGCATATGTAAAACTCTCCCACTCAATTCGTCATCGTCTATAAAATGAGTGTGCCTGAAGGTTTTGGCAGTGGGGGCCGACAAAGACGCCGAGAGACGACTGCCCTTTTCCAGCGGGTTCTCTTATAGTAATTAAGTAACTATTTTCCCTAACAGTGAAATATTATTAAATTATGAATATTTTATTACTTAATGATGGATTGACTCGTTTTCTACGCCGTATAAAGCCTTTGAAGGGGGTTTAAAGCCAGAAATTAATCTTAGATTGTAAGACGTTTTTTGGAGATAATAATGATTTAGTGATACAAATTTTACTAATTAACCCACAGAGGAGAAAAGGTGGAGTAATGTTTCCCAAGGAGATATGCGAGTAAGCGGATATAACGAACGCAACTGGAATTGGAACTCGGCTCTCTGATTAGAAATCCGTGCTATCGTCCATTACACCATTCGCACTTCAAAGATTACAACACCTGATATTCCCAATCAGTCATCCATCTAGATACTGGCCAGTCTCGATGTTGCTTAACTTCAGTGATCGTACGGGAGTTTCAACATATGGGAGTATGAGTATATGGCCCCATACACTTTATAGTTGCTAGCGTGGATTCTGTTACAAGTAGGCTTTTTATGGAATGGAGTTTGGAATTATCATCCTTCTCATCGGCTGGTTGCCAACCCAGAGCCAGATTTGTTAAATCTACGTGAAATGTCTAAACGTCAATAAGAATACACGGTGGAATAATGGACAGAGCTGTGTTCAAATTCAATGTGGGTCTCTTACATTCACCTACGTGTAAATAACATTGGATATTTTCTCCCACATGCTATGGGAGAATGACAGACTGGGTCCTATAGTATTGAATGCAACCGGACTGGCACAAGGATTATATTGAATTAAAAAAAAAAAAAAAAAAACTCCAACTATGGTTTAAATAAGCTCACCAGCCTGCAACTGGCCAAGCGTGGTAACTACGTCTACACCCCATCAATAATAAGAGCGAGATTCGTTCAACATGTGTGAGGAGGCACTGATTTTTTTTATTATTATTAAGGAAACTTTGTTTTCAGAGAGGTTTATCTATAATGAAGCCAATGTGTACTGGACACACACCTGATGACAACAAAAAGCCTTTGCACTCAATATTCCTACAGAGCATAAGAGAATCCAGCTGCATCAGTGGGATGACCTGCGAAGTGACCCCTTGTTAATTGTCGAACGCCCTCAATTAAAATACTAACAGTAACAATTTTTCGTTCAAACATATGTGATGGACTGTTTACCTGTTTGTTACATTTTACTCAGTTTTGTGCTTGTTTGAAAGAAGTTCTCCATTTGCATGTATTATTGGGGAATTATCAACAATATGTTTTTCTCAAAGTATTAATAATTTTCTCAGTCTCCCAACCAAGGATTACTATTAATCTGGTATTAGTTCTTGTTTCAATTTTGACAGGATTTATGTTTCTCTTAAAAGGATTGGTTTTAAACTGACGTAAGGATTGTTTCGAAATACTTCCGGTTCATGCAAATCCAAGTTTAATTTGTTGCAAATATGCATAAAACTATTTGCTTAGTTTACATCAAACATACTTTACAGTGCTTTTTGATCGCCCATGGAATACTCAAAGTCGAAGAGATGATAATCCTTTGGGAAGTGTTTATAGGATATAGTTAATGATAGGAAGCTGTGGTTGGAATTAAAATTTGTTTTCTATTTATAAATAAATTCTAAGGATTTAAAAATTGAGAAAATATTTCTGTAAATCATGATGAAAGAAAATAAATATATAGATGTGATGAAATTTTATTTAATATTAGCCGAATTACCCGCGCCTTGCTGCGTGTCACACATTATTTTTGTAAGAAAATAATGACTGATTTTAAATCATTGCTATAATTTGTGGAGAAAAAATGATGCAGTTCAGTATTACTCAATGTCCTTGCCGATGTGACCTCCATCTTCTGGATTTCTCCTTCTATATTTTGGATAGGAGTTATTTTCTTGTTCACATTTAAATTTAATCTAAATCAAAGCGAAAAAAAATTCAGTGGGGGGGTGCCCCCTCCCCTAGGACCACCTTTGATCAAAATGAAATATCCTTATCCAAGTGCCCTAGGAGTCATTCCATTGTTCAAATTTAAATTTAATTTGTATCAAATGGAAAAAATTAGGTCGGTGATTTATGCCTCCCTCTTCCAGGAGCCCCATTCAGCAAAATTAAATATACTTATTTAAGTACCTTGGATAATCTAGTCTCAGAATATATGTGGTTATAGGGGGGATCTATATCCAAATCCTTAGGAGGAGTTCATTAACAGACAAACAGGGGCTACAATATATAGATTTTAAGTGTAAGAATATAGTTAGCCCATCTACATTAATCAGAGTGTAGCATTTCCATGTTTTTACAGTATAAAATACAGTCGGAGATATTGTTATTTAAGCTTTTCCATTCAGGAAATATTCGACATACAAGGACCCTAGATTTAGGGTTACTAGCAGTTGAACATCATAAAATCTTTTTTCCCTGAATGTTTTTTTTTCTTCTTTTTTTTAAAATTAAATTTCTAAAGTTCACTCAATGTTATCCCCTGTTCTACTATCAATAGGAGTTTCCTTACGAACCTTTTGGTTAAGGTCGTGTGGAATGCTAACATATATAATTAATTTCATTTCTAGTTACCCATTTTTGTTGTTGATGTTGTTGGAAATCTTCAAATGATTTGATTATTTATTTGGTAAAGTTCTTCTAATTTTGTAGCCAGTTTATAGGTTTTGACAAAGTATTATATTTTTTAAAACATTCGGTATACATTCGTTTGAAATAGTTGTCAATCATCGATCTGAGAAAAAAGATTGTATATAGACATAACATTTTAAAAATTTCTGAACATATTACACGCCACGCATTTCAATTATGTGAATCCAAGAGCCACTCAAGGTAGATCATTTGTGAATGCGTTTGTCGTAAGGATCTACTGTTATCCGGTGATGTTGGAAAGGTACAACTGACTTTACACTGGAAGGAATTAATGTGTCCGTGTATTCCATAAATTGATTGATTGGTTCGTTTTCTACTGTTGCAGGTTATTTAAAGCCAGATAATATTTTTAGATTGTTAGATTTTTTGAGGAAATAATAATTTAGGGATAGAAGTATTACTAACTAACCCATAGCTGGGGGAGAAGAGCTAGATTCATACGTTTCCTTAGGGTATTTGCGCGTAAGTGAATATAACAAATCCAACTGAAATTGGAACTCGTCACTAGGATTAACAATTTCTAGTCACTATACATTACACCAACCCCACATCCCAGATTACAGCACTTGGTTTTCCCATGTTCAACAAAGTAGCGTTTGGTGGGAAAAAAGCTATCCGAATAGAATTTCCTTCTTATGAGGGGAATACGAATATAATGGGAATGATATGTCAAAATAAACATTGCATTGCGGATATTAAAAGGTCTGAAACTAATGAATGTAGGCCGTCAGAACAAATTCCGTGGAAATAGCGATAAAGCAGCGAGAGGCTTCCGACGTTTGATCTGTTGTAGCGTGGAAAATTAATCACCTACAAGGCGACCTGGACTTTTGTGAACTCTGTCACGGCGGGAAAGCGACGCCTGGGCAGCTCCAGTCCAAATGTGACAGTAATATTTCGTTTTTGGTTTGATCTGGTTCTTGTAAGCATTTCAGAAAGAGTAAAGAACGTCCTGGAACGAAACAAGGAACTAAACATTTTGCCAGCTTCTTCAGCACATTTGTTTTTTGTAGAAGAAGCTTAAGGAACTGGAGAAAATAATTTCCTATTCAGTACTAATTACTAAACACTTCTGTTGTAACTGTAAAAATAACAGTAGGAAACTGGAATTAGTTTAACAACAAGTTTATTACCTTTTGGTACAAAATATTATAATGTAGAGCAGAAACTAGGGAAGAGAATGTTTAGCCATGTATGACTGTTTTCAGCTACTGCTCCTCCTGCTACTCCTCTTGATGTAGGCGTATTTTTATGTCTTTTGTCCGACGACCGAGTCCAAACTTGTAGGGAAATATTCTCCCTCACAACTTCAAATATGAATCACCCATTGACGCTCGAACTCACTGTCGTGATGGTTCTAGCGTAACAGGCTTGCCAACCATTACATCTGGTTGAGGTGCTCAATGATTTTCTACGGGTAGCTTAGATATGGCACAAGGCTGAAAGTGTGGGACACTCACTGATGACCTAACTCACTACTCAGTCGTGATTGATAAAGCGAGATAAGCTTGTTAACACGTGGAAGAGTCCGATATTTCTGCGTATGGAGCAGTTCTAAATTTAGCATAGATGAAAACGAGATTAACTATCGAATAAGCTGTGCGAAGGGTAGTTTCGCACAGCACCTCAAATTGCTACAGAACAAAAAATCGAATCATTTAATTAAATACTCTCATCATACCCGATGAGCTGCTTTCGCTGGTTCCCGGACTTCATGAATTTAAGCGATTTACAAGGCTGGCATCCTTCTCACACCCTTTCACTGACGAAACTGTTAAATGTAGCCGTCTCTTCTACTCCAATAGCTTCATGTTTCGCACTTCTCGACTGTAGAACTCCCATCCCTTTTCCTGTTTCCATGATAGCTATAATCTCCAACTATTCAAATATAATGTCAATCGACATCTCCAGTTGCCTTGATCTATCCACTATGCTTCTCTTCATTCTTTCCCCCTCACTCCTCTTTGCTCTGGATCCAACTCTCTGTAACCCCTTGTGTGTTAGTGGCTTCCCGCCTTGCTTGGAGTGAAACGCTTAAAAAATATATAAATATATCGAGAATTTCTTATAGATGTCAATCATGATGACCAAATCGTTCGGAAATGTCAAAATTGTTGATAGTGTATTCAGCTTTCCCGTTTTTTTGAACAGAAGATGACCTTTATCTCTTGTTTCCTTTTCGGGCTGAGTTTCCGGTTCCTTCTAACATTTTTCTCTTTTACATCCGGTGGGAATCTTGCGTCTTGGTGGCATTATCACCTTCCTTGGGATGGTGCCTAATATTCTGTAACACTCTACATCCAGTGGTTCTTCGGTTTTGTACATGGTGATCATCGGTGTAAAAGAAAAGAAAAAAAAATTGAACGAATGAATCCGGTAGGTCTTGCTGATGACCATCTGCCTTCGAACCTTCTGATCTGGCGCTACATAATCACAAAGAACTGTAACAAATAATAGAAACTACATCACTTGAGGACTTTCAGCAACAAATAAAAAATGTAAAAAAAAAAACAAGTAAAAAAATGTATATTCTTGATAATAAAGTTTCAGACAACTTCAAACAAATGGTGAGGAAGAAAACTGCCATCTGTACTGGAAGGCATAATAACATTTACTAAGTATGAGAAACCTACTTTCCTGAAAAAATCTTTTAGATAGAAAGATTTTTTTTAAAATCCCTCGAATGCGGCACTGGCTGCTCGGTCATTGAATGCTGATTTTTAAATTTTTTTAAAGAAAATGTCAAATGATACCATTACGATTTCTAACTCTCATTTGCGAATTCTACTAGTTCCTTCTAAGTCGGTCTTTTTTAAATATCAACAAAATAACCAGGAAAATATCCCTCCCACACATCCGAAATATTCACTTCTTTTTATAACAAATTTTAAACAGTGTCAAAACCTTTACTGGGAAAAGTGTAAATGGATGCGAAAGGAAGAGAGATGGAATTTTTGGGCGGACATAGGCAAATAGTTGATAAATGGTTTTTGTAAAGATCGAAATTTAGCAGTGACAGTAGAAACAGCGTCAATGTGATTGATGCCATCGAGCGCGATGGCGAGAGAATAAACCCTGCGGCCCATTCAGGCGAGAGAAGTGCCCAACTCACAGACTAATCAGTGAATGTT
>OZ010580.1:7398878-7466378 GCA_963932145.1 Acanthosepion lycidas
AACCAATACAAGCCTCAAAAGCCATTCATGGAAGAGGGTTACTGGATGATGCGCCGGACACAAACATAGGAAAAGAAGTGTTACTGACACTTGACTTGAAAAGGTTAAGATTGCAATGCACAAGTGTTATGGGGTCCTCCCCTTTTTCATATAAGTGGACTCGACGAGAGTGTTACTTGGACTGTTGCCATTAAATACCCAGAGTCAGTCAGAATATAGACAGAGAGAGAGAGAGAGTGAGCAGAGATCGTGATTGAGTTGGAGGTAGAGTAATAGTGTGAGGTAACAGTTTGTAGAAGTCAGTTACAAGCACGTAGACTCTAAGGAAGTCCTACTTCGAGACTGTATATATATATATATATATATATATTATTATTATTATTATTATTATTATTATTAATATTATTATTATTGCTACTAACGGCGTTCCTGGATGTACTAACAGTATTACCCATTGTATTATTGTGTAAATACATTTAATTTCTTATATTTAATTCTTGCGTTTCTCATTCATTGGAGACGGAATTTCATCTCGGAATCCACAACAAATTGGCGACGAAGATTCGAACTCACGCAGAAAAGAAAAAAAAAAACAACAAAAGAAAAATCTTCCCTCGTCGTCCAACAACAAACTGGCGACGAAGATACCCACGCGGAAAAGAAAAGATCAACAAAAGAAAAATCTTTCCTCGTCGTCCAACAAGCAAATTGGCACACACACGGAAAAAAACAACAAATTGGCGCCGAGCGATTCGAACTCACACAAGAAGAAATAGAAAAATCCGTCCCTCGTCCACAACAAATTTGCGACAAAGAATTACGAGGAGTAAAAAATACGTAAAATTGAGTTATCATGGAAGATTTTAAAATATTTTGGTAGAACTGATAAAATACAAAAATGAACAACAATTACAACTACAAGAACGAATGGGAGAAAAATGGCAAAAGAAATTATTACAAACGCAAAAGGAAAATCAAGAAAGACAAATGGAGCTCCAGGAACTAATATTGAAAGTAGCGGGTAACAAGCAATTAGATATTGAAAAAGAAGCAACGTTTTCGCAACACGCAGTGTGGAATACCATAGAGTTTTTCAAATATTCTCTAGATGAGGACAAAAATTTTGGAGATTACTTCAGAAGACATGGAGATATCTTTAACATAGACTGTCAAAATTGGACAGAAGCAAAAAAGCTACGCCTATTGCTTAGAAAATTAGGAACTGAAGAATATACAAAGTTCGTGGATTATATCTTGCCAAAAAAGACGAACGAATTAACATTTGACGAAGCAGTGACATGTCTTAAAGGTAAAGGGCGATAATGAGGATTATTCCACGTTTGCCGCAATCGTAAATAAACATTTTGACAACTTTAAACTAGCGGAATTAACCCCGGACAATTTCAAATGTCTCATTTTTGTTCAAGGGTTAGTTTCTACAAAAGATAGCGAAATGCTCAGAAGAATGCTTGCAAAACTACAAAATGAACCGGGTCTAACATTACAGCAATTATCGGAAGATTGCCAGAGATGTTTAAGTATAAAGAAAGACGCAAAGGACATTGAGGGATCAGCTGCTTCTCATATACGTAAGTTAAACAAATGTTTACGTTCTTCACCCTTCCCGGAAAGAAAACTAAAAGTTTACGATAATGAAAAGATTCTCACCCTCCCCGGAAAGAAAAAGAAAATTTTATAAGAGGAAAAGTACAACATACAGGACAAATTATGACGAATATCGAAGCAAATATGTCCCCCCCCATCAGCATGTTATCGATGTGGAGGTCTACATTGGAAAAATGATTGCCGCTTTAGATATAAAAACTGTCTTGAATGTGGAAAAAAGGGCCACAAGGCATCCCAATGTAGAAATAGAAAAGATACTAATAGAATAAGAGCTACAAGGATGAATAACGATGAAAACACCAACGTAAGGAAATATGTGGAACTGGATATTTTAAATAAAAAGATTAAATTACAACTGGATTCGGGTTCCGACCTCACGATAATCAACTTACAGACATGAAAAAACTCAACAGACCTACCATGTTACACACACAAAAAATTGCCAAATCGGTTACAGGCAAACGAATAAAATTTGAGGGAGAAATAATAATGAATGTTAAATTTCACGGCAAAACAAAAAAAACTTAAGATATACGTCATGAAAGATACTGAAAATCTAGTAGGTATCGACTGGATGCAGAAGTTCAACGTTTGGGACCTACCTATCAACTCTTTTTGCAAAAAGTTAGAGGTTGAACCATCAGATACTATAAAATTGAAGGAAGAATTTTATAATCAATTTCCTGAGGTATTTTCAAGCGGGTTGGGACGATGCAACGAATTTAAGGCCAAAATAGAATTAAAAGAAAACGTCCAACCAATTTTTAAAAAGAAGCGAAATGTGCCGTTCGCTACTATAGAAAAAATAGACAAAGAATTGGCCAGACTTTAACAAACTGGGATTCTATCAAAAACAGAGTTTAGCGAGAGGGCAGCGCCGGTGGTTTATGTAAAATAGAAGTCAAGAGAAATCCGCATATGCGCAGATTTTTCGACGGGACTCAACAAGGCGATAAAAGACCACCATTACCCACTACCGAGCCCAGATGAAATATTTACAAAGCTCAACAGCGGTAATATATTTTCAAAAATAGATCTAAGTGAGGCTTATCCACAAATGCCAGTACAAGAAGAGAGTACGAAAATCCTTTGCATTAATATGCATAAAGGGTTGTACAAATTCAACAGACTACCATTCGGAGTAAAAGTTGCAGCAGCAATTTTTCAGCAAACGATGGACACAATATATATATATTAAGGAGGCCCGGTAGGGGAATGGCTAGCGGCTTGGATTGAGTCGAATCCATTATATACACTCACGTGATAATACCATTTGTAAAGGTGTGAATCCTCTTGTTCTCTCACCAGCTATGGATAAATAGCAGGACAGACTGGGTTCTATAGCCTCGTATAGCAACTGGCCTAGGAGAAAGACAACTGTGAATTCAAAACATGCGGAGGATCGTTTTGGGGACCTTGTGGTACGTAGTGCACCAGGTCTCTGTATTCGGCCCTTCAAAAAGTGTGGATGGTCCTGCACGAAACCTTCGCCACTCTAATCAAATCTCATGTGCTGTTGAACTGATCTGTTTGACATTCATACGTCGAATTAGAGTCCAGTATATATATATGAATGTTTGACATAAACAATTTTATACGACTTTACAATAGACAAAGTCAGATCAATCAATATATATATACATATATATATATATATATATATATATATATATATATATATATATGACATAACAATTTTATATGACAATCAAAGCTAATCGCCCATCATAGACTACATAAACAAAATATACCATATTATTGACATGGTGGTCCCTGCAGACTGTAAGATATCTTCAGAAAAGGTAAGAAAGTATAAGAAAAATGAACTCGAAATGGCAAAACTTGGGCACGTAAGGACATCACAGAATTAGATCAAGGCATCTGGAGATGTCGATTGATATTGTATCTAAATATTTGGAGATTATAGCTATCAGGGAAGCAAACAAGAGGAAGGGAGTTCCACAGGCGAGAAAGGTGAGACATGAAGCTATTGGAGTAGAAGAGACGGCTACATTTAACAGTTTCGACAGTGGAAAGTTGGGACTGATATACTAACCTAGTAGCACGCTTAAAATCATGTACTTTGGGAACTAGCGAAAGTAGCTCGTCGGGGCATTTACCGTGAAAGTATTTGCAGAAACGACAGAGGGAAGCGACAGTACGTCTGTGAGAGAGTGATTGAAGACGAGATGCCAGATCAAGGCCAGTTACATTATATATCCGTCTCTGGATTTTGTCGAGGACCTTAACATGAACAGTAGGGGCTCCAGACCATATATGATAACAGTATTCCATGCAAGGGCGAAGTTCGGCGGAGATTGTGTGAACCAGCTGTCGCAGAGAAGTTCTCTCGTGGAGTTAAGCATCAGACATTATCATGGGCGCTAGAGAGAATCCTTTGTGGTCGGTAAAAGAGAGCAGTTTTGTTTTTGAGACATTAAAGTTAACCAGCACATTCAAAAAGTAGTGTGCTGGCATAGTTGAATTTCTTGCCTTACGAGTATATATTTACCATATATCCGACAGATGCTTATGAATAATACAAAAGTACTATACACAACATGTAAAAAACAAACAAACAACGATTACAAATACTAGAAGCCTTATACATACAAAACAAAAAGAAAAAGTAACAAACCATTTTTAAAATCTTACAATTAAAAATGACAAAAATATACGACGCAACCAACTGACGCGTGAAAACGCCACATTTTAAAAAAGAAGATACCTTACGGTTTCCTGAAGCCAAACTTGGAAATAACCATGATTTACATTATTCGGACTATTGTTGTCATCTTTGTCGCCATATTTATTACAACGTTTCGGCCCTTGTACGATCCAGCCTCTATCAGGTGGATCATTGGATCTAACTACGCCTTTATCCACTGTGCCATGTGCCCTTGTGGATATCTGTGCATAAATTTCTGGGTATTATAAACCTAATGTCTTCAGCATCATTATTTCACCAGAGCTCATATTGCAATTTTTGCTGTTATTATCGCTTTTCTCTGGCACTCCTTATTACTGGTTCCCATATCGTAATCAATTCCATACTTAGTCGGCTCAGGAGATTTTTGTGACAGGATCCAAAGAGTGCGAGTTCAATACCCGGTTAAGGCAGTTGAGAATTTTCAGAGGGAAATTAACAGGAGATAACTGATAGTTACCATCCATTAAACATGTCTCATGGAACTAGTGAGCGAAATAAAGGGTTCAGTTCGACATTCCAACCACATGAAGAAGGCCGGTGCGTACAACGGCCGAAACGTTGTAATAAATATGTTAACAAAGACGAGGACAGTAGTCCGAATAAAGTAAATAGTGTATATAATACCTCCTCTCAGAAATATAGTCAGATACTGAAAGGCCGAAACGTAATAAATATGGCAACAAAGATGAGGGCAATAATCCGAATAATGTACATAATACCTCATCTCAGAAATATAGACAGATACTGAAAGGCCGAAACGTTGTAATAAATATGACGACAAAGATGAGGACAATAGTCCGAAAAATGCAAATAATGTACATAATACCTCATCTCAGAAATATAGACAGATACTGAAATGCCAAAACATTGTAATATGGCAACAAAGATGAGGACAATAGTCCGAATAATATAAATAGTTTACATAATACCTCATCTCAGAAAGATAGACAGATACTGAAGCGCTGAAACTTTGTAATAAATATGGCAACAAAGATGAGGACAATAGTCCGAATAATGTAAATAGTGTACATAATACCTCATCTCAGAAATATAGACAGATACTGAAAGGCCGAATCGTTGTAATAAATATGGTCACAAAGATGAAGACAAAAGTCCGAATAATGTAAATAATGAATATAATACTCATCTCAGAAAGATAGACAGATACTGAAAGGCCGAAACGTTGTAATTAAGATAGCGGCGAAGATGAGGACAATAGTCTTAATAATGTAAATAGTGTACATAATACCTCATCTCAGAAAGATAGACAGATACTGAAGAGCTGAAACGTTGTAATAAATATGGCAACAAAGATGAGGACAATAGTCCGAATAATGTAAATAATGTACACAATAACTCATCTCAAAAATCTAGATAGATTCGGAAATAACCATAGAAAATTCTCTTCTATTTACTTTTTCTCTTCAGTACATAGATAATGGCTCTTCCTTACTTCCTATCTTGTCTGGCAGTCTTTCTCTTTTTGCTAAGGCACTAGCTCCCTGTTACACCATCCATGGATACGAGCTCGTGGAGTAAATGGCTGGCTGCCTTTACTCTCCCTCAATATTTTCTGTGACAATTAATTTTTCCGAGACCCCTTCACTCTTCTTCGTTATGTATCCAAGGAATTTAAGCTGTCTTTTCCTGATTCCGAGTAGAAGTTTTCTTTCTGTTACCATTTTCTTTAAGACTTCTTTGTTGCTTACTCGCTCCGTCCATGGAATTTTCAGTATCCTTCTGTAGAAACACATTTCTGCCAATTGTCCAATATTCACTGCCATGTAAGAGGATGGATATCACACAGCAATCCATCACACTTTTCGTTGTTTCTAACGAAATTGTCTATTTCTCATCATCTTGTTTATATTTTTGCTCGTCCAGTACATGATCAATTCTTGGCGTAGCATTTTCCATCCTCTGCTAAAACGCTTCCCAATTATTTGAAGTTGCTTGGTGTTTATATTTCCAGTTCGTAACAAGCATCTTGTTTTTTTTTCTGTTGCTGATTACCATAAATTCTGTCTTCGTGCAGTTTTTGGTCATTACTTTTTATCTCGCTTACTTCTACCACCATGTTTTGGAGGTCCTGTAGTTTTCTTTCCGAATCGGCATTCAACAGAATATCATCTGCATATCTTGTATTGTTAAGATTACCCCCACCGATAATAAATCCAGGTAGGATCTCCAGTCCCATCGTTTTACGTTCATTTCAATTTTCGCATAGCTAATCTATTTTATATCTGTATGCAGGCAGTTTGTACCTCATATAATGCATACTGAAAGACAAAGCCCTAGAATCACACACAAAAAAGTATTTGATCAGTACGTGTATAATCTGAAATTTAATTACTAGCGCTCAGAAGTTATTGGATATTGATTATTAAATTTCTACAAAAAAGTGAACTTTGGTTGTGCTTCATCCGAATCTGGAAAGAAGAATAAAAAAAAATCAGTCCATATCTACGGGTCTTTCAGCAACGCAAATATTGACATATCGCTAAAAGAATGCAAGGTTGGCATATAGGAATGTTTGTTATATATAGATGTTTAGTTAGGTAGGGTGAGGATTGGTTATCCCTTTTTCTATTGTTTTGAACTATTTACAACACGGCTTTTGCCAAATTACTTACTTACTTACTTACTACTACTACTAATAATAATAATAATAATAATAATAGGATCTGACTATATTTCTGAGATGAGGTATTGTAACTATTTACACTATTTACATTGTCCGGACTGGTGTCCTGACTTTTGTTGTTAAATTCTACGACGTTTCGCTATCTGTACGCTCCGGCCTTCTTCAGGTGATTGGAAAGACGAGCCGGACTCTTTATTTCGTCCGCCTGGGTCTAGGGAATTAACTAAAAACGGAAACCGAGATAACCGGAAGTGCATGGCTCGTGGAACTAGAACAATCTACTCCAGTGAACCAAATAAAAGGGGCGGTTCGAAATTCCAATCACCTGAAGAAGGCCGGAGCCTACAACGTACAAAACGTCGTAGATATGGCAACAAATGGGGTAAATAAAAATAATAATAATAATAATAATAATAATAATAATAATAATAATGATGATGATGATAATAATAATAATAATAATAATAATAATGATGATAATCATAATAATAATGATGATGATAATAATAATAATAACTTGGCCAAATAAAATCACGAAAAATAACTGGGAGGACAAGTCCTTACATGGCAAATACCTAAAAAAGAACGAAAGAAGCAGATGTTGTCCAACAGAAAACACATCAGTGGCTGAGGAGCACCTGGTTGAAAGATGAGACAGAAAGCCTAAATATTGCAGCTCAGGATTTAAGCATCCCAGCCAGATCCTATCACTGTCACATAATCACGGATGGGACTAACCCGAAATGCGGGATCTGCGGAAAATATGATGAAACTGTCGACCATATTATCTCAGGATGTCCGGAACTAGCAAAAATGAATATACCTACAGACATATGCAGTGACATATGTGCGCTGGAAGTTATGCAAGAAGCTCAAAATTGAAAACACTGTGAGAAGGTATTAGCACTAACCGGGCACAGTAACCAAAATAATGATGGAACTATCCTCTGGGATATGCCAATTCAAACTGACAGGAAAATAAAAGCCAACAGACCTGATATTATCATAAAAGACAAGAAATTCAGGAAGTGTATGCTTATTGACATTGCTGTACGATCTGAGATGAACACCTCGATGAAAATTATCTAGTTTAACAGAATATGAGGAATGAAGACTGAGACTGTACCAATAGTAATCGGAGCACTGGGCATCGTGAGAAAAGGAATGGACAATTTTACTAAATGTGTCCCAGGTAACATCAACATATAAGTTGCCCAGAAGATCGCTCTACTAGCAAATTCCCATAAACTAAAAAAAATACTATCAATTAAATGAAAATTCTCCTGTAAGGTCTAAGGACCATAGTTTGGGCCTGGCTCTGCAGGACACAAAGCAGGAAACATAAAATACACAAATAATAGTATGCGGTATATGGGAACATCAACAATCTCTGTTGTAGTTGGAACCCTAGGATTGGTTGGAAAAGATTCCAATAAACTAATTGAAGAGATTCCTGGAAGTCCATGCCTGAAAGAGACACAAAAAATGTTCTCACAAGTACAGCCGAAACTTTATAAAGGGCTTTATCTATGTAATTTTTTTTTTTTTTTTTTGTCAGTGGAAAGTGTCATGATGGCATTTCTAACCTTAGGACCCGGAAAGAAATGTGTAAACGCCAGAAATCAAAGAAAATTAATAATAATAATAATAATAATAATAATAATAATAATAATAATAAGAAGAAGAAGAAGAAGAAGAAGAAGAAGAAGAAATAAATCTTATTTGAATACATTCTGTTGCTAGCTTATCATGGTTTCCTTATTAAGTAATGACAAATCTTGTCCTTCGGATAACGTTCATTTTTTTTAATAATTGAAAATATTATGTGTGCACTAAATAGATATTCAGTTAACGAATCAAATCAGAAACATGGCGACGTTTTTTTTATCATGCTTTTTCTTTTCTTATGTCGTTATTATAATATTGTAGATGAAAGTGGCATCTTCAAACGAATGAGCTTATTAAGTATAAGAGCAACATAAGTAAATAAATACACAGCCAGATTCTATTGACACCCGCTGTGAACATGAAACTAGACGGAATTCAAAAATGGCAAGAATAGTTCTGTGAGTGTAGCAGAATAGAAGCTATCATTTGATCTCCAGAGCACCACTGATAACGCACATGTAAAAATCCACATATGTCAGATATAAACTTATCACCAATTCTACAACTCTCTTCTTTAGTTCCCACCTCTCTCTCTCTCCTTCCTCTCTCTCTCCATTTTAGTAATACTAATAATAGCAATAAGAATAATACATTATTTGGACTATTGTCCTCATCTTCGTCGCCATATTTATTACAACGTTTCGGCCGTTGTATGCTCCGGGCTTTTGCAGGTGGTTGGAATGTCGAACTTAACCCTTTATTTCTCTCACTGGGATATACTGTTCTAGTTCCACGTTTAATGGATTTCAGTTATCAGTTATCTCCTGTTAATTTCCCTCTAGAAAGTTCTCCACTGCCTTAAACGGGTATTGAACTCTTTGGGTTCTGTCACTGGATCTAACGGACGCCTTTATCCACTGTGCCATGTGTCCTTGAGGGCATCTGCGTATTAATTCCTGGGTATTATAAACCTAATGTCTTCAGCAGACATTATTACCAGAGCTCATATTGCAATTTTCTTCTGTTATCATTCCATGTTTTTACCAGAGCTCATATTGTAATAATATAAAGATATCGAACATGGTAGAAGATTAAATAGAAAAAGAAGCGTTAATGATTAACCCATTTCGATAGAAAAAGAAGTGAAATAAACTAGTGACAACGTTGAAGCTTGAACTTGTAAGGCTTTGCAAGTTGAACAAGTCCACAGTCATAAAAGTTGCCATTGGAGACATAGATAAAGAAAATGTGCATTGATTTCTCCGTGGAATAGTTACAGAAAGTAAGCGTCTTATAAACGTCGAGGATATTCTCGAAAATGATGAATACTTATAGAGAGATTACAGTGGTATGATACTCAGAGCAACGCGGTGTGACTAGCTAGCCTTGCATTAATTACAAAGGTATTGAGATCGTATCTGAGAAAATAACAGAAACAAACAATAAAAATATATAATAAATAATAATAAGTGAAAAGTGTTGTAGGTTCTATCGACAAAACAAGATATCTGAAACGGACCTCAAGAGATTTTACAAGGAAATTGGAAAAGCAGTTATAGAAGTCAAAAAGCCATGATCTGGAAGTTGAGAAAAATAAAGAATATTTGAGAGCAAACCAATGGAATTGGTTTCTGCATTGAAAAATATGCAACTTTTACGGAAACGAAACTGTAAGAAATTAGTGTGAACTCCACCAACACTAAGTTACAGACATCATTGTCTATATCTATCTATCTATCTATATATCTATATCTATATCTATGTATCTATATCTATCTATCTATCTATATATATATATATATATATATATATATATATATATATATATATATATATATATATATAAAGAAATATAGTCTTACGGTGTTCTATATTTATGGAATAATGTACTCAATATCAGAGATAGAGCGTGTGTAAATATAAAAGTGAACATAGAAGTCAACACTTAGAGGTGACAGTCTGTTTCATGCTATATGCAATCGTCCGGCCACATATGCTGTTATAATTCTCGGCTATTTATATATATACGGGTTAGTGGTGCATTGTGGGTATTCTATTATGGCGGTTATTTTACCGGAAGTCGTTTGTTTATTTATTTGGGTCAATTTATATTGCTTGTTTTTATTATTATTTTTTTTGTTTCTTATTTTATTTATTTATTTATTTATTAACGTAGTAAAAATTTGTTTATATCACTTATTTAACAGTTTTGTTTTGGTTTGTGAATTTAATTAAAGCTATTTGTTCAATTTTGTGGTTGATTGTTGTAGGTCATTCTAACTATTATTTTGGCGGGAACAGTTTTGAATTGATTACCTTTATTTGGGATTGGTTTGTTTACTTACTTGGATGAATTTAGGTCAATTTATTTTATTTGTATATTTTCTCTTTTCGGTTTTCGATTTTTAAGTAACATAGTATTTATTTTTTATTTCAATTTTTTTTTGTTATTTTGCTTATTAGTATATTTATTTGTTTTTATTTTATTTTTTCCGTTTTTCATTTTTTAGGTTACGTAGTAAAAATTTATTTTCATGTCTGCATTTTGAGATGAGCTCGGATCTTTTATTTAATAATTTATTTTGGTCGGGGAAAGTAATGATAGCTATTTTTTCCGCAATGGTAAGAACAATTCTTCTCTATGGTTGTGAAACCTGGCCACTGGGCAGAGAGTATCTTCATAAGGTTGAGGTCTTCGATCACTACTTGCTCCGCCGTATCCTGCGCGTGCGCCTCTCCGACCGGATCCACAACTCGTCCAACCGCGCCAGATGCAACATTCTGAGCCTGGAAAAAACTTTGTTTAACAGGAGACCCCGGTGTTTCGGCCACGTGCTGCGGCGGCCTGGTGGTGAGTTCGTCCGTAAACTGGTGGCACCAAACGCATCCACTGATTGGAGGAAGCGCCGAGGTGGTCAACTCAAGTGGCTCGCAATAGTCAAAGCAGATATGGAACTCATGTCTGGTCCTCGCGTTTTCGGGGTCCGACGCTGGAATTGCGTATGGCTCGATCATGCCCTCGATTCTGTTGCCGATCGACGGGGGTAGATGGCCTTGATGCGCGAAGCAGTTAATTCAATTGGAACAGCCTCAACCCACCCCGGGTGAATGCCGTTACAAGACAAGACAGAAGACAAAGATTTGGGAACTGGAACAAGAAGAAGCTTATAGTCGTCAGCGAAAGAAGATGGAATACAGAAGAATCAAAAAAAGAGAATATAAAAGAATATTACATTCGTATGCGTCCGGTATTAAATACGTATTGAAATTCACAAAACAGAATATCAGCCATAAACAATTTGGCTTTCCCTGTGATGCAATACTTTTTCAACCTTCTTAATTGGACCATAGTTGACATTAAGCGAATGGATGTCAAAACTAGAAAGCTTTTCACTTGCCACCGCATGCATCATTTTAAGACTGAATCGTCTGTATGCGCCCAAATCCGAAGGAGGCAGAAGATTAGGTCATCTAGAACTCTCTTACAAAACCACAACAATCGGTCTTCAAAGATACCGAGAATCTACGCAAGAATGGATTATGACCCGTGTCAAAGTACATGAAAGAAATCAGGAACCTATTCAGTAATAATAGAAGCCAACTAATTCCAAAAAATTAATTTCAATTAGGCGATTAAGTGGAAATACAACATAATAACAAAGTAAAAAAGTAACTTTTGGTCACTGGTGGGACCCGGAAGGAAATGTCTATAAAACAGAAATCCAAAGAAATAATAATAATAATAATAATAATAATAAAGATTCTAGTAGACTAATTGGATTCCCGGAAGCCCATGCCTCAAAGAAATACAAAAAAATTGTTCTCATAAGTACAGCCAACATTTACGAAGGGCTTTATCTATGTAAAATATGTATTTTTTTTTTTGTCAGTGGAAAGTGTCGTGATGCCATTTCTAACCTTAGATATTTGGGCGGGACCAGGAAAGAAATGTGTACCCATCAGAAATCAAAGGAAATAATAATAATAATAATAATAATAATAATAATAATAATAATAATAACATAACGAAGGAAGCGAGAATATAAAGCCATTTTGAACTCTTGATCTGGATAGAATTTGCTAAGACAGCGCTATATACGGTTTTCAGTTCAGAGTCTACTCTTAGACTGCTCACCACGCTGCGTTACTACTGAGCTCGTAGATGGAGAAGAATAACGACAACAACGACGACAACAACAACAACAACAACAACAACAATAATAATAATAATAATAATAATAATAATAATAATATAAGTGACCATCTGGGGGTTATAGAATTGCTCTAAATAAATTTAAGTATAGACGTGATTGGGTAGAGAAGATAAAGAAAACTGTGTTGAACTGATGTCTCAAGATATCTATCCTCATGTATGGCGGTGAATGCTGGACAATTTCCTGACCGATGAATAGACACAAAGCGACAGAGATGCGGTCGCACAGACGGATCTTGTGAATACCCTTACAAGAACATCTGAGCATCGAGAAAGTTCTATAGAAAATGGTAGCTACAAAGAGATTTGCACTTAAAATAAGAAAGAGACAGTTGAAACTTCCTGAACACATTAAGACGTATTGAGACCTTGATGCGACAGCCATGTTGTCTTGCTTACCTAATACTTCAAATTTAAAAATAAAATCTTCAAATTATTATTAGTATTAGTAGTTGTAGTACCGGGAATAGTAGCAGTAGTAATTAGTAGGAAAATTGGCAGGAAAAATAATGATATTCTAAAGAGGCAGACAGGGATCCCTCTAAATGAAAAGAAAAATTCATTGGTGTAATTAGAAAACTATCAAATCTATATGAGCTCAGGTTAGATTTAGCGGATAAAAGAAAATCCAAGAAAGAAACCAGGTGATCGTCGCTCCTGGATGGGTCGGCTGGAAAGGGAAGTTCTGATGTTTTAGATTCAGGGCTTCACTCCCTCTTTAATGACAACAGCAACACATCACTTATGAAGCTTCCCTAGGTTACTTGTGATGTTTGCGTAGTATTAGTAATAGTTGGTAGGTTTTCGTCAAAACATTGCTTTTGTTGGTATTTTTCTCTAGGATAACCAAACCCAGACAGAAAAAGAAGAAAAGCTGCGGTCGAAACGTGTACTTTCTGTAGCTCTTGAGGCATTACAGCGAAAAAAGATTTAGACTTAAAATTGATCTTTTCTTTCATACACTGATATTGTTCAAGTACAATTTTACGCACAGAACACGTCAACCTTCTCCCCGCCAATAATCCAGTCTAAACCAGAAATAAATAAATGACTGAATCATTTAATCAGCCTTGATTCCAATTACTTGAAAGCTTTCACTGAGTATTATATATATATATATATATATATATATATATATATATATATATATATATATATATTCAATCTGGGAACAGTTTTAGCATTCCGATTGGAATTGGTTTGGAGAGTATTTAAGGAATGATCCTATTCTGGAATGAGATGAATTCACATGGCATTGATGATCTGGTTAATACTCGAAAATTTTGAAAGCAAGAAGTGATTATTCGTTACAGTGATAAATGTCTATGGCCTGTCAGCTGAAAACGGAGGTTTTTTACTGCGTAATTAATTGACCAATCGAAAAAGACCATACACGCGTTTCGTCATTTTAAAAAGTCATCATCAGACTCGAGTAATGTTCTTATTGATAGAAACATAATCATATATAGAGTTGTGGAAGTAATTATTCACCCCGCATTTCATAATTACAATTAAAACTTTGAGCCCTGACCACCGTTTTACCGGGAGAAGAGAAAAAAAGGACTCAATGCTCAGCCTCCGGTTGAACGGTGGTAGAGAAAATGACTTAATGCCCAACCACCGATTGAACGGTGGGTAAACACTTGTAACTATTTTATATCTTCCGTGAAAAATTGTGAATTTTGACTCAAGAGCTCAGGCAGAAGGATTAAAATTGTTCTGGAATGCAGGGTCAAAGGGTTAACGCTGTAACACCTCAAATTTTCATGGACACTTCATGTGCTTTTTTTCACTAATTATAAAATAATAGACTTGAAAAAATGTGCGCTTACGCGCACAACATTTTTTTATTTAAATGTCAAAAAATATTATTAAAAAAATCAAAAACATTTAAACACAGGGGAAGATTATTGGCCCTCTTGCCTCAATAATCAATTGTGTAAACTTTATTTCTTCTTGATTATTGCATTTAATCTTTTTTTTTTTCCTTGCTAGGTCACTACACACTCTAATAGGTATTTGGCCACACTCTTTCTTGGCAATAGTTTCTACTATATATATATATTAAAGGACTTCTTTCTATGACTTTTTCTTTCAAATATGCCCATAAATTTTCAAGGCTTTAGTTCAGGGCAGCTTTCGTGTAATCTAATAAAACGTTAGGAAATTATTTATGTCGGATTGCCTGAAGATACCGAAAGGTTGAAACCAAGGTAGCATGATTGGCTGATCTCCTAATTTTTTTTAAAGAAATATTGCATTTTAAATTTTGATTTTGATTTTATTTTATTTTCTTGCGTAGTAAGCACTTTTTAATATTACTGTTTCCTGGTCTAATTCAACTCTGACCAATATTTTTTTATGCTTTTACATATATATATATATATATGGAGTGAGAGCGAGTCTATTATATAATATTCAGAGACGAATCAACAATACATAAAAAATGTATCCAATATTCAACATATCTTAACCGAAAAAATAATCTAAATGACTTTATTAGAATTTTTTTTCGGCAACTTATTTTTTTGCATAGAGATTAAAACTTTCTCTAGAAGGTTAAAAAAACTAAAACGATATATAAACAATTCATAAAGACATCTGTGTCTCGATATTATTTTCTCTGGGATTATTTACAATAAAACACCGTTAACATTGCTACTTGGCACTTCAAGAAAGGAAACGGAATGAAGAACTGGCACCGTTCTTTTAAAAACCAAAAAAAAAAAAAAACGGCAAAGAAACAATTTTTTTCAAGACGACATAAAAAAAAAAATGATTTAAAAAACAAAACAACAATGTAACCTATCATATAATACTGGTTCTGTCTCGACCAGCATGTGGCAAGAAGCCATATTCTTCTCAATCAATCATCAACCGATATTGCAATGTTATAAGTTTATTTTCTTTTGGAAATATTCGAACATTCAGGTCTTTTCATTAAAACGTGGCAGCGTTCAGCTTTGGTGTACAAAAGAGAATTACAAATGTCTAGTTGCGTTTTCCGCTGACTTTCGTCTTTGGATATTGAAGTTAAACAGCGAGCACACAAGAACGTGTTTTATGAAATATATTCCTGATTTGATTTAAGCATACGATTTAATAACAGCCAATACTGTGCGAGATTTGATATATTTCAGTGACACATTGCGATATATATATATATATATATATACATATATATATATATATATATATATATTGTTTTCTTTTCAATTAAAAATAGTGCTTGTAAGCATGGTAAAGATTTTTTTCTAATTCTCACAATTGTGGCAATTTTTCATTCAATTTCATGCATATATATATATATATATATATATATATATATATATATATATGATAATTATGATAATTATGACAAATTATTGTTTTAAGATATTCTATATTCATGGGTTAAACTTTTCAATATCAGGGATAGAGCGTATATAATTATAAAAATGAACGACCACAGTCTGTTTCATGCTAAACGCAATCGTCAAGACATGACAATTATGGTATGAGGATTGCGTTTAGCATGAAACAGGCTGTCGTCTATGGGTGTTAAATGTCCATTTTTAACATATATATATATATATATATATATATATATATATATATATATATATAAGTGACTATTACTACTACTAATGCAATATTCTTCGATAAAACGAAACGACTTCTCTCAGTCACTGGCGTGTTTATCTAAAAAATAAATACACCCAAATTCACCTTCATCCCTGCCCTGCGCCACCGGCTTTGGGATAGATTCCCTGACTGAAGAGAATTCAGTCTTGTTTCGATCCTAGCTAGAGGCAACCGGACGTCTAGCACACTGTTGAGCTTTGATACAGCGAAAAAGTCTGTCTGTGGATGACAATATATATATATATATATATATATATATATATATATATATATATATATATATATATATATATATATATATATATATATATATATATATATATATATATATGTAGGTAGGTTAAAATATATATGGATATAAATAACTACAACAATGATATATACCCTAAAGTATACATAGGAGCTACTCAAAATGTGTTTAAAAAACGATATTACAACCATATAAGTAGCTTTAATAATGAAAAAGAACCAAACATAGTACTACACTATCTACCTATATGTCGAAAATTAGACCTGAAAATAACAAAGATCTCATCCTGAAATGGGAAATATTAAAAAGATGTTCTAAATATAGAGCAGGTTATAAATTTTGTAAACTATGTCTTGAGGAAAAAATATCTATAGCTCTATATAAGGAACCTGATGATTTATTAAATTCTAAAACCGAAATTCTAAGCAAATGTCGACATAGAAAACATTGGTTTTTAGACTAGGTCTCCTCCTCCCCAGTAATTAATGATATATTATTTTAGTTTATATTATTTACATTTGTCATTCTTTGTTTTTCATTGAATAAATAGTTCCACCCCTTCTTATCCGTGTTTCTCTTTAACCCCCCCTCTCTCTTTCGTCAATTTTAGAAACAATGGTACTCCCCAACCTTCTCCGCTGTTTGTTTGTTTGTTTTTTTTTGTTTTTTTTTGGTCACGTGGCTATGGATTTTTGTTTATTGCCTATATATTCCGTTCTTTACCTTTTTAGCCGGCCCTCCCTGATGATCCGCTTAGGTGAAACCTTGGTAGGTTTGTCTGGCTTTCTAGGTTTAACATGGTCTGCTCTACTTATTGTATTCAGCAATTTATTTAGTTATTTTGCCTAATCGAATCGGTTTTTTTCTTTGGGCCTTGGACTTGCATTTCGGCTAACGTACATGTCCTTGGTTCTTTCTTTTTTATATACCTTTTTCTATCCCTTTGGTATTGGCTTGTTTATTTGCAAATCAAGACACCGAAGTGTTTCCGAGCGAGTATAGTTTATTATACTTATAAGATTTCTATTAACAATAATTATATATATTAACAATAATTATATATATATATATATATATATATATATATATATATATATATATATATATATGTGTGTGTGTGTGTGTGAGTGTGTTTGTATGTGTGTAATAATGTATTTATTGAACATCATTTAACGTTCAACACAGTTTATTTTTACTTATACAACTTTATATATATATATATGTATATATATATATATATATGTATATATATATATATATACATATATATGTGTGTGTGTTTGTATGTGTGTAATAATGTATTTATTGAACATCATTTAGCGTTCTCCACAGTTTATTTTTACTTATACAACTTTAGAAATATTCTAAGGTATTCTTACATTAAATGTAATATTTTGAAAACTTCACCATATTTTCCGCCACTTTACTTCTGTTTATAAATACATGTACATATTTAAAACCAAAATCCTTACATTCACCTTGATAAAGTCCCAATATATATGTTGGTGATGGTGCATTATGGCTGGCAAGTTCTTATTGCATTATCCTAAGTGTTATAGGAGAGGTTGTAACGAGTAGGTTTCACATTATTCTAGAGGTCATTCCGTACGAATAATTTTGAATCCGAACATGATTACCCGTAACTATTCTAAATCGTTGTTTGTTAAATTTTTACACATTATTTCTTATTGATTTCTTAACTATTTGTTGTATGTTTGCACAACAAATATCAAATATTTCTCTTAAGATATTTCAGTAAAACATGTTTTTCAAATCCAATAGCTGTTACAGCTCTTTCCAGTACTAATAGGGATTACCTTCCAAACCTTTAAATGAAATATTGTGGAAGGTCGGTATCTTTATTATGTCATTATTTTCTCTTCGATTTACATGTGCTATCCATTTTAGTTGTTGCTGCTGTTGGTAGTCCTCAAGAGTTGTCGTTTCTGTTAGTTGGTACAGTTCTTTGTGATTCTGTAGCCCCAGTCCACATTCTACAAAAAAGGGTAGTTTTTACCAAGATCTTTAGTCGCACTCTCTTAAAGCGTTTTTAGTCAATAATCTTAGGAAGCCGTTGTATACAGCTGACAGTTCAAATATTTCTGAAAAGGTCTGGCATCATGTATGACAACTATATGAAAGTCTCGATTTAAAAATGTGACTCGAGTTTTCATTATCTATCTATATTTCTGAGATGAAGTATTATGTACATTATTTACATTATTCGGACTATTGTCCCCATCTTTGTCGCCATATTTATTACAACGTTTCGGCTCTTCAGTATCTGTCTATATTTCTGAGATGAGGCATTATGTACATTATTTACATTATTCGGACTATTGTCCTAATCTTTGTCGCCATATTTATTACAAGGACACATGGCACAGTGGATAAAAGCGTTAGTTAGATCCAGTGACAGGACCCAAAGACTGTGAGTTCAATACCCAGCTAAGGCAGTGGAGAACTTTCAGAGGGGAATTAACAGGATATATCTGATAACTGATATCCATTAAATATGGCACGTGGAACTAGAACAGTCTACCCCAGTGAGCGAAATAAAGGGTTCAGTTCGACATTCCAACTACCTGAAGAATGCCGGAGCGTACAACGGCCGAAACGTTGTAATAAATATGGCGACAAAGATGAGGACAATAGTCCGAATAATGTAAATAATGTCGAGTTTTCATGTTGATTTTATTCTTTGTGCGTGGCAATTTGCTGTGTTGAGCGAAACCACCTCCATTCTATGTTCATTTTCCGTGGCTTTTAAACTAAATTTGTCTTAAAAGATCCATACGCAGAATTATTTGAAGTGTTTGGTATTTACTAATTCCACATCCAGTGTTTTATGATGTATTCAGGGTATGTGCCATCACGGATTTCATCCCAATTCCAGTACATAGGTGGCAAACCAAAATCAAAATAAAAACTACGACGATAAAAAAGAATTAACCTTTTAGCAGTAAAATTAAGTTGCGACATTTTTTCGAAAATTTAAAATGACGGAAGGAAAGTCGGGAATGATACTATTAACTATTAATAATAATAGTACTAAATATTAATATCTGAAATATATTTATAACTCTAGCAAATTAAAAGCAGGCCCCAATTTAGCATTTTCAATTACGATTTACAAAATTATTAATCACACAAAGACATGAATTAATGTATTACTTAGGCAGATCAGGAAAACCGTAGTGTAATACGTAGATAGTAACTGAAGTTAGATCTGAAATTCTATTTATTTAGCAGATCTGAAATTCTCATTGTATAATGTTTGAACAGTGTAATAATTATTCACTATTGCATAATGCTATAGATCTAATTATTTTGACAAGCGATATCTGCTAAATAAATAGAATCAATAATATTATGGTTCCTACGACATGTGTGCATATATATATATATATATATATATATATATATATATATATATATATATATATATATACACACACACGCACACACACATATATATATATATATATATATGAATAATCTTGACATATTATGTTTATTTTATTTTAATCTTCTCAAAATCTTCTCATATTATGTTTATTTTATTTTAATCTTCTCGGATTAATTTCTTAGTGCTGTTATGAAGCTGATTAAGAAAGACGCCGTAGTTTTGATTATTTCTTTTATTTTCCCAAGTACTTTCAATCTCATTCAAGATCATCTTCAGAGTTGAATTGCTGAGACAAAAAAATAACGTACTTGATACTTGTGAATTGTTTTCGTAATGAAACGCGCTCCATTATTGCCAATATAAAAAATAACGTTAAGAATATGTAAAGGATGTAAGTTAATTTGTATGTTTTATTATTAATATTTTGAAATACTCAACCTGAAATTTAAAAAAAAAAATACAATTTGAAAATACAATTATAAAATATATAAAAGACATTTTTAAACATTATTACTCAACTCATAATTAATTTTAAATTTTGCACGGTTTATTAAATTTTGTATAAGCGCTTTTGTAAGTCAAGACATTGACTTTTATAGTTGAGAGTGCACGTGTTTATAGACCCCGTATAAGACTATTTCTTCCGAAAGTAATTAATAATGCTGGTGAACACAAAGTCAAATATAACATAAATATTTTTCCAAAAGCTAACTCCAACTCCAAATAAATGAATCTTAACTTAAAAATTTCATATAGAAATACACTACCGCAATTGACCCTAACGAAAAAAAAATCAAATTAAATATTTACTACAAAACTACTATTTAATTTGATTTTTTTTTATTTAAAACAGCTCATCTAATCCTCAAGGAAACACACTGGAGTAATCGATAGCGACTCAGACATAGGAATCGGAGAAGAAAATAACAAACTTCAAATACTTGAAGCGCTCTATATAAAAATGCAACTAACAATAAATAAAATTAATTATGAGTATAGCAATAATGTTTTAAAATGTCTTTTATATGTTTTAGAAAGCTCAAATTGTATCTTGTTTAAATTACAGGTTGAGTATTTAAAAACCGAATTCGAATTCCAGTCGAATCCATTACATTCACTTGCTTGATATCTTTCCCAAGATATGAATCGTCTTTTTCTCCTTTCCAGCCATGGGTAAATAGACCGCCGAAGGAAATGACAATCGCAGAAGGAAATGACAATCAGCGGGAAAAAGTCAGTCATGTATCGAAAGATACATGATCACCCATGGCATATAACTGACTGAACTTTATCCTCAAATATAACACGCCATCAAAATTACAACGAATAAAAATTATTTATGTTTTGATCAAACCGAATTCATAAATAATTATATCGGTCACACTACTACATGACTATCCAGACGTTACAACTCCATTAGAACCAATTTAAACACACACATATACTTACTAGACTCCATCTGAAACATAATAGTAGAAAATGCAAATATAATAACTTGATCCACATGTAAAAAAAGATTAAAAATAATGGAAGCCATAATAATAAAAAAGAAAAAGCCGACAATCAGTAATATTCAAAACCAACACGGCCACAATGTGATATAACAAAAATGCATTGTAAATAAATGAGGTTTAAACACTCATCTCCCGACTCAGACTTTGCTTGACGTCAATCTCACATCCGGTGTATCTATCTATCTATCTATCTATCTATCTATCTATCTCAGTCTTTTACTTTATCTATCTATCTATCTATCTATCTATCTATCTATCTATCTATCTCAGTCTTTTACTTTATCTATCTATCTATCTATCTATCTATCTATCTATCTATCTATCTATCTATCTATCTCAGTCTTTTACTTGATCTATCTATCTATCTATCTATCTATCTATCTATCTATTTGGCGTATTTCTGGTCAAATTCTATGGGAGGAAATCTGGCAGTATGGCCAATATTCTGTACCATGGCCTTGAGCTCTACCTTTCTATTTCAGTCTGTTCGTATCTAGCCATTTCAGTTATCTCGTGCCTATCTCTCTGTCTCGCTTATGGGTTTTTTCGATCTCTCTACGAAAGAAGCTCCAAACTAGGCAAGTATTTTATCAGGTCTCAAGCGGTGATCATAATAATTAAATATAGATTTTATATTGCCGATTCACGCGATAACATTTTGATAACATTCTTTGTCTATTCTGAATAAAAAGTCACTCTCTCTCTCTCTCTCTCTCTCTCCCTCTCTATCTCTCTCTTACTCGGAAAAAAAATAAAATAAATGTAAACGAAGCAATAATAAACGATTATTTTTTCCGACTGGAATTTGATGTTTGTAAATCTGTCTTATTTTTCTTTATTCAGCAATAAATGTCTGCCGAAAATTTGACTTTCTGTAATGTTTACCTTAATTGATATTTGCCTTGCGTATTCTGAGTGCTTCACGTCTATGATTTAGTCTTGCATAAATTTTGTATATCTTAATTGTTTGCTAACATCGACGCTGATCGACTTGCGGGTAAAGCCGCGGGGCGTGGCGAGACACAAATAAATAGCGGTTCAGATGCTAATTTTTTTTTTTTACTGTCTTTGGTGGATTTATTTTAATAAAGGTTTTGCCAACCGCCTCTCATAATGATTAACTTAAGCTGCGTGAAAAAGCTTACCATTCGAATTCTAAGGATCTTGCATGAGAATGAGACCTGAATCCGAATTAGAACAAGACGACTTTGTTCGAAATACTGGAACAAGAAATGCTATCATTATGAACAGAATGCCATAAAAACGGATATTAGAAACACAATAGTGACCTGTATCTGCGTTCAATAGATTACTTAATGTCATTCTATAACATGCAAAAGAAGAAGAAAAAATAATTTGAACTGCTAAGTAAGATCGATTTTTAATGGAATGATAGTTGAATAATCGACAATACTTACTGATAACAAAACACTGGTATACTGATAGGAAATGTGTTAATTACAGTAAATAAATAAATGACTAATGAGGAGTAAGATAATGGTTAGTTTTTATACCGGATGTATTTAAGTTATACAGCCTTACAATGAAAAGAACTGGAACATCTACCAGGATATGTTAACAGTGGCCATAATCCTAATAGACTTAGATACCTAGATAAAACTACGGGGATCTTCCTTTTTCTTTTTATATATGTCCCTTCCGGGCGTAGGCGATCATGGCTATACACCTCCCTCTATCCCTTGCAGCTCTCAACAAGTTCCTTCCCTCAGCTTCCTCCCCACCCACCAGGCCACGTTCTATCATCCACTTGCTTAAGTCCGCCAAATATGTCACGTGTTGTTTTCACATGTCTCCCTTTTCCCTCTATTCGACCCGTGTGTATCAGATTCTCCAGGCCTTCCATCCTCATTATGTGTCCCAGAAACTTCAGCTGCCTCTTCCTGATGTTAAGTATAAGCTTCCTTTTTGTTTGCATCCTATAAAACACGTCATCATTGCTCACAAACTCAGTCCATGATATCCTTAGCATCCTTCTGTAGAACCACATCTCGAGTCTCTTCTTCGTCTTTGAAGAAATCGTTCTGCTGTAAAGAAGGAGATATGTCATGTATCAACTCAGTATTCTTTTCTTTGTTACCAAAGAAATCCTCCTATCTCGCAGTACTCTGCTTAGCGTATGGAATGTGCCCTTAGCCATCCCAATACGTCTGCGTATCTCAGCGTCGCACTTACCGTTCTCAGTCAAAACGCTTCCCAGTTATTTAAACTCCCACATCTGCCTGAGTCTAGTATTCCCGACCTGCAAATCTCATCTCGGTCTCATCCTCTTACTGACGACTATGCATTCTGTCTTCTTGTATTTTGTGCTTAGTCCTTTCTTCTCCCTCTCCGTCGCTATCTTCTGTAGGAAATTTTGTCATTTCTTTTCAGTGTCTGTTATCAGCACTGTGTCATCTGCGTATCTTATGTTGTTAAGATTGTGGCCGCCAATGCTGAATCCCGGTAGGGTTTCCAATTTTCCCAGGATAGCCTCGCTGTATAGGTTGAATAGGTCCGGTGAGAAGACGCATCCTTGCCTCATGACCCTTTCTATTTTTGTATCTCCACTGAACTCATTAGGGATCACAAACCCAAAAGCAAAACTAGAAATGCTTCCAGAGAAGTTAGTAACGAAAGCGTAAAGAAGGGACTATCAACTATGAGAAAAAATGTCGTTTTGTCAGCAAGTGATAGGGTGTGGGCTTTTAATTGGAGACATCAGAATCAGACGGGTACAGAAATTTAACTGTTTATTTTATTTTATTTTTTTTACAATGATATTCACTTCCTACAAAGCCCATACATAGTAAGAGGCACAAATTATGGACAAATAGGACAAAGATAACAGTTGGCCCTAAACATGAACAGGTCAAGATTATAGTGATCGAGAAAGGGAAGACGGTTCATGCTTGAGTGGATAAAGCTCCAAATAGGTTACAACCTTGTGTAAATGGTTTTTATTTTCCTTTATGTGCCGTTTCCCCTCAGTACCTTGTCGACCACGGCTCTCCACAACATCCCGTTCTTTGTAGCTCCTAATAAATTTCCTCTTTCTGTTATTTCTCCCAAACCCTATTCCGCCATCTATTTACTCAAGATCCCTAAGTATCTTATGCGTTGTCTGTCTCTCTCGCTCTTTCATTCAGTCTGTCAAGCTCTCTTTTCTCATTATGTGCCCTACATATTTCAACTGTCTGTTCTTGATGTTATGTTTAAGTTTTTTTTTTGTTTCCGTTTGATTAGGAGTCATCAAAATGATTAAATAAAAAACTAAAAAAAAACTCTACAAAAAACGGGATGTTGTGAAGAGCCATGAACAGACAGGGCACATAGAAAAAGAAGAAAAATAAAAGCAGTCCCTTTTGTATGCGCCAATGAGTTTTCTTTCTGTTCAATTATTTCTCGCCCGTTTCCACGGAGTGCTAGTACACACTACTCGACCCAGGGATTGAAGTCAAAACCACTAATTCGCCAAATTCACAAGCCAACGCTATCATCCACTAGGTCATGGTTCGTAGTGATTGTGAGTTCACTCCTTAGGTCGGACAGTCTGTACTTTCACTCAGTGGAAATGGTCGCTTAAATAGTGTACAGTACTAAATGAAAATAAGTAGACAATATTCCTACATATAGGCAATGGATCTTGAACAGTCTACTCCTGTAAATTTAATAAAGAGTTCAGTTCAGAATGTGGGTTACCCAGATCGATATACAGCTGAGTAAGGCCTGATGGGGGTTTTCTTAACCTTTTATTTGAAGTCGTGTAAAATATCATCATCTTGATTATGTCAACTAATATATATATATATATATATATATATATATATATATATATATATATATATATATATATGTAAACCGGCTGAAATATTTTACTGAAAACACACACACACACACGAACGCGAACGCAACAAAGATCAGGAAATGACTTCTGATAAAGTCTGTAAATTTTCCAATATATTTAATGTTTGTGATAATAGTGACGATGAGTTTTCCGAATTAAATATTGTCTGTACATTAATAAAATATATGTTTATCTTCAGATGTTTGAAACAGTAGCGTCGAGAATTCACAGAAAATTTACCGCCAAAAATATTTTTTCTTCGTCCGTTTAACTTTTCTTCCATTCTCCAAATTACTGTGTTGAAACAAAGTTCCAACAAAACCTTTTTAATATTATATGATTATCTGTTGATTTATACATTTATTCAAATATAAGTAGATGTAATATATTTTGAGTAATTATTGATTATTTCATTTATGTGTTCCAAAATTGGTCCAGCAAATGACCCTCTCTCTTGTGAATAGAAACGTACATTGTTGCTGTATGCTTTTAAGTCCGGCCTAAACGCTAGCCAATTATGAATTTAAGCTCAATACAAAATTATCCAAAAAGTCTCATCAATTTAGAGTTGAAATGGCTAGACGTCACCATAAATTGTATGATAACAGTTTCTTCTATCGCACTTCTTACTTGTGAACGTCTTTTTCGGCATCTCATTTTCCAGGAAACTATGATCTAGAACAGTTTAAATGAAATGCCAAAAGTTGTATTCTGTCTTCCTGATTACTCTTCCACTGTTCTCGCTCCTCAAAAATGTTTCGGTTTTCTAATTAGCTCACACTCAGTAACACCTTGTCTTAGCGTCTTTACTCCCTTATCGGGGGTGAATTCAATTAAAAAATATGCCAGTGTATTTGTAAGGACAAATTTTTTTTGTAATGTTTGCTAATTTTCTTTTTCAGGATGGGAGACAAGCATGGAAACATATTTCTCCATCTTTGTTAGCATGTTCACTTCATTTAAAATAAAAAAACTTCCTTTAGCTTTTTCCCCTAGGCGTTCTTTATATATATATATATATATATATATATATATATATATATATATATATGTATTTGTTTTGGATGTTTGACCAAGTATCAGTAAGGACATCCATATATTAGGTTGGTACAAAAATAATGACGTAATAATGTCGTTATTTGACGTTAAAAATAGGTCAAAAAACGACATTATTACGTCATTATTTTTTCACCAACCTAATATGTTTCGCAATCATCACTGAATTTTTCCATCAACATCATCATCTATTACACTTTCTTTTAACAAATATAATCATATATTATACAGACGTGTAAGAAATTAAAATATAATTTCATTTGAAGCAAGAACCTTTATTCAGCGATCTAAAGAGTTGTACGGAAAGAAGTTGTTATTCCTATTAAGATTTTGGGAAAATGTCATTAACAGATAGGAATTATTTTATCATCTTAATTTGTGAATTATATCGCTATTTGGCCTAACAGTTGAAAATCATATTTCTGATTTCGACACTGCATGAGGCTAGTTTATATAACGAAAGGAAGTAAAAGAAAACAAAAAAAAAAATACAATAAGAAACCCCATCTTACATAATTGTGTTACTTTTGTGTTCCTAACTGGGAGTGAAAGTGAATGAGAAAAACGTCGAAGTAACCAGACGGGAAACAAGTGATAAACTTATAGTCCTGTTAAAAGACTGGGGAGCGGTATGAACCGGACAGAAGGTGAAAATATTTACACCGATTGGCATTGAATTTACATTTTGTTTTTATAATAAACTCTCTCTCCCTGCCTTTTGTCTTACTCTCACTTTCTCCCTGCCTTTCCCTATACCTCTCTCTCTCTCTCTGTCTATATATATATAGTTTTAAAAGCAAGGAATTTATTGATTTTAATTTTATTAGTCTCTAACGCCCTCTCAACAAACATCTCATCAGGAGACAATCGTTGCATCATTAATTAACTAAAAGAACAGTATATATATATATATATATATATATATATATATATATATACAAAGAGAGAGAAAGTTAGAGAGAGCGACAATATATATTCATGTATATATATATATATATATATATATATATATATATATATATATATATATATATATATATATTAATATATATTATAATCTCATTCATATGAATGAGATAATATATATTTCGTATATATCAAGAATAGTATTAGGGGGAAAATATATCACAAAGTGGAAAAAAGTTATCTTGTGATCCGATGAAACTCTAAAGGACAAAACTTTTCCCAATGTTTCTTTTATTATATTGTCATACATATTTCCCCTATCTCTCTCCCTAACACATTACTCATTTAAAATATGGTTTCTTCTCTACGCAGTAACAACCATGTTGCAAAAACTGAAGCTAAAAACTTCAAATTTAATTATATAATTAAATTAAAAGAATTAGTTCTTAATTTTCATTTACAACGGACTTTCTTTTCCTCGCTGCAGCCTTGACTATTTTGATTGTAATCTGGTCTTTTTTTTGGTGGAGATTTCTGTTATTATTATTATTATTATTATTATTATTATTATTATTATTATTATTATATATGCCCTGTAAATTTATATTGAGGACTCTTTTGAAAAAATAAAGAAAAATATCAATTAGAACACCGGATTATATATCTTAGTTTTCTTTCTTTATATATTTATATGCAAATCTTGAAAGGAATGGGCGAATTCTCTAGGGTGAGGCTTATCTGAAACTTCAAATGGTGATGTTTGTTATCTCTGAAATATTTGTTCTGAATTCTAATTGTATTCCATGTAGATTTTCTTTTAGATTATTAGGTATTAGGCATTTAATTGAGCTAAGTTTTGTAAATGAAAAATTATCCAATGAAAACTCGAAAACAACAAATCAAATCACTCTCAGTATATATATACATATATGCATGTGCGTATATATATATATATATATATATATATATATGAAAGTTGGAAAGCAATTATTCAAATTTTCAACGCAAAGCAGGAATTTAATGCGAAATTTCTAAAAACTGAGAAATACAAAATAAGGCAGCCCCCAAAGAAATTTAATATGTTCTTATCAATTTTAATGCGCACACACAAAAACTCACGCTCATATATGTAAATGGGTTATTTATTCCGTTATATAAATATATATATATATATATATATATATATATATATATATATATATATATATATATATATATATATATATATATATATATCGTTTTTAAAATATACATATATATACTATTGGGCCTTCGGCTTGTTCAAGAGTTTAAATGTTCCTAAATCTTTACCTATTCTCGGTATTGGAAGCTCCCCTGACTTCCGCTTGATCTGGGTTTTCATTTACAAGGGACGTTGTTTTCCTCGCTGTAGCCTTGCTTATTTTGATTGCAATATTGTCCTCTGTTTATTGGGGATTTCTTTTTGCGAGGCATACTTGCCCTATGCGATAGGCAACAGTACAGTAGAACTCAAAATTGATCGCTGTGTGACACCATTTAGGGGCGCAAAAAGAGGGAAAAAGAAAGAAAGGAAAAAGAGAAAGAAAAGAAAGAAAAAGAGAGGCGATACTTGACTTATATGATAAAGTGAGGCCACCTACGACAGAGACATTTGGCAATGTTATTTTGATAATGGAAAAAATGGTGAAAATTCTGACGGCCATTGTCGTAGCGCTAGCTGACAAAGTCCAGGTTGATACATAGTTTTCTTTAAATAGATAAAGGATGTCTTTGAGGCAAACAGATTATCAGGAGTGGTGAAATTCCCTGCGAGGAAATTTTAAAGATAAAGTCACCTACGAGAAGAGACATTTGAAAATGTTATTTTGATAGTCGAAAACATTGGTGGGAGTTCTGTCAAGGTCCGGGTTGATACACAGTTCTTTTTGTTTTGTCTAGATAGATAAGAAAATTAACTGTGTCTTTGTGGCAAGCAAAGCTGTCTGAAAATAATTTAATAGGTCATCTGTTGACAACACACAAAGAGAGCCATCTCTAGGTTGGGTCTTTGTCGATGGGAGGTGTCATTGAGAGAAAACACATCTGGGCTGTGTTGGAATTTGAATATGACAGCGAAACAATATTTCGTTGGCGCCGAAGAATGAGTGTGTCTGGGTACCTAGCCTCTTGGTGCTGGCGAAAATCTGATTGAAGAATTCCATATGCCGTGACGTTTGGATAAGAATTGAGATTATCACTCTACGAGTCGTATTGTCCTCTTGGCGGCCAGAGAAGAAGAGAGAAACAAAAAGAAAAGGAAAAGAAAAAGATGAATTTTTTTTCTTTGAGCAAAATATATATTTTGTTAAGAACAAGGCTAGTCTGGTCACGCCCACACTGTTGATCGACCATTGGTTGAATGCTAACCAGCCAGGCGTAGGTGACGCAAGGAGGCAGCCGCAGAGAGTTTAAGTATGAGGGATTACTACGAAGAAGTGGGGAGGAACGTTGACGCCCCTCTGTGGGATGGTGAGGTATCCATATGAGAATAAGAGAAGGTGGGAGTAAGAGAAGACTTCCAAAAATAGAAATAATAATTTTTTCCTGACCGAAAACAAAAGAAGGGGTTTATGGATTTAGACTTATCAAGGAACCTCAAACCCCGACGAGCCCACCCCCGGTTTTGAATCGGCGTCCATATAAGCAAATTCGCAGCGAGCAAAAATCATTTTTTTTTAGTTGGAGAGTTCGAGAGAGAGTTCCAGTTGAGAGCTCTGAAGACCCACCACGAATAGCTGACCAAGATTCGCGCAAATTCCGAACTCATCTTCTAACCAAGAACATTTTTTTTTTTTGAAGAACGACTTAGACTCACACCACCAAAATAAGTTTTGTGACTATCGCCTGAAGACACACCAAGAGCCAGTTTATTAGGGCACAGACAACTTAAGATGTTAAGACTCGCCTAAAAACCACGTGTCACAATCCATATAGCGGGTCGGGAGATAGACGCAGTCCTATGTATCCAGCAACCAGATATAAAGTAATGTTATCCTTTTTTTGATACCATTTTCGATTTATTATTTTATTTTCTTTTGCACGTACTTGTGCGATACCGCCCTCATTCGAACTCAAGCTTGCACTACGGCCTCGACGCTGATTGATTTCGTCTGCCTAAGATCAATTCACAACGTGGGTAGGCAGACTGGAGATCAAAGTAGTTACTTCGGTAACCAGACGTTGGAAGCGAGTTGGGAACGACGAGGCTGATATCGAATCTAACCAGATTCCCATCCGAATCACTTAAAGGTTAGATCATCACAATTGGCGCCGTGACCAGGATAAGACCCGGGATCGGCTGACGTCACAATTTGACGTAACAGTTGGATGTCACAGATGCATTTCAAAATTGAATCAATATTAAATCTTGCCTTTTCAAAGTTCAATAATAATTCTTCTGCCGCCACTTAATTTAAAAAAAAATGATGCACGTAGGTCCTTACTTTTCGTACAAGTAATTATTTTCATTTCATGGGTGATTTTCGCTGGATTTTCGTAATTAATTTCGGTATATCTTTCAATGATAATGTTATTAAGCTTATCAGACAATATGAAAAGAACTTACAAAAGTTGTCTATATTATTTAATGAAACTTGCATTAATATATATATATATATATATATATATATATATATATATATATATATATATATATATATATATGAAGAAATATAGTCTTAAGGCGTGCTATATTTATGGGATAAAGTGCTCAATATCAGAGATAGAGCGTGTGTAAATATAATAGTGAACATAGAAGCCAACACTTATAGGCGACAGTCTGTTTCATGCTATATGCAGTCGTGGCCTGACGATTGCATATAGCATGAAACAGACTGTCGCCTCTAAGTGTTGACTTCTATATTCACATATATATATATATATATATATATATATATATATATATGTAAACGCGCTTTTCCCTAGAAACTGTTATTATGGCACGCTCAGAATATTTCTAGCAGTTATGAAGGCTGCCAGGAGATCCTAGTCCTTCACATTTGTCTTACCAGCGCTTGTATATACGGTGAATGGTTATAATTTTTGCTTCAAGACCATGAGACCCAGGTTCGATTTGTCAGGAAGGTTACTTACTGATAGCATTTGAGAGCCACTTGGAAAGTGCCAATAAATCCATGCCATGATCTGTACCACACCTTCCCTCCGGCTAACACAAAACTTGTGAGTGAAATTCGGTAGAGGGAAATCTTTCGTCGTCCATAGCTGTACTAGCACGAAGTCATCTATATATATGTATAATTAAATAATATTTATGTTGGTCTCACCACAAAGTCGATTTCACGAAGCTTGACACTGCATTTGAATGATAACGCAAACATTTTAAAACAACATGCCTGGCCGCATACACAATTCCGGAAAATCTTTGTTGAAAACACAAATATATTTAAACATGAAAACAATAAACAAAACTAAAAATTCTTGAAGCTATATACATAAAACAGTTGAAACCTAACCTAAGCAAAATAAACTATGAAATCTCCACAAATATCCCTAAATGACTATAATTGGTGACAGAAGCCATTGCTTTATACCAAAGGCATCCCATACTTAATACTTCTCGAATTCACTCTCGCGTCGTCATGTGTGACGTCATGAGCTGCGGTAGATTTTCACTCCAGCGTCTTATATGCACGAGTTTATCGTTGCTTGGAAATCTTCCATGTAAACTGAAACAAGCTATCACCACTGCTTTGTCCGTGTATTGTTTAATATATTGTAATGTAATTGTCATCTTTGATAATGGCTTATGTAAGCCGAAAGCTTAGATTGTATTAAAAAATATGTATCAATATTGTGATTTTCTTTCTTCGTTTAATGATGTTATTAATCTTGACAGACGTTATGAAAAGAATTTACATAAAATAATTAGACAACACTTGTCTATATTATTTAACGAATCATATATGTATATATATATATATATATATATATATATATATATATATATATATATATATATATATATATATATGCACCTTCCCCAAGAATCAGTCCTTATGGCACCAATTTCCAGAATAAAATATAGGATGACTGTATGTATTTCAGGAAACACAAATGGCTTTCATATATCTGCAAACAATTTTGAAAGCTGCTTGGAGATCCTAGTCCTTCACATCTGTTACCAGCGCTTGTATATATAGATATATCTATATCGTTATATACCGAATGGTTATATATATATATATATATATATATATATATACATATATATATATATGCTCATTTCAGAGAATACGATAGACAAGGTACTTTGATTTAGCTTTTTATACTATTTCTCATGTGATCTGGTATTTTTTTTTTCTTTTTTATTTCGTTCGCTTTCGGCTATACATTTAGCGATTTTCAAGGATGAAATAGTTTAACTGTTAAATAAGAAATAGTTTGTTGCTAAATGTATAGCCGAAAGCGCTTGAAAAAAAGAACATTCAGACAGTTTTTATATAATTTATCATCTGAAAAAAAAATACATGTATATGTACTATTCTTCTCCGTAAACAGTTTGAATATAAGTAAATAATGTATCTAATCATTTTTGGGCATTCGTTCACATAATTTTCCAACAAGTAAAATATAGATGATGTTGAAATGATTAGACTGGTATACTTCTCATCTTTTCTAGAAGACGGATTTTATCGTCCCGCCATCGTTCGGTGCTCTGAGTTTTGGCTCCATGTTGAAGATGGGAATAGTTTTCTTCCGGGTTGACGTTGCCATGGATGTAATATCGATTAATGTCTCTCTCTGTGTAGATATGTGTGTTGACATCTATGCCGACTTATATATTTACATACGTTCTATCCCAGATATTGAGCACTATTGCCCATAACATAACACTCTATTTTTCACATATATATATATATATATATATATATATATATATATATATATATATATATATATATATGAAGATTTATTATCTGTCTATATTTCTGAGATTATGTACATTATTTACATTATTCGGACTATTGTCCTCATCTTTGTCGCCATATTTATTACAATGTTTCGGACGTTGTACGCTCCGGCCTTCTTCGGGTGGTTGGAATGTCGAACTGAACCCTTTATTTCGCTCACTCGGGTAGACTGTTCTAGTTCAACGTGCCAAGTTTAATGGATGTCAGTTATGAGTTATCTCCTGTTAATTTCCCTCTGAAAATTCTCCACTGCTTTAACCGGGTATTGAACTCACATTCTTTGTTTGGTTAAATGTGTTCGCTAGATACAGGGACAGGACCCAAAGAGGGCCGGAACGTGCAACCGCCGAAACGTTGTAAAAAAGAAATGGCGTCAAAGATGAGGACAATAGTCCGAATAATGTGAATAGTGAAGATTTATATTTACATAAGCTCAATCGGTCACATTGAACATTTTTACCAATAAATATAGCATACCTTAAAACTATATTTATTCCCGTACATATATATATATATATATATATATATATATATATATATATATATATATATATATATATATATATATAAACAGACGTAAACTGCATGCTTCTGTACGTCCAGAGGTTTAATACTCATAATTTTATAAACGGAAAGTTTCGCTCATTTTATTGAATTCTCTTTGATCGGCGCAGGTTTTATGTCTATCAGAGGGTTTATCAATCAACCAAATAATAATAATAATAATAATAATAATAATAATAGTAATAATATTAACGAAAACAATAACAAAAAAAATAGATGAAAATAAATGAAAAGTCGACATATTAAAAATATTTGTTTACATTTTATATTTTGTTTGGTTTTACTTTATATATCTATATATCTATATCTATATATATATATCTATATATATATATATATATATATATATATATATATATATATATATATATATATATATATATATATATTTGTGTGTGTGTGTGTGTGTGTTTGTGTGCGTGTGTCTGTTTCTGTATGTATGTATGCATGCAAACTAATATACATATATTGTGTTAATAAATTTCGGTAAAAAAAACAGATAAATACTGAAAAATAAAACAAAAATCTTCCTTTTCAAATTTGGGAACTTCAAATAGAATCACACTCCCTCACTTCGCCCTCATATGAAGAATTTAACCGAATGAGTCTTGGGAAATGGTGCCTGCTTTAAAACGTGATAAGTGTGGGAGATTAGATTCTTAGATGCAGGTGGTAACTATTTTAGATGGACTGATATGGAAGAAGGAGAAAGAAAAAAATAATTTACACCTCACGGAGAAAATTGCAAAGTAACATGGCGGTTTCGTTTTTGAAAAAATATCTAATTTATTTCTGCCATATCTACATTTGCTTCAATATATTACAGTTTATGCTAACATATGCGTGGCCGAGTAATTACAACGTTCCCAGACATGAGACCCGGATTCGTATCTTATCAGGGAGGTGACTTCTTGTTAATAATCGACCTAGGGAGGCGATCTCAGCCGACGGCGCCTTTGGAAAATATATGAACGCTATAAAGCATTTGTGGGCGCTATGGCTGAGAAGACGTCAGCAAAGATTGACCCAAGTCTTGTGAGGGAAATTAGAGTAGATGGAGCAGTTTCGTCGATGGTCGTCCTATCGCGAAGTCGCAAGTCATCGTGATGGTAGGTTTTGGGCGTGATGGTGTTGTCTAAACTGTTAATCACGCCAGATTGTGTGATCACTCAAGGGAATTGTAAGTGCAGTGTAAATGCACAGGTTTTCTCTTTGAGCGTTGAACAATCACAGATGTATCTGAGCAGGCGTCTAGCAGAAAAGGATTACTCCGATAGAAGCGGCCAATCATAATGCTAACGTTAATGAACTTTTACAGGTTGGCGTCTTTAATTGTCATTCATTTCTTCTCACTCTTATGGGCCGTCATTGAACAGGACGTACGAGATCATAGCCCTTCAACCTTTGTACCTCTTTGCAACCATTGTTCGCTTATTATCTCTCTCAGTCCATACCCTGTCAACCATTTAAACAAGCTGGTCAAATCCCTGTCTGCTTCTAACCACTTTTCCTCCATTGTATTCCCCAGTGTCAAATTCTTACTCCCACTTTCTTCAGTAACTGTCTATATTTCTGAGATAATGTACATTATTTACATTATTCAGGCTATTGTCCTCATCTTTGTTGCCATATTAATTACTACGTTTCGACCGTTGTACGCTCCGGCCTCCTTCAGGTGGTTCGGATGTCGAACTGAACATTTTATTTTTCTCACTGGGGTAGACTGTTTTAGTTCCACGTGCCATGTCTAATGGATGTCAGTTATCAGTTATCCCCTGTTAATTCCCCTCTCCAAGTTCTCCACTGCCTTAACCGGATATTAAACTCCCACTCAAGGGGTCCTGTCACTGGATCTAACTAACGCCTTTATTCACTGTTCCATGTGTCCTTGAGGACATCTGTGTATGAATTTCTGGGTATTTTAAACCTTTCTTCATTATGTCAATCAGAAATCTTTTAATCCTGTCCTAATAGTAAGTCCTATAGTTCCATCAAAGTAAAACAGTCAACTGCTCAAGATAATAACCTCTAGTCAGTTACTAACTGAAACAAGAAACAGTTTGCAAATGTTAACACCTCAAAAAACGAAACTGTGACATTTAACTGGCCATATCGAATCTTTTTGCCGCCAATCTGCATGGATGGTGCTAGACTACAGGAGAGCATGTCGTTACGAATTCTGGGTCTCTTATTGGAATTCATTGGAAGAGAGTGATTATACCGAATCAACTCTTAAGTCTACTGCTAGGAAACTTCATTCACTCTGTCGCGCCTGAAAAGTGCCTCCTCAGAATCGATCTTACACATTTATAAATCTACCGTTCACCCGTGTATACAATATTGCTTTCATATATGTTCTGGTGCTCCGGCTATGTATCTAGAGATTCTTGGCAAAATCAAAGAAAGGTCTGTAAATGTAATCGATTCTGACCTAGCATTTCGACTTCAGTCACATTCTCACCGGCGTGACATTGATTCCACCTGTCTTTTCTATAAATATTTTCATGGCAACTGTTCTAATGAGCATATGCAGAGAATTAAGAGACAAGAAATTTTCGTTAGAAACAAAGAAAAGATTACTAAATTACTACGTGATATTTGTCCTCCTGTTTGGCAGGCGAATGCTGGAAAATCTCCTCAAAGATTAAGAGACTCGAAGCAACAGAAATCTGGTTCTACAGAAGGATGCTGAGGATAACATGGGCTGAACATGGGCTCAATGACGAACTTTTGAAGAGAAGCAAAAAGGAAATCCATACTTAACATCAGAAAGAGGCAGTTGAAATTTCTGGGACACGTAGTTATGAAAGAGGGTTTAGAAAATCTGATACTCACAGAACGGTTAGAGGAAAATAGAAAAAGGGAATGCTATGGCAGTGTTCACGGCTACCGCCTGGTCACAGCAGCAATTATGACGTATTTCAGAGCTACAGCCTGCCCGCAGCGACCAATAATAAGACGGCGTTCCGGGTCCGGTCTGCTTCGGTCACCAGGAATGGTGGTACTCAGGGCCAATCCCGGTCTGCTCGCTTGGTCAGGATCGATCGCAGTATCAGAGAACAAGCCAGCAGCCGACTCGTCGGTCGTTGATAGCGTTTGACACACCAACTGGTCTCTAAGTTGACCTCTTCAACTGTGACCTCTCTTACCCACGTTGTGATTTTAATCTTGAGATGGACAAGCCGAATTTAAACTGGGGTATCTTAACCACGCTAAACCAAGGAGTTGAACACATGCATACAAAAAAAATGGACGACGCCAGAATAAGTCACAATATGAGGTTTATATCAGAATAACATATATATATATATATATATATATATATATATATATATATATATATATATATATATATATATATACAGTTCTTTTCTTCTTTGTTCTTTTTCTTCTTTTTCCAGCCCGTTCTAATAATTGTCGACGGAACAAAAATTGCGGGTAGCTTCTTTGAAGAATCTTCAAGTACTATCGTTTGTACTTTCACAGACGGCACAAGGTTTATCGTCGGAGTCTTTCTTCAGCGACAACTGTTTTTTAACTGCAAGTACTATTCTTTGTATTTTCACGGACGGCACAAGGATTTCGTCGGCATTTTTCTTTTTCAGCAGATAATTATTATTATGATTTTCATCAGATTGGCAAGCAGCGTTATATCAGAAATCGCTTAACTTCCTCCGACCTCACCCGTACAACTGACACCAACTTTCTCCAAATCCAACTCCAACTAACGGACCCCAACACACTTTGGCCCACAGTGGCACTTGTATTTATGGTTGTCTCTTTCAACTGGTGTGGTGCGGGCGAATAGGTGGGTTTTATTCAAATCTCCCAAAATTCAACCAGTCGTTTTCTTTCGTTTTCTATTTCACATTTCCAATTTTGGAAGATCACTTTTTCAATAAAATTCATACATCTATTCCCATGTTCTGGGAAAAGTAATTCTCTTTCTGAAAAAATTTAAAACCGTTTTGTTTTAACCATTTTCGTCCGTTTTAACCCTTTTCGTCCGTACGCCATGTTAAATATTGTTACAAACCAACGCGTGACATACTTAATGAGCTTGAGCAAATGGATGGCAGAACAGTGCCAAGGAGAAATAACAAAAAACAAAACTTATTAAGACCTACAAGTGAGAGGAAGATGTCGGGGCATAATCGCCTAAGTCCTTAATTAGACTTGGTACATAAAATAAGAAGAAAAACATTGACCGTATGAATTTAAGCGTTCTACTAGATTGGCAAGTAGATGCCATTGTTGTACTGCTGAATGAGCTAGATTTAGCTATATTCTAACTTCCTTCCCATGGAATTATGTTGCTTCTTGCTTCCCTGATACACACGATCTTCAGAACTTTAAATGCAACTTCATTTTCTGTAGACTATTTACATTATTTGGACTACTGTCTTCAACTTTGTCGCCATATTTATTACAACATTTAGAGCGTTGTACGCTCCGGGCTTCTCCAGGTAGTTGGACAAGGACACATGGCACAGTGGATAAAGGCGTTAGTTAGATCCTCTGGTAGGACCGTAAGCGTGTTCAATACCTGGTTACGGCAGTGGAAAACTTAGAGAGGGGAATTAACTGATAACTGACATCCATTAAAACATGGCTCGTAGAACTAGACGAGTTTGCCTCAGTGAGCGAAATAAAGGGTTCAGTTCGATGTTTCAACCACCTGAAGAAGGCCGGAGCGTACAACGGCCGAAACGTTGTAATAATTATGGTGCCAAAGATGAGGACAATAGTCCGAATAATGTAAATAGTGTACATAATACCTCATCTCAGAAATATAGACAGATTCATGTTCTGTCTCACTGAAATTTGTCCTTTCTCCTCAAGTAAGTCTTCTTAATCTTTTTTCACTCTCACTGGCATCTTGGCGGCATTATCGCCTTGCTTTGGTTGAAATGATTAAAAAACCGTATTTTTCTGCTTCGACGTACAGGGTACGTTTTTCCTCCTATTTTGATTGAAACTTCCTCCTAGTTGACGCTTTCGTCCATGCTATTGTATTCTATAGAACCTCATCCTTCATTATTTCTTATTCAACTGTGAGGAAATTGTTTGCCTTTTTTTTTTTTTTGGATTATAATTGATTTTACACAGCAGTTCAGTTCCCTGTTGCTTGTTACTTAAGAAATTTTCTTAATAATTATTACATTTATTTATCTTATTCATAGCTCTTCCAAAGTGATTCCCGTCCTGGGTATGATGATATACTACATCCAGCAGCAATCAAGAAGTTTTAAGGTGTATGGAACCACCTTTTATTTACTGCTGTTCCCAGGTCCACCCTGACCTGGGGTGGTAGCAAATGTTATTCCAATGTAATAAATTATAACCATTGAATATTAGTGTTTGAACCATTTATACATACATACATACATACACACACCCATACCCACACGCACACACACACACACACACACACACACATATATATATATATATATATATATATATATGTGTGTGTGTGTGTGTAAATTGGGAGCAACGAATACGGTTGACAAGGAAGATTGGATTAAATTTTATGCAGTGCTAGGGACAATAAAAATTATGAACATTTTTTTCTATTTCTTTATTCCAACAAAACGGAAAATTGTTATGATGCTGAAAAAACGAAATCAAAATTTGATTCAATCTTTTTTGTTGTATTCAATGATATATATATATATTGAAAAGAAGAGAGAAACCACAAACATTTTTGGATGTAATTTGGATTTTTAAAAAAAGTATTATGCTTTATTTTTCATAATTTTGCTACAAGGTTTCCGGTCTTGCGAACTTCATCAGGCAAAGCGTGGAGATTTCCACATAATAAAAATAATTTTTTTTTCTTATGTTTTTCGATGTTAAATATTCTTGATATGAGGCATTCTCTTTTTTGTGTTCGAGTGGCCCAAATGTCTCCCTGAATTGGCAGTGAAAAGTTCTGCGTGAAGGTTATAAAACAATTAAGATTGATCCGAGAAATGGTGAAGGAGTTATCGGCATTTTATCTTTTAATGAACCCTGTAGGTTCTTAGATCTATTTCCTTTTTCTTGTGTTTTTGTCAATATGCGTTTATGTCTATTCCCTCTCCATACATACACACGGTATTATTACGAGGAATTAGCAGACATTTTGACACATATACAAACAAACAAACATAATATATATATATATATATATATATATATATATATGCAATGGTTCGAATGGCTGTTGTAGATGTAATTATGTGACAAATATTTTCTAAGATACATCGGGATATTTGGCACTAATAAATGATCATTCTAATTCCGCAGTGGGCCTACCGACGTCGTTTTGTTTCGCTAAATCAGTTCGTGAGTTCGATCCTCACTGGGTGCCCCATACTTTAGTCCTTGTACCACATCATAGGAAGTCGCCATTTAAATCCCTCAACCTGGCTAGTTATTGTAGCTGACTTGTGCCATGTGTCTTCAGGATACAGACGATAATGGGTCTCCACAATTGCCTGTCCTTGGTGGATCTTAATAAATTTTGCCAATTTGCCATTTCCCCATAACTTTCTAATTGTCATTCATTCATTCTCCTTAGGCTGGTCATGTGTTGTTTTCCTCTGTCATTCATGCCTTCAATCTGAACAGTGAGAATCAAAATTTCTAAAACTTGTTTCCTCATTGTCAGCCAGATACTTCAACTGTCTCCTCCCTGGTTTAATTATAAGTGTCCGTTTTGTTTCCATTTTTTTCTCTAAAACTTCGTCGATACTCAGATTCGAACCATCCGTTGGTGAAAACATGAGTATATTGAATTTACGTAATTGTCACACCTGCTTTAGACACAGCTGGAGTACAATGCCACCTATTTAATATCACTAGTGTAGATAATTGCTACTTAGGAAGGAAGACTTTTTGAAGCTTTATTTAATACACCTGTGAAGTAAGTAAAAAGGTTCGCAAAGACAGCTTCCGGAAGAAAGCAACGTTTATCTTTACAGTCAAATCCATGTCTTTATTGATGGTTTTATTTCTTCAAAGTACACAATAATTAACAACTCTGTTAGCAACAATAATTCATTCACAAAATCTTTCAAAGAATCATCCATTAAAAAATCAATTTATGTCAATTATGAAAGACTCGGCGATAAAATTTCAGGTTTAAATAAACGTATTCGGTAAAAACGTAATTACGAGGCGATTTACGTCTGTGTGATTACTTTTAATCTAATCATGCTTATAAAAAAGGTTTGATGCGTGATTCGGTGTTTTCTTTTTTTGTTGTTTTGTTTTTTGTTTTTTGTTTTTTTGTTTTTGTTTTTTTGTTTTTTTTGTATTTACGTTCTTAATTTCCTGAATTTTCTGCAGATCTTTTCGTTCAGTTCTTCTTCTGCAATTTTTTTTCCGCTTTGAGAGATGGAGTCTCTGTGTTCGAAATGAGTAAATATTTTCATTTGCGAATTTCTTCACGGCGGAGTAACGGTGCTCCTTTCCCAAATCTCTTCTTTCTTCGTCCTTCCCGTTGGTTTCTCATGTCTCATCAGGGGGAATTGCAACATTTTAGAGAACTATTCTCCAAGCCTCTCTCGCACGCACCCATACAGACACACGAAATATATATATATATATATATATATATATATATATATATATATATATATATGGGCATAGGTATAGGTTTATGGAAATGAAATAACTAAATATAAGCAAATTTATACACGTGTGCTGGCCTGTATACAGAAGCAAGCAAATAAATAATTACCAAATTTTGCCAAGAGGTGCAAATATAATAGTACTCTATGTGGTTAGACACAACCAGGAAAGTCATATTAAAAAATATAGATATACTTACGTTTGGTGTGCTGCTTAATTTTCGCACACCAAATATATATATATATATATATGTACATTCAAGCATATATATATATTCAAACATATATTGTTAAATATATCAGACAACGATGTCTATTATGGTTGATCAGAAGCCGTTCTATAGTGGTTTTAGTTTCGGGAGAAAATAAAGGCAAATACGGATATTTTTTATTATGCTGATGATGGGTAATGTGGGCCGAAATCGTGGAATAGCCTTAAAATAATGATCTGCTGCCCCAATATACTCTCTCTTTCTCTCTCTCTCTCTCTCTCTACACACACACACACACACACACACATATATATATATATATATATATATATATATATATATATATATATATATATATATATATATATGTTGTGGATTCCGGGATGAAATCTAGTCTCAAATGAATGACAAACGCAGGAATGAAATATAGCAAATCAATGTATTGACGTAATAATACAATTGGTAATACGGTAAGTAGATCCAGAAATCCGGTTAGTAGCAATAATAATATATATACAGTCTGGGAAATTCAGTTTCGAACTATGACTTCCATCTGAGTCTACGTGCTCGCAACTGTGACTCCTACGAAGCGGTTACCTCACACTGTATCACTGTCACTGTCACTCCCCGGTATTCCCCCTGCAGCAGTACAAGTACACATTGGGCGAGTCCACTTGTATGAAAAAGGGGTGGATCCCTTAACACCCCCGTCCTTAGATCCCTTTTGTAGGGAGTTAGTATTTTTTCTCTTATGGTCGATAACCAGAGGTTCGGTAAATTTTCTCTTCGTTTTAAGTGATCTCTTGAGTACAATAGGTGTATACTGTTTTTTGTTCTTGTTTGGTAATAATTTGTCAATCACAGACTGTATTTTTACCTTCGTCATCTGCATAAATTCATTCTTTTCCGCTTCTCTTCTTATCTCTCGCAAAGTCACAGGTAATTCCTTTACTGCCTTGTATAATTCTTTACTGTTTTCATCTATGGTAGCAAATGGTCATGTTTCGCTTCTTTTTACATACTGGTTGGACATATTTTTTTTAAATTCAATTCTAGCTGCACCCTTACAAAACGAACTGATAAGTAGATCGCAAACGTTGAACTTTTGCATTTAGTCGATACCTACTAGATTTTCAGCCTCTTTCATGACGTATATCTTAAGTTTTTTTGTTTTTCCATGAAATTTAACATTGACGATTATTTCTCCTTCGAATTTTATTTGCTTGCCTGTAACCGACTTTGCAATTTTTTGTGTATGTAACATGGTTAGTGTGTTAAATTTTCTCCATGTCTGTAGGTTGATTATCGTGAGGTCAGAACCCGAATCCAGTTGCAATTTTATTTTTTTATTTAAAATTTCAAGTTCCACATATTTCCTTATGTTGGTGTTGTCTTCGTTATGCATCCTAGTAGCTCTTATTCTACTAGTATCTTTTCTGTTCCTACATTAGGATGCCTTGTGGCCCCTTTTTTCCACACTCAAGACAGTTTTTATATCTAAAACGGCAATACTTGTTCCAATGTAGTCCTCCACATCGATAACATACTGATATGGGGGGCGGCTGATATTTGCTTCGATTTTCGTCATAATTTACCCTGTATGTTGTACTTTTTCTCTTGTTTTGGATTTTAGTTTTCTTTCCGGGGAGGGTGAGAATCTTTTTTCATTATTATAGAATTTTTGTTTTCTTTCCGGGGAGGGTGAAAAACTTAGACCTTTGTTTAATTTACGTATATGAGATATAGCTGAGTCCTCAATGTCCTTTGAGTCTTTCTTTATACTTAGACATTTCTGGCAATCTTCGATAATTGTTGTAGTGTTAGTCCAGGTTCATTTTGTAATTTTGCAAGCATTCTTTTGCACATTTCGCTATCTTTCGTTGAAACTAACCCTTGAACAAAGATGAGACACTTGAAATTGTCCGGGGTTAATTCCGCTAATTTGAAGTCGTCACAATGTTTATTTACGATTGCGGCAAACGTGGAATAATCCTCATTATCGCCTTTTACCAGATTAAGACATTTCCATCTCTTGTGGAAGAGTGATGTTTTCGGACTGAAGAGTTCTTTAAGACATGTCACTGCTTCGTCAAATGTTAATTTGTTCGTCTTTTTTGGCAAGATATGAGCCAAGAACTTTGTATATTCTTCAGTTCCTATTTTTCTAAGCAATAGACGTAGCTTTTTTGCTTCTGTTCAGTTTTGACAGTCGATGTTAAAGATGCCTTCATGTCTTTTGAAGAAATCACTGAAATTTTTATCCTCATCAAGAGAATATTTGAAAATCTCTATGGTAATAAACATTGCGTTTTGCGAAAAAGTTGCCTCTTTTTCAATATTTAATTGTTTGTTACCCGCTACTTTCAATATTAGTTCCTGGAGCTCTTTTTGTCTTTCTTGTTTTTCCATCTGCGTTTGTAGGAATTGCTTTTGCCATTTTTCTTCCATTCTTTCTTGTAGTTGTAATTGTTGATTATTTTTGTATTTTACCAGTTCTACCAAAATATTTTTAAAATCTTCCATAACTCAATTTTACGTATTTTAAATCCTCGTAACTCTTTGTCGTCAATTTGTTGTGGACGAGGGGAGGATTTTCTATTTCTTCTTCTCGTATGAGTTCGAATCGCTCGTCGTCAATTTTTTGTGAGTGTTGTTGTGGATTCCGGGATGAATGAAATCCTGTATCAAATGAATGACAAACGCAGGAAAGAAATATAGCAAATAAATGTATTGACGTAATAATACAATTGGTTAGTAGATCCAGAAATGCGGTTAGTAGCAATAATAATATATATACAGTCTGGGGAATTCAGTATCGTAGTATGACCCTCCTGAGTCTACGTCCTCGCAACTGTGACTCCTACAAAGCGGTTACTTCTTACTCTCACTCTCACTCTCTCACTGTATCACTCTCTCTGTATTACTGTCACTCTCACTCCAGGGTATTCACCGGCAGCAGTACAGGTACACACTGGTCGAGTCCACTTGTATGAAAAACGGGTGGACCCTTTAACAATATATATATATATATATATATATATATATATATATATATATATATATATATATATATATATATATATGTATATATATATATATTATGAAATGGACTAAGTCCAACAATTATTTTACTATATTTTCTGTTTAAACGTTATGTTTATAGGTTTTAATTCAGGCCGGTAAATTTAATTAATACTGCTTATTATAAATAGAGCATTTCCTTAAATATTTTTATCGATTAATATTTAAATGCTCTGCACGTACGAGTTTGGGATTGTGAATCGATCACTTTTTAATATAACCGTACTCTAGTCTGATTCAACTCTGACCTAATCTGCAGGTAGTTTCAAAACGCTTTGGTTGTTCCCCGGGACAAAAGGGATGTAAAGTTTGACATATGGAGTACTACTTTGATTAAAAGAGAAAATAATCCACTGAGACGAAAATGTCACTAGTTCATCCACGGTAAATTTACATCCAGGCTCTTACAATATATCACCATTACTGCAAGATTTTATATTATCAAAATGGGGGAGAGTCAAGGAAAAAGGTGTAGAGAGAGAAAAAGAAAAAGAATATAAATAAATTTCGCTAGGTTGAAGCTAATATTTTTTTTAAATTATTCTTTTAAAAGAATCTCTTGTTTCCTGCTCATGTGTAGAAGTGGCAACATTAGCAAAGCCCAATCCAATGAAATTCTAACCGCGTCACAACAAATTTTCTAGTTTGTCATATATATATATATATATATATATATATATATATATATATATGCGTATGTGTGTTTGTTATTTTTTGTTTATGAGGTATGTCGGTTTAATTTTATTATGATTTGGCAACTTTCGGACGAAATGTTGAGTATTATGCTCGAAGTTGTAGATAAACTCACCGAAATTCATATTTTTTTTGTCCAAGTACTTTCGACATTCCAGTCAACAACCGATGTAAAATCTGTCTGGTAGTTTTAGCTATATATGCATATGGTGAAAACACACACACTCTATATATTTTTATTTTAACATGATGATCAAACCGGAATATAACATGCCCACACACACATACACACACACACACACACACACACACACACACATATATATATATATATATATATATATATATATATATATATATGTGTGTATGTGTGTGATCTTCGTAAACGATCTTTCCAATGGCGCCAATTCCCATTCGATAATTCAGTTGACGAAACTGCAGATGCCGAAACTCCGACAAACTACATCTGGCAACTACTCTCGAAATAGAAGCTTCAATCAGATTTAAATGAAGCAAGAATTGGCTTGTAAATTCTAACATCTCCAAAACAAAACAGATTTCATTTAATCACCATGCAGAGCCTTTTTCTGCCTAGACACCATCGTGCCTTCCAAACGTCAGCAACTCTTTACGCCTTCATGGGGGTCATGTTGTCCACTAATATGAAATGTAGTGATTATATTGAATAAAATTGTTACGTCTACTACAAGGAAAGTTGTTTCATAGTTTTGTGCCAGACAATTCTTATCAGGATCCCTCTTGTGTATTTATAAATCTATCATTCATCTGGGCATTGAACATCGCTACCATATCTCCTTCATGCTTCTGCTATATATCTTGATATCCTGGAGAAAATTCAAAAATTAATGATTTGGTATCTCGACTTCAGTCAGTTTCTCGCCGATTTGCCGCGGCTTCCCTCTGCCTTTTTCCGCAAATATTTTCATGGTTAATTCTCTGATCATATGTTTTCTTTCGTACTTCGTCTGCGTGAATTGAAGCGTACTAATAGATTGACATCGAGGTTTAATAGTTTTACTGTTGAACTAGGTAGATGTAACTGTCATTTCTATTCAGATAATTTTTTTCTCGCATTTATCGCCTGAGGAACTCTCTTCCAATTTAATGCTCTCCTGTCACCAACAATCTTCAAAAAAATTAAATGCAATATCAATCGTCATCACCAGACTTCTTAAATCATCTGACCTTTTTCTTACTTCTGATTAAGTTTTTTCATGCTCATTCACTCCCCATAAGCCCCGGCATCCTCGCCTCATTTTCGACTTGCTTGAAAATATTATATATATATATATATATATATATATATATATATATATATAATCTAATACAGCCGTGCAGCCTCGCGTCCATTACCATTCGCACGGCCGTCTGTAATAATCATAACTGCCTGCTATGAATATCTTGCCATTTCTAAACGTAAAACTTAACTCTCTATGTCACACGTTAAACGTTGAAGAAAGACTAGCCACAAATGTACACGAATGACAAATATAACCTAGTCTATATGCCAACACAGCGCTATCTACTGTAAACTTTCTTTGAATATAATACCTCAAAAACGAAGGATTTACGGACATATTTTCTGTGAGGACTTTTCTCCTTGATTTGTTGTAAGTAACCCGCTGCCAAATTTTTTAAAAGTATTTTTAATATGAACTACATATATATATATATATATATATATATATATATATATATATATAGACAACTAAGGGTTATATATGCATATATCTATATCATATATATATTATATCTTATATGATATATAAACAAAAGCGTAAGTGTAATAAAGTACGTCACCGCATCATTGCAAAAAAAAAAAAAAGAAAAACAATCCAACATACAACAATTAAGCAAAATGAGGCCAAAAAGAGGTCGCCACGATAGAAAGGAAATAAATAAATAAAAAAAATATCCTTTTAAATGATGCCAACAAGAAAAACGTGAGAATTAATATAATATATATATATAATTATAATATTGCAACTTTCACATTTTTATGTCGGAAATATTTCAACACACACACACATATATATATATATATATAAATTTTTGTTCTGTTTTTACGTCATTTTTTCTCGATACAAATATTTACGTAAATGTTCTGTGTACAATAAACAATATTTACAACCTTTACTGGCCTGAATGTCATAGAAAATATGTGTCCTCCGACAGGAATCGAGCCTGTATGCTACACGGAACCATCATATAAGCCTGACATGCTATGCCAATTTAGCTATAAAGGAGAATCCTGTTAGGAGGTTCAAATTTACTGTTTTTAAACTACAACCTTCCATGATTTCCCTTGAACATTCATGTCTGCTATATTGGTATAGCACGTCAGGCTTTATGACTGTTCCGTATAGGATACAGGTTCGATTCCTGTCGGGGGACACGTATGGATGAATGGATGCATATGAATAACCATATATGCAAAAAGTAATAGATTTATCTATAGCCACAATTACAAATAATACGAATGTAAGTTAATATCTAATTACATATCACCATGTTTGACACAATGTTCTCATAAAAGAAATTGAACCAAAAATGTTCTAGAAATATTAGTGTAAGAAAAAGGAATAATTTTTAACCATTTTACATTTGCACTGTTTCAATATTTCTTGAATTTGCATTGGAAAACGGTGAAAATGATTATTCAATCGTTCAAAACAGTATTACTTTCTTCAAAGAACTTCCGCTTAATACTCTTATCATTTGTTTTATTAAGTCAATGTCGGTTGCACTATTCCTAACTATTCGTGTCGGTTACGGATTATTTTGATCTCAATGTCTACATTTATTTACAGCTACTTTGTCACCATGAAGGCATCAGTTGATTATTAGTCATTTGGTCTTTTATTTACAAATCGCTGCATCTACCAAAGAGATGAAATTTAAATTTTTATTATTGCATTATTCCAAAATTTTAACACGCTTTTAATGTCAACAACTGACGCAAATAGTTATTAATGAAAGAAAATTAGTAATTAATTAATGTATAATATTATCCATAACTATTTCAATGTTATTCTATGTGTACATCTTTCTCACGATACGCATATATATATATATATATATATATATATATATATATATATATATATATATATATATATATATATATATTAGCTCTTTTTTATGTTTTATACATTCTTTTTATAAATACAAATATTTAAGTAGATGCTCTGTTTTATAATAAACAGTATTAATAACATTTACCGGCCTGAATGTCGGAGAAATTTTCATAGAAAATATCCGACCTCCGACGCATACTGCTTTTAAACATTTAAGTTTTTGCTTTTAGAATGCATAAACCTAAAAATGACTTAAAATAATTGTCGAACATTGTCCATTTCAAAATGTGTGACGTCATTTGTTTACATTTGAATACGCTTTGAACAGATATGAATGTACGTGAGAGATTCATGGAAGACTGAAGTTTAAAAGCAGTAAAATCGATCTTGCTAATCGAACGATCCTCCTTGGCTCGATGAGTTAAAGCACGTCAGGCTATATGACGGTTCCATATCTGCTCAATGTCTGTCCAAATATATACATATATATATATATATGTGTGTGTGTGTTGTTGTTGTGAAAATATTGTAGAAAATAGGAAAGAAACTGGTTTGGTAAATAATCCAAAGTTCCTTAGTATTTTTGTTATTATTTTTAAAAAATAGTGCTCGATACGAAAGTAGAGCATAAATATAATTATTTATTTAAAAATATGATTCCAACTCGCTACATAAGAGGTCTCATGTTTCAAAACAAGAGCCGAAAACTTCAAAATAATATTTGAATTAACTTGAGTTAAAGTAGGCTCTGTTCCATCTTCAAGCGAAATTTTTTTGGGAATGACTTATTTCTGAAAGTTTACGAGTTTTAATAGTATGATATATATATATATTACTATAGACCTTATTTTTACTAGAAAAATCAGAGAAATTAAATTTAAATTATTATTGCATTATCCCAAAATTTTAAAACATGACGAGATAGCTATTAATGTCCACAACTGACCACAAATTGTTATAAATTAAAAAAAAATGTAATTAATGTATATTATCCATCACTATATGTACAAGAATGTCGTTTTGGATAAAAGTTTAAAAATAACCAAAAATACATAAAAAATGCGTATATTGTTGAAAATTCCTTTTTCCATAATATAGCTATTTGTGCTGCGTTATAATGCTTTTTCATGAACAATAATAATAATACTGAATAATTTTTTAAACATTAAAGTATCAGTTTAATCGTTCTCGTAGTCCCGAATTATCTTTAGTTCATTTAAAATGTAAATTCATTTTACACATTAAATATTAATGGTGCAGCTCTGTTATATTAATCAGACCTAAAAATTCTTGCATTTCCATTCTGAATTCTTGATCATGGATTTTCCTTTCCATTTTTGTCCTTGAGCATTTACATATTTTAATAATAACATCGTATCATTTATGTCAACAGATCTCAACTCAGTAACTACGCGGATGACAGAATTATCTACGTAATATTAACTCTAATCGTCTTGATGAGGTCAAATTGGAATCAGATCTCAAAAAATGACTGTTGTTAGACGGCGCAAGAAATGTCTTGCTAATTTTACTCCTTCAGAACACGACTCTCTTTTAATTGAATAAGAAAACCTATTTTTGCCTTCCATCAGGATTTTTTTTTAAGCACTACGCCCCGAGCAAGGCGTGAAGCCACTAGGATGCAAGGAGTTGCAGAAGATTTGAAGCAAGAGCAGATAGGAGTGATAGAGGAAAGGATGAGGATAGGGATAGTGGATAGATCAAGGTAACTGGAGATGTCGATTGACATTACATTTGAATAGTTGGAGATTATAGCTCTCAGGGAAACAGTAATAGTGAAGGGTGTTCCACTGGCGAGAGGTGCGAGATATGAAGCTATTGGAGTAGAAGAGACGGCTACATTTAAAAGTTTCTACAGTAAAAGGGTGAGAGAGGGATGCCAGTCTCGTAAGGCGCTTGAATTCATGAAGTCTGGGAACCAGTGAAAGCAGCTCATCGGAACAGTTAACATGAAAGTACTTGTAAAAAAGACAGAGAGAGGCAACGTCGCGTCTCTGAGAGAGCAACGGTAGACGAGATGCCAGATCAGGGCCACTTATATTACATAACCGCCTCTGGATCTTGTCAAGAACTCCGAGGTAAACAGAACGTGCACCGGGCCATATATAGCAGCAATACTCCATGCAAGGGCCAATGGTTGATTTGTATATTTGAATTATCGATTCCGGAGAAAAAAATCTCCTGGCGCAGCACAGAGAGCCAACTTTGATGCTTACTTCCAGGAGAGTAACTCCATGCGATTTCTTGGGCTAACATTTTCCACTGACATGAAGTGGAAATATTATATTGAATCAGTTGTTAGATATATTGCTAGGAATGTTGGCTCACTATGTTGTTCTAGAATATTTTTCGCGACAGAATCTATTTTACACATTTACAACACTGCTATTCGTCCATGCAATAATTATTCCTGTCACATCTAGAGTAGTGCTTCTTCTAGGTATTTGGAGATTCTTGATGCTATAATACAAAGATGAATCTGCAATATTATCAGTCCTAACCTGGAAACGTCCTGTGATTCTCTATAAATATTTTCATGGTAATTATTCTGATGACCTTTTCTCTTAGGTACAGAGAATTTATGAATTTAAACGCATTATTAGATTAGTGAAATTCTCGCATCTTTTTTACAGTTAAAATGGCTAGCTGTAGCCGTAAGTTCTATGTTAGCAGATTATTCTCTCTCAATTCTTTCTTGTGGGACTTTCTTCCGGGGTTTTGTTTTCCATTCAACTTTGATCTTCTGAAATTTCAACGCAGTGTCAATCGCTGTTTTCTGTCTTCTTTATTCCCGTTCTTTTATTTGTCTCTGTCCTAAAAATGTTTTCTTTTTCTCATATTCTGTCCTACTCAGTAAAGTCTTGCGTTTTAGTTTATATCACTGCTTGAGTTGAAATGGTTAAAATAATAATAATAATAATAATAATAATAATAAAGATTCCAGTAGACAAATTGGATTCCTAGAAGCCCATCCCTCAAAGAAATACAAAAATTGATCTAACAAGTATTGCCCACATTTACGAAGGGCTTTATGTAAAATATTTTGTTTTTGACAATGGAAAGTGTCATGATGCCATTTCTAACCTTAGGTCCATGGGCGGGACTCGGAAAGAAATGTGTACACTTCAGAAATCAAATAAATAATAATAATAATATAACGAAGGAATCAAGAAAATTAAACTCTTGATCTGGATAGAATTTGCTAAAACAGAGCTATATACGGTTTTCAGTTCAGAGTTGTCTTCTCTTAGACTGCTCACCACGCTGCGTTACTATTAGAAGAGAAACATCACAACAACAACAACAACAACAACAACAATAATAATAATAATAATAATAATAATAATAATAATGATAATAATTGACCATCTCGGAGTTATAGAATTACTCTAAAGACATGATTAAAATAATAATAATAATAATAATAATAATAATAATAATAATAATAATAATAATAATAACAACATGAAATGCAAGTGTGGAAAATATGATGAAATTGTCCATATTATGTGATGGAAATATGATAAAACTGATTATATTATCTTAGGATGTCCGGAACTAGAAAAAAATCAATATAACCATAGACATAACATTGTAGCGACATATGTGCACTGGGAGATATGCAATAAGCACAAAATCGAAACCACTGAGAGATGACATAGCCACCAACCAGACACAGCCAAAATAACGGTGTAACTATCCTCAGGGACATGCCAATTTAAACTGACAGGGAAGTAAATGCCAACAGATCTGATATTATCATAAAAAAACAAAAAAAATCAAGAAGTGTATGCTTATTGACATAGATGTACGATGTGAGAGAAAAAAAACCTTCATGAAAATTATCGCGAAATTGTCCAGATACGAGAACCTGGAGATCGAGATTAACATGAAGACTGAGACTGTACGAATAGTAATCGGAGCTCTGGCCCTCGTGAGAAAAGGAACGGAAAATTTTACTAAAAGTATCCCAGGTAGCATCAACATAGAAGTTGCCCAGAAGATCACCCTAGTAGGAACATCTTATACTAAGAAAAGTTCTATTAATTTGATGTAATGAATATGCATACACCTGGGTTCCCTTTCACAGTAATATGATTGGCTGGTGTCAGCCATAAATACAGACTGATGTGGAGGTACATGATGACACCTATTGACTACACCTATTGTCTTCGCCTATTGCCTACGTCTATTGCTTACCACTACGACGAGGACCAGTCCATCACGGTTACCTGCTAGATTGTCCTACCCGGTTACAGTAGTCAACAACCACTTTGCTACTTCGAACAAATATATTCCTTTCCGGGATATATAACAATTAAAGAACAATTCTCCTATAGGGCATAAGAGTCATAATTTGGACCCGGTTCTACACGATACAAAGTAGTAAACATAAAATACACAAATAATAATAATAATAATAATAATAATAATAATAATAATAATAATAACGCATAAATCTTCTCTGAATATAATAATAATAATATTAATAATTAAACATTTGTTCTTATTTTTTTACCCAATTTTATTTCTGCGAATTATTCGCCTCAATTTAAAAGACTTTGCTGAATCTCTTTTTCATCATCTTTGCTTTGCCTTTCTTTTTTAGATTTTGTTTCCAGACAGAAAGATCAATTCGACACATTGGAACATTTTAGAAAAGTAATTTCGTCTCCTTAATTTTAACTTAAGTCAAATCTACCGAACTAATAATATATTTGATAAATATTAAAAACTGTAATCAGATATTATTGGCAGACATGAGGTATGACGGTAATTCTTCATTAAGCACATGTATTTAATCAATATTCCATTAAGTAAAAGAGAGAAGTGGATTTTCCCCTAATATAAAAATATTTAGTCACATTACTTTCATTACGCATATAAGAATGTACATGCCTGTGTCTTTTAAATTCATACATACACAGGTACCTTATTATTATTTTTTTTAGTCAGCATACATAGGTACCCCACCAATGTTTTTTTTTTTTTTTGTCATATACCCGTAGTACATCTATATCGTGTTTTTTCCTCCTCGGTATGACGATAAACTATACCCAGTTGCAAGGTCTCCGTTTGGGAGATTGGCGGTTATGAGGAGCGTGCAACCACCTCTTAACTGCTGTTGTTCCCTGTTAGGGTCCCAGCTATTTGCAAATATTGAACTCTCATAACAAAACAAAACACTATGAAAATATTAAAATATATTTTTATAGTAAAATTACCAGTAACATGTTGTCATAGCTACAACAAAAATGAGGATAACAGTCCGAATATAAATCTACAATATAACTCCTCTTCTCAGAAATCCAGATATAAATTACGCTCATTTTGTTCCACTATACGGGTTACTATTCGGATCACTAAACGTATTCTGTGGTTACAATTCAAGCGAGTATTATCGAGCAAGTACTATTAGTGTATTATTTGCATTACCCCCAGAAAAAGTCTCCCTGCCTTATGTGAAGAGGTTATTGGAGAAAATACAAAGGATCTGCGGTCCATATAACATCAGAACAACCTTCAAGAGCTTGACGGCACTTCCCAGATATCTCTCCCGAGTAAGATCCGTCATAGAGGAGAACATGTCTAAAGACTGTGTGTACGCTATCCTGTGCATCCGACCTCATGGGGTGGTTAGTGGATATATCCCTATACGGATTACTATACGGATTACTATTTGGATCACTATTCGCTGGTTACTATTCGAGCGAGTAATATCGAGCAGGTACTATTACTGCGAGTGTTATTCGAAGGCGTCTGACACCAGTATTGTTCAACGGCGTTACTATAGTTGTATCTGCGATTACAAAGTCTCTACGACAACGAGCATTACGAAAGTGACAATGAGTATTTGTTGACATTACAAAAGTTGCATCGAGTGTTCCTTGTCATTACAAAAACATGTTTGCTTCGGAGAACGAACAAGCTATGTAGAGACTCCAGTTTTTTTTTATTTCGCTTTTTCGCTTCATTTTTTTTTATTTTTCTTTTGCTTTTGTGATTGTTATATCTACTTCAATGATATTTGAAAGATTTAACCTGAATTTCCTCCATATTCATAGGCTTTTTCATAGACACAATGGATAAGACTCTTACTGACTGGTGAAGAAATTCCTGTCCAGTATCTTTCAGGAATTAATAACAAAGAAGAAATTCCCACCTCAGCACAATTAACAATTTAGTTGCGAGTTATTATTATTATTATTATACGGTTCGGTATTCTTTATTCTATTCACTATTTCTACATTTTTTTCTCTATACTGATCAATATTCGACGATTACTATTCGAGCGAGTATTATATAGTATGCATTATTAGTGCGAGCGTTATTCGAAGGCGTCTGGCACCAGTATTGTTCAACGGCGTTACTATAAGTTGTATCCGCGATTACAAAGTCTCTACTACAACGAGCATTACGAAAGTGACAACGTGTGTTCGTTGACATCACAAAATTCGTTATATTCACTTAAAAGCAAATACACATGAGGAATTGTCTGAATCCATATTTTCACCTTCATCTACGAATAAATTAGTAAGATTGTATCACGAAACATTTATTCTATCCTCCACACAAAATTCTAAAAAAAACTGTCTTTAAATAAACTGCAATGGATTGATATTAGGTAGAAAAACAATCAACCAAGCCAAACTACTTCTAAAAGAGTTAATAAAAGCTGAGTAATTGGGTCACATCCTGCGAGATCTGTCCCTGAGATCTTCAGTATCGATATAAATTTTATTTCCGATGTTTTGCTAGAAATAGCTCTGAAAGAAAGAAGGTGATGGCGCGCATGCGTCAATATTTAAAAGGGAAAGATAGATCCATTGCACCGATAATGGTTCAATGGCTCTCGGGATCTAAAGATGAAAGAAGATTAAGGAAAGGTTATTCAGTGCAGTGTGACATGGAATTATCAGAGGACGAAGGTTGATGCATACACGGATTTAGAAAATAGATTTTTAAAAAGATATGCGTTTGTGCAGATGTGTACATGTGGCATTAGAAAAGGTCTTGAGAAAATGTTACAAGTACATGCCGACATTATCTATCTGTCTCTCTCTCTCTCTCTATATATATATATATATTAAGACATCGGCCTGAATGTCCGAGAAATTTTCATAGAAAATATTCGTCCTTGGACAGGAATAACTACCAACAATGTTTCCGTTAAAGTTGATATTTCCAGTAATAAATTCTTAATACATATTATTATTGTAATTGGTTTACTTAAATGTAAGGTAGTCATCCATTTACAATTCCTTACAGCTAACCATGAATAGAACTGTTGATCAAAAGGTGTTGAGTGTTGTGCACAAGTTGTGGATAAACTTTACTGAGTTCATATTTTATTAATCTTTTCTCAAATACTTTCGACCGTCGAAGTCATTTTTAAGAACCAATGTTGTACTTGCGTAGTAGTTAGAATTCCTTTGTCTCTTCCAGGCTCCCAAAGAATACCCGAATGTAGACAAAGGAATTTTAACTACCACGCTGACAGCGCATTGTTTTTTGAAAATGACTTTGAGGATGAATCCGACAGCCTGGCGATTGCGTAAAACCATGAAAAATAGTAGTGATCGCACTCTGTAGACCGGAAACTTAATTCTTAATTTAGAAAAGCTCTGCCATATTATATGGCGTGGAACAATTTTTCTTTCACGGCTGACTATTTTTAAGAGCAGCTTATTTCTCTATATATATGTTTGGTTAAATAATTTAGGTATGCCATGTCTGTTTGTTTGTATTTTAATCTTTTCGAGTCCACGAATCAATTTCTATGGCTACCGAAGAGAATCGTGGACACGAAAGGATTAAAACAAAAATAAGCAGACATAGTATGCCTAAATTATTTAACCGAAATTGTTTCAATATATATATATATATATATATATATGAAGAAGTATAATTTTAAGGTGTGCTATATTGATGCGATAAAGTGCTCAATATCAGAGATAGAGCGTATGTAAATATAAATATAAAAGTGAACATTGAATTCAATACTCAGAGGCGACAGGCTGTTTCATGCTAGGCGCAGTCTTTGGCCTGACGATTTCGCCTAATATGGAACAATAGTAGAACTTGTTTAGCAAACCTCGGATAGCTAAAATTGCAGATATGTCAGGACAAATCGGTACACGATGAAAAAATTGGAAATAAAAAAAATAAAAACTAAAAACATCAGAATAAGACGAAACAAATCGCTAAGTGCTGTAAGTCCTTAGTCTAAAGAAGAAGAAAAAAATACTAAACGAGTAGAAAAACTATAACATAGAGTTCTCAATACGCTAAGAAGAGCGATATACAGTCTAACCCGGATATAAGATACCTGGATATAAGAGAAACCCGGATATAAGAGAAACTCTGATATAAGAGAGATTTTCTCTGGTCCCAAATTAGAGCCATACTTACCTAAACAAAATAGACCAAACCCGGATATAAGAGAAACCCGGATATAAGAGACTTCGTCTCCGGTCCCGACAACTCTCGTATATCCGGGTTACACTGTACTAGATTAAATCCTAAGAATCCAGGCTTAAATTTCACCTAAACAGATCTTTAGTTAGATTGATGTGAGTTTATGACCATGGGTTTCGCGCTCTTTGGGATCATCAGAAGAAAAAATCTCAAAAAGTCACTACACTATCTAGATGCAGATGGCAAAACAGAAGCGAAAAGAAAAAGAAAAAGCAGACTTCAATCCAACCAAAAGTTAGCTCAGTCTCTGATACTGACCGCTTTCTATTACGTAGCGCGGATATATAATATATAAATAATACATATATAAATTACGTGTATATATATATATATATATATATATATATATATATATATATATATATATATATATATATATATATATATAGCTGGGATAAAAAAAATAAAACTATTTCGTGTCATTTCCTCTTTAGCCAGATTACCCTGAATATCCTTGTAGGTGAAAAGTAGGAAGGTTGTTTCTGGCTTTTTAGGATTCATTTTATATCTATCTATCTATCTATCTATCTATCTATATATATATATATATATATATATATATATATATATATATATATATATATATATATTCTCACGTATGTATATATTAGTTGTTCATGCGATCTGTAAAATGAGACATATTAACTTATACTTATCATCAAAATCATAACCTTATAAACAAGTTTTATAAAAAATCGGACATAATTTTCCGAACAACCTAATACAAATTGCAGGCATATAAATGCACATTTTTAATATTTATGTTGTTTTTTTTTTTCTTTTATGAATAGGTATTTCTAAAATGTAAGTTAAGAATTAAATTGTATGCAGTGAAAACGAATTCTGTTTAAACAGTAACGGGACTGGTTAGGTGAACGATGGGCAAAAGATGGATACGTTAAGGGACTTATCTAATATGATATCTTTGGCACTATATATCTGTAATCCTTGCTTTCTGCAACCATTGCATTTTTAACATGCTTTTGTAGCAAGGCAAATCGTTGCTACTTCGCCACAACCATGCGCCTTCTCCCTGAGAATCCGGTTTTTCCTGGCCAAGATCATCCCCGTACTGGAACGACCTCTGTATTCATTTGATCATGTTCCGTGTGACGTTTTACTTTTCCACAAGATCAAGGAGAAAATCAAGGAATTTGTTTTGAAATTAACAACTGAGACGAGGTGTATCGAAGAAGAATTCTTGCAGCAGTGCATAGAAACATGGCAGAGAAGGGTGGAAAAGTACATTAGACTCGAGGGTGATTATTTTGAAGGGGCAAACACGTTAGGTCCTTTTTTGGGAATTGAAAGAAATAGTTTGTGACACCACTCCCTTTACATTTCATAACAGACCTCGTATATAAAATAATTTTTTCCGCATAGCTGTTCCGTTTTTCAGTTAATGTAGAAGAAAAGCAAGATTTACCCCAGACAATGGACACTATGCATTTACAGAGGTTTACCCTGACAGAGGATGCCGAGATTCGACATACAGAATGTTAGCGAGCAAATAAAAACGCAAATTTTGGCGTTATGTAATTTTTATGCTATTGTTCTCTCAATAAAAGGGCAAAGAGCTACTCAAGGTAGAGGGTTACTAAATACAAGGGTATATATATATATATATATATATATATATATATATATATATATATATAAAGAAATATAGTCTTAAGGTGTGCTATATTTATGGAATAAAGGGCTCAATATCAGAGATAGAGCGTGTGTAAATATAAAAGTGAACATAGAAGTCAACACTTAGAGGCGACAGTCTGTTTCATGCTATATGCAATCGTCAGGCCACGTGTGCCTGACGATTGCATATAGCATGAAACAAACTGTCGCCTCTAAGTGTTGACTTCTATGTTTACTTTTATATATATATATATATATATATATATATATATATATATATATATATATATATATATATATTATTAAGCTGTGCTATATTTATGGGATAAAGTGCTCAATATAAGAGATAGAGCGTGTGTGAATATTAAAGTGAATATTGAAGTGAACACTTAGAGACGACAGTCTCTTTCATGCTAAATGCAATCGTTATATATATATATATATATATATATATATATGATCGAAATAAAAGTATAAAACTTAATATTACGAGACATATTAAAAACGCGCGAAGCAACCGGTTTCGCTTCCGCTCTTCAGGCTTCAACGGGAGATTTAAAATCAACACAGAAAAATGTACAATAAAAGGAAGTTGTGAAAAAAAAAACAAAAAAAAAATAGCAAAAGGAACTAGAGACAAATGCCCGCGAGTCCCACAAACACTCACGTTGTTTACACAAAGAAGGCTTACGGGACCCCATGTAAAGTGCCTCCAGAACCTTTAAATGAAATAAGGAGTGAGACCGGGACAACACGGTGAACCAGTCAACACTAGTATTTTGTCACCCCCACACGAGGGCATCATGTGGCACAAGGCGGGTTTAACGTGGGATCTCCAAGCCGGTGGGCTTGGCCAAAAATATGCCTTTTGAACCGTATAAACGGGTAGGAGTCGGTTTACCTCCCCGAAAGAGACTCCGCCCTTCCGACTTCAGGCTGAACAAGTCAACACTAGTATTTAGTCACCCCCCCACGAGGGCATCATGTGGCACAAGGCCGGTTTAACGTGGGATCTCCGAGCCCGTGGGCTCGGCCAAAAATATGTCCTTTGAACCCTATAAACGGGTTCAGGGTCGGTTTAGCTCCCCGAAAGACACTCCGCCCTTCGGCGTAGACTCCTTCAGGTTCCTCCCCGCCCGAGGGCAGAGAGTTCAACTGATCAACCGATCAGCCGGTCAGCCGGACGTCCGACTTCAGACTGAACCAGTCAACACTAGTATTTAGTCACCGCCCCTCGCCACGAGGGCATCATGTGGCACAAGGCCGGTTTAACGTGGGATCTCCGAGCCCGTGGCCTCGGCCAAAAATATGCCCTTTGAACCGTATAAACGGGTTCAGGGTCGGTTTACCTCCCCGAAAGAGGCTCCGCACTTCGGCGTAGACTCGTTCGGGTTCCTCCCCGACCGAAGGCAGTGAGTTCAACCGATCAGCCGGTCAGCCGACTTCAGGCTGAACCAGTCAACACTAGTATTTAGTTACACCCCCCCACGAGGGCATCATGTGGCACAAGGCCGGTTTAACGTGGGATCTCCAAGCCCGTGGGTTCGGCCAAAAATATGCCCTTTGAACCAGTATAAACCCGTTCAGGGTCGGTTTACCTCCCCGAAAGAGACTACGCCCTTCGGCGTAGACTCCTTCGGGGTCCTCCCTGTCCGAAGGTGGAGAGTTCAACCGATCAACCGATTAGCCGGTCAGCCGGACGTCCGACTTCAGACTGAACCAGTCAACACTAAATTTGGTTGCACAATCTCTGTTCTTTAATAGATGTTCGCATATGGCGGAACTATAGGTGTTCAGGACGAGTCCATTCAAAGGCAAGGTGTGATTTCTAATTTTTGTAGGAACGTGTTGTTTTATTCTCATGTCTAAGTGTTGAGTTGTTCTCCCTATGTAGTCGGCTCCGCAACTAGAAACGTATTTATAAATAATTGAATTCATTTCATGGGGAGGGAGAACGTCTTTACACGCAGATCGAAACATGGAGCGAAACCGGTTCCTTCCCCCGTTTTTAATATGTCTTCTAATATTAAGTTTTATATTTTTATTTCGATCATTAAATTTTGTACCTACAAAAATATCTTTATATATCTTTATATATATATATATATATATATATATATATATATATATATATATATATATATATATATATATATATAACCATTTTGATTTATAGGCAGAGAGCATATTTGTAACTAAAATAAATGGAATCGATATATACCTGAAGAAGTGCAACTGTTGAAACGTTGTGTTCACGAAAAACAAAGAGTGTTTCTTTTTTTTTAGAGTTAATGTAGAAATTATCATCCACTAGAATAAATGCAAATCTAGAATATATAACAAAAATAATTCGGAAAGATTGAGCCCAGACTGACGTCCCCATGTGTTAACCTCTGGAAGAGGATGCTGATATTTTAGATAATGAATGTTAGTAGGTAAATAAAAATGCGAATTTTTGGCATTATATTTTTTATACAATTGTTCCACCAATAAAAAGACAAGAGCATCTCTACACAAGGTAGAAAATTACAGAATAAAGCTGTTCTAAGAGCCTAACAAAATAACAACATCCCAAGGGCATATATATATATACCCACGTGGAGGGGTACCTTTAGGGGATGTAATGGTTAGCAAGCTTCTATCGCTACAACAATTACGACTACGTAGTGATTTTACTCCTGACTGGATGCCCTATACTTTCGGCCTTGTGCCACATCAGAGCTACGCTTGAAAAATTATTATAACCACTTGGATTTATAGCCAGAAAGCATAGTCGTAACTGTGCACTTCATTACTGCATTGAGAGGCTTTACCTCAAACTAATGATCGGTTTAGATCTTAGACTCTAAGGCGTGTAACGCCAGTCCCGAGAGGCGTGGCTCCAGAACCGTTGGTGAAGAGACAAACGATCTTGGATTTGGAAGAAATTACAGTCGTAGCCTCAAAAGTGAAACTATGACGTGTGTTCAGAAATCAAGGCAGCAGAAGGTCATCTTGGATCCGAAAGATAATGCGTAAACGGCGGTCCAAATACGGAGATAATTTCGCTCGATCATTCGGTCTAAAGTATACACGTGTGAATTACAATGGTTTCTCGGAGATGGGCGGGAATATACGAAATACTAACTTGTAATATCATGCTTGTCAAACGTTTCAAATCAGTTGTAAAGACGTTGTTGTTTATTTGAAACTAGACTGGACGTCTACTTGTAACGTCTCGTTGAAACCTGGAGAACTTTGAAAAATGAAGATTAGTTTCGTACGAACAAATGACAGTCTCGCAAATGATAGTCGCACATGGGTTCTTGCCAAAATTACAAAGATTACATAAAGATTTAAAATGTTCAGGCCACGGCATCGTGTGGACAGGGGATCTGACAGCTTACCGAAAATGGGATGGAAAGATGTTCTTTCATTCAGACGCTTGACATGTGGCGTGAAGATGCATTTAGATGAAATTTGAAATAATAATAAAAAAAAAAAATTAATTATGGCGAGTACCAAAGAGAAAGGAAACACCCATGATCGATTTGACAATGGCGGAATATCAGTTTTTGCTTGTAAATTTCAACTTAATGCCAGAAAATTGATAAAGCGAATCTTTTAACTCTACCGAAGATCGATACATCAAAGAAAATAAAAAAGAGCTATTTGCATTATTAGTATTGATCTCAAGAATAAAAAACATATTTTTTAATGAAATGTAAAAAAGAGAAGAGGCGCTATAATATTATTTTAATGTCGTTTACCACTTTTTTTTTTTTTTTTGTTTTTTGTTTTTTGAAAACACAGTAAGAATTATAAGAGAAATCCGCCATTAAAATCAACGCGAATAAAAGTTAGTTCTGTATGAAGAAAAAACGGGAAGGTAAAAAATCCATTTATTCATCTAAGATCGACTTTTTTTTTTAAATCGTTTAATTTTCCCGTCGGCTACATATTTTAAAAAGAAAAGCAACATACTTTTCACCGTCCCAACAAAAGGGAATATGAGACTGAATTTAAAGGAAAATTCAATAACTCTCTTTAATGATCAGAGTAAAAAAGGAAAAAAAAAAAAGGAAAAAAAAAAGAAGCAAACTATCACATAAAACTGAAAGTCTTTTGTATACAACATAAAGGATACCCTCAAATTTAAATAATTCCTTAATTAAACAAATCAATATAGTTGTCCCTTTGATTTATTTTTCTTTTTCGATTGTGGTTTCAGCTAACCGCGACCAACTTGAGAATTAGTCATTTCCTATGTTTTTTGTAATAATCGTACCAAACTTAATGGTTTCTCGGTAATTTTAAAAATCTCCCCACCTAAATAAATAAATATTGTTTACGTATTCCCAAGTCTTCTGGGATATTACATCTGCAAAATTATTAATAAAACATTTCAAATGTTTACATTGGTTACACAAATACCACCCATACTAGCAGGTTCACTTGTTACTTGCCGAAATTGTTCGCAAACTTCGAAAATTCAACTGTCAATATAAGAAAAAAATGTTAGTAGATGAAGGCATGATATAATAAGGGGACTTACTACAAGGAAAAATTCAAAATTGTAGAAGAAATTATAAGAAAAAAGAAACAATCGATATTAAATAAAATATAATTCCCCACAGGAGACGGTATATTGAAGTTTGTATAAAATATTTAATAGGCGTACAAAATGATAATGCTTATAAATACTTGATCTTTTCATATGTATCATTCCTTTTCACGACGTAGGCGATCATAGCTTTCCACCTCCCTACATCCATTGCAGCTTGCAACAAGTTCCTTTCCTCTTCTACATCCGACAGACTACGTTCTGTCAACCACATGCTTCAGCCCGCTAGGAATGTCATGCGTTGTTTTTCCTTGTCTCTCTTTCCATTTATTCGACCCGTGAGTATCAGATTCTCAAGGCTCTCCTTCCTCATTATGTGTCCCAGAAACTTCTGTTTCCTCTTCCTGATGGTAAGTATAAGCCTCCTCTTTGTTTGCGAACACTCTAAGATCTCATCGTTGCTCACACACTCGATCCATGATATCCTTAACATCCTTCTGTAGAACCACATCACTGTCACCTCGAGTTTCTTCTTCATCTTTGAGGAAATCGTCAAATATTTGCTGCCCTAAAGAAGGACAGGTATCACGTAACAGCTCACTATTCTTTGCTTTGTTACCAAAGAAATCCTCCTGTCTCGGAATACTCTGCCCAACTTTCGAAAATGCGTCTTTGGCCATCCCAATACGTCGACGAATCTCAGTGTCGCACTTACCAACCCACCTGTCAAGACGCTTACAGGTATTTAAAATTCCATGTCTGCTTGATTCTAGTGATTCCGACCTGCAAATCGCATTTCGAGCTAATCTTTTTATTGATGACTTTGCATTATCACTTGTAGTTAATGCTTAGTCCCTGTAGTTTACGAGTCGAATAAACCTCATTTCCACCTGAATCCAGGTGTGAAGACAAAGTTCCGCTCAGATAAATATTTTTCCCAAGAGCTGCTATAATGTAGAACAGAAACCTGCAGAGATGCTTTTCTGAATTCTAAAATCCTAACCTCATCATGTCTTAAACTTCACTTCCACACATTTCTTTCATTCATTTTAAACTTTTATGTTCAAAAATGTAAATACAATATCATTATCTCTTATCTTTTTAATTCCAGTTAATATAAGAAACAGAAAAAATATTATTACGGAAAAAAAAGATCTCTTTAATAATAGTTTTTCTTTTTATCATATTATTTCTCACACAGTAACTGCTTCCGTCTTAGTGACTTTATTGCCTTACTTGAATGAAATGTTTAAAAACATCGTAGTTATCATAAGGATTTCGGTCTAACTTGAGTGATTCTTGAGCTTGTATAGGGTGTATTTTAATAAAAAAAAATTGAAAATAAATAAATATGTATAATATAGCCTGGATAGCAGTGAAAAAAAAATCTGTAAATTAATTCAATCTAAATAAATTAATTCGACATGTATAGATTTTGGCTTTTCCATCCCATTAAGGATGAAACAGTCCACAACCTGAAATAGAAAAGGTATGGTTAACTAGATGAGTATGTTACACTGAGGAATTACCTCTACCTTGACTGTAGGTGAACTTCTAGCGCTCACTAGGTGGCGCTGTATAAAGCTGTATAAAAAGCAAGGACAATACTCCACGTTTTTAATTTTTATTATTATTCTAATTTTAAATTTTAATTATTTTTTCTCCCTTTACCCCTATAATCTTTTACCGTTTTTTACTTACCGAATACAGTAAAAAATCTGAATATTTTTCTTATGGTGATACAGAAGTAGAATCCTATGCCATTCAATGTATCTAATATAAAAGATATCAGATTTATTTTTATTTAGTCTTGATATAGTAACATTTTGAAGAGACTTTGTAAATAAAAACCTATGGAAATTAGTTATTTCTCTACATTTTATTTTCGGAGTTGGTAAAAACTATGTGTCTGATTTTTACTGATTTTTACTGTCAATATTTATTGCATCAACTCCACCATTCACATAGAATGCAATGCTGATTTTTTAATAAAAGTGAAAATGCCGTCCCGGGTATGACGATAAACTACGTCCGCGTCCTGGGTAACACGATAAATTACATCCGCGTCCTGAGTAAGACGATAGACTACATCCGCGTCCTAGGTAAGAGGATAAAATACACCCACAATAAACTACGTCCTCGTCCTGCGTAAGACGATAAACTACACCCACGTCCTGGGTAAGACGATAAAATACACCCACGTCCTGGGTAGGACGATAAACTACATCCGCGTCCTAGATATGACGATAAGCTACGTCCAACAGCGAGGCCTCTGAACCACATCTTAATTGATGGTGTTCCCAGGTCCACCCTGATCTAGCGTAGGGTTCCAGCTATGAACAAAAAGTTAACTCACAAACTATGAAATTGAAAAAATAGTTTTTAATACCAGAAATACTTTGTAAAAAGAATATTACCATCAATACATTAAAAAAAAAAAGAAATTACCAGCAATATATTTCTGAAAAAATACCAGCAATAAAAATCTTGTCGGCATTAAATAGCCCATTGAGGTTGATATGCCGTAAAAGAAACTAAACCAAACCAATATATACTCAGATAGATAGATAGATATATAGATAGATAGATAGATATATATATAGATATATAGAAAGATAAAAAATATTACCAGCAATAAAAAAACTTGTCGGCATTAAATAACCCATTGATGTTGATATGCCGTAAAAGAAACTAAACCAAACCAGTATATACTGAGATAGATAGATAGATAGATAGATAGATAGATAGATAGATAGATAAAAAATATTACCAGCAATAAAAATCTTGTCGGCATTAAATAACCCATTGAGGTTGATATGCCGTAAAAGAAACTAAACCAAACCAAACCAAACCAAAATTGAAAATCACCCTACACTACTTGCCACATTTGTGTTCCCTCTTTTAGCCACATGCACATCTTGCATCGAATAAAATCCAATTTTTGGTCCATCCATCCCGGTTCATCGAGTGTAAATTTAGATTCGACCGCGATTTTTTCCATCGAAAAATCAATTTGCATGGATTTCTTGTCCCAATTTTGAAGATTTAAAATATTTGTTTTACTGAAAGTACAAGGTGGTCGTAAAGTCTTCACACCCCCTACATAATATAATTTTCTATTTCAACGCTCTGTAGGATATTATCAAGAAGAGAGTTTAACATGAACGATACCGGAATACCCATCAGCTGAAGGACGCCGCTCAGCGAGCCTTTGCAATAATCAACAAAGAACATTTTTGTAAAATATCCCACAGAACATAGTGGTGTATCATTTTGTGCCACGAAAATGATGGTTTTCATACAGACCTTCTCGATGTGTGACAGCGTCAATGAATCCAGTACATGTCCTTTGTATTACTGTATTACTTGTTCTTATTGATCTCATATCTTTTGGATATGGACTGACAAGACTTTCATAACTCCCTGTTTGCTTCGTTGATTTCTTGAAAGATCCCAATTTACGAAGCATTCTACACCTTTTGTACTTCTTAATGCTCTCAATTCTAGCCTGTTTAAAAATTTGATCACCGGTTAAAAGTGGTTCATTCGCTTTAACTGGCTTTAGTTTAAATTCCCCCAAGGAGGCAAATTCTGGATGTCTTTTTCTTTGCTTCAAGTTCTCAACTTACTTATATTTTTAACAGTCCCCTTTATCGTTGGGTGATCCCTGCAAATTTCCTTTGTCATCTCAAACATAGACATCCTCTCACTCAATAACTTTATTTTCTGTTATTCATAATTTTCAGATGCTTTCTGTTACACATGTTTCAATTCATCGAATAAAAAAAAAGATTTTATTAAATTTCGGAGTGTTTAAAATAATATTAGCGTAATCTGCATAATACCTTCAGTCAGTCCATTTTCGAAAATTGCAAATATCTCAAAATATAAACTTTAAAAGAGGCTAGATATTTATTTAGAGGTTTTACAAAAGGTTGTATTACCTAGTCTTCCCATTAAGGCGGGGTATGGCATAAGGTGAGGTTTAATGTAGAGCAAAACGAGGGGAGACTTTAAAAATATGTTGCAATGGATTAATTTAAATTTGAGAAATATTGCTTCAGGACTTCTTGAGTTATTGAGGTTTATGTGACTTACATAATAACATCAGACGGGCTGCATAAAAATTCCTGGCATGTGTTGAATTATTATTATTATTAATTGTTCTTTCAGTAGTTGGACAGTTATGTCGCTCAACAAC
>OZ010580.1:7471378-7513878 GCA_963932145.1 Acanthosepion lycidas
TTCATATGAAGATACGGGAATCTCTTTTTCATTTCTAGTCAACAAACGTCACTTTGCAGCCTAAAATATTTTCTCTTTCCGCTAAAACTAACTGGGATTAATTTTTCTCCATACGGTTTTTCTTTCGTTTTTTTCTTTTTTCTTTTTTTTTTTTAATGACATTACAGTTAAGAATTATTTTATGAAGGTTCTATCGAAAATTATGTTTTATTACTTTAAAAAAAAATGTTTATTAAATATATTAACGGTCTCCTTTGAAAAGATGTCCGTTTAAAAGTTGTCTGCCAATCCCAAATCAGTATCGACTCGGGGCAATTTAAAAAAACACATTTTTATAAATTTCTTTTGTAAAAGAATACGTAATGACGTGCAGAAAGTTAGCTTCTTGATTATAACATTATTGTCTCTTCAAGTTACATCTGTTATCCATTTTAGTTGTTGTTGCTATTGGCAATCCTCAAGTTATGTGTTTATTTTTTTCTTTTGTTATTTGACAAACCTTTTTGCAATTTTGTACTGCCAGTCCTTTAGGGTTTGATGAAGGATTATCTCCTTTAAGACTAAAAATATTCATTCGTCGGAAACTATCTTTGGACATTAATCTGATAAAATGGTTGCATATAGAAGATATTTTAGGCATTTCTGAACGATTTCGAAGCCATGCAGGCTCTCGATTGTTCGAAGCGAATTTTAATAATTAAACAATTCGATCACTATGAGCTTATCTCATTTATATAAAAAAATATGCGAGAGATCCGATTTTTTGAAAGGAATATATTAGATATTTTTTGTCGGTTGGAATTTTTTCGGCATGGCCTAGTTTTGATAGACGGGTTAGACGCCGTTTACGTAAAGGTGTTGACGAAATCTTCCGATTTTAATACAATGACTAAAATGTATGAATATTTAAGGTTGTTTGTTTTTGAAAAGTTATTAGGTTTGTGCAAAAATAATGTCGTTTTCTCACATAGTAACAAATGTGAGAAAACGACATTACGTTTGCATCAACCTAATATTTCCTTTAAATTGTGTTTTAGAAAGAAAAGGTAAGTTTTTTCAGACATTGAATTGGATAGCTGTTTAATTTCCATTCATCACATTTTATTCTTCGATGCATCACCGATTAAGGAAGGATAAACACAAGAGAGAGAGAGGACGACAGATTATCAAAAACGATCTTGTCATTGCTAATTTAATATTAATGTTCAACTAATATAAACCCTAAGACACACTAAAGTTAGAAGATTACTGTATTGTGTTCTCTGAGCATAAGAAAGGGCAAGGAGTGAAGGTCAAAGGGCAACACAGGAAAGATAACCGTTAACCCTAAATTTGAAGAGGTCAAGATTGTAGTGATTGGATAAACATACTGCAAGTTGTCTTATCGCACAAAGCAGCAGTCCTTGGAAAGAAGCTGTCCGAATGGGACTTCCTCCTTACTAATGGAATACTAAGGGAATGGGGATAATTCACCTTTGGGCGGATGGCATGGCATCGGGGTTACTGCGACTAAGGGACGTAGAGAGTCAGAACACATGCCATAGAAGTAGCGATAGAACAGAGAGAGACCCTCAACAATTAGTCTGTGGGTTGTATGGTGGAAAACAATTCAAAGCCATCAAGGCCGAGTAGATGATTTTGAACTATATCACGACAGGGCAGTCCAAGATTAGATACAGAAGCAATGGGACTGATCTGGTTCTTTTAACGATAGAATATGGCAAGTTTGGAAAAAAAAAAAAATAAAGAAAATTTATCTCCGACTACGACAAATTTAGCATCTCACATGTCTTAAGAATTGCAGCCAATGTGCTTTTCGACGAACGAACAATATTGTTAGGAAAGTTAGTTCACTGTGTCGTTCCAGACAAATTTTCTCACTAGAATCCATACAGATTCATAAATCAACCATTCGCGCAGGCTGCCGTATCTAGTCTTGTGATATAGCCAGAAATTCTTCTCTAACGTTCCACAGAAGTATTTTTGCAGGATGTTGAACATAGCCCAACAAAGTGAATGTCAGTTAATTTGAATTCTTTGCTATTTACTAATTCTATATCTAGAATTTTTATGATTTTTTTTTTATCTGACGAGGCTACTTAAGGACATAACACTTTTTAGGTTAATGAATTGGTTTTGTAGCAATTTGCGGTATTGTGTGAAACTACACCTATCAGGTCCTATTCTATGTTCGATTTCCTTGTCTGACCTAATAAATCTTTTATAATTGATCTATACATCGAGGTATTTAAAGTGTTTGGCATTTATTGATTCCATACCTTGAATTGTCATATGGTCGATTCGGGGTAGATGACATCACTGCTTCCTTTCCAATGTCGCATCAGAGTTCCTGTTTTGGAAAGTTTTACCTTGAGTCAACAAAGAGAATGTCAGGAACTATGACCAATAATAATAAAATGTTGCGTTCCCTGTTTTAGCTCCTCCGTCTCGAACACAACATCATAGACTATATCAACAAACAACGATGTCGTTTTCATAATCGCTTTATAGATGAAACAGACAGACCTGGTAACATGGGAGCTAGAGGTTATAGAGGGTGGTTTAGCATCCCTCCACGTGAGGGCTATCTCGACAAAGATATCACTGGCTGGGACCTCGAAACAAACAGGTTATAAATAATTATCTCGTTTGACTACATATAGACTGACACAGCTTATATGGGGATTTTCTAAGCGTAACTTAGATATGGCACAAGGCCGAAAGTATAGGGCACCCAGTGAGAATCGAAATGAATACTCAATCGTAATAGTTCTTGCTAACCACAACACTACGTCGACAGTGCCGCTGACACAGCTTAAATGAATGCAAGGTGTAAAAGGTGCCAGGGTTTCCCAATTAAAATTTGTTCAATTTTATAGCGAATATAAAGTTTAATCTTTGCATATATATTCTACTTGATTTTATTATCGTAAAGTTGTCTTCTCCTATTTTGGTTCCGTGAAATTCTGTCGTTAATTTATTTTTGAAAGAAATGAAAACTATTATTATTACGCAATTATCGCATTAACCAATCAAGATAAGTTGTGAAATTCATTCACAAGTCTTTGTTTAAATCAGAATTTACTTCCGAGCATGCGGTTCAGGATGGTTTAAAATGAACACATCAGGACGTGATGCCCACAGGCATTGACTCCTTAGGAGGGCGAGCTGATGCAATTACACGAGGCGATCCCAAAAGAAGAATTATCAAGATAGGGGAATAAGGAATTTTTGAAAAAGTTGCTGAATCTCAAATTAAACTCGACCATGTGTAATATTTTATGCGATGCAAAGAAAAAGAAAACCTACTTCCTCTCATTAACATTTTAAGGAAATTTTAGCATTTAATCACGAAATATGATTTTTTTTAGTTTCCACTCTATGATTTCCGTTAAAAATCTGGAAGAATAACTGTCTTGGCTGAGGATTTAAGCCGAAAAAAATTAATATTTTACATATTTACCGTAAATGCATTGCAAATAATTTTACTGTAGAAAACCTTTATAAATGATATTAGTATAAAAAGAAATAAAGTATAAGGAATACGGTGGTGGCAGTGGTGAAGATCTTAATGAAAATATAAAGTTGTTATATTCATGAGCATTTTCTCATTTTACTAGAGGATAAAAATGGTAAAAATGTCTTTTAAAGGATATTTGATTGTTTAATCACGAAATATGATTCTTTTACCGTTTCAACACTCACTCTATGATTTCCATTAAAAATCTGGAAGAAAGGGATAATTTTGGATCAGAAATAAAACAAAAATGTATCCAAGAAAATAAATATCAGACATGTTTAGCGTAAATAAATTGTAGATACTTTTACTGTAGAAAAAAACCTTTGTAAATTATATTACTATAAAAATGCATAAAATCAGAAATTTGATTACCAATCTTGTGGAATAAGTCCGCGCGTCACTGCCGGACGAGAACAATTACACTTGCAGATGCTTTACTTGGTTTACTAGAGAATTCTATTGTAAATGAAATTACTGTATAAATGCATTCAAAATCATGAATAAAGACGTAGCGGCTATTGGCGGATTAGATATAAGCATTACTGATAGGATAGAGCTTTTGTACATGGTATACGATTATTCCGCTAGGCTGTGTTCAGCATGAAGCTATATAAACACTTTCTATTTGGTATTGTCGATAAAAGTTCACGCAGTGAAAGTATAACCGTTTAGCTCTTTGAGATCAAATACGGGTTAATAAGCCAAAGTAAAAATCAAGCGGACTCTAAAAGCGGAGTCAGTTCATTAAAAAAAACAAAAAAACAGGATAAAACACGACCTTTGTCGCCATATTTATTACAACTTTTCGGCCTTTGTACGCTCTGGCTTTCTTCAGGTGGTTGGAATGCGCTGGCAAAAATTGGTTGCTGAAGACATTAGGTTTATAATACCCAAAAATTCATACACAGATGTCCTCAACTGTCCATGGCACAGTGTATAAAGGCGTTAGTTAGATCCAGTGATAGGACCCAAAGAGTGTGAGTTCAATTCAATGGATAACTTTCAGAGGGAAATTAACAGGAGATAACTGATAACTCATTAAACATAGCATGTGGAACAGTATACCCCGAAATAAAGGGTTCAGTTCGAAATTCCAACCACCTGAAGAAGGCTGGAGCGTACAACGGCCGAAACTTTGTAATAATTATGGCGACAAAGATGAGGACAATAGTCCGAATAATGTAAATAATGTACATAATACCTCATCTCAGAAATATCGACAGATACTGAAAGGGCAAAACGTTGTAATAAATATTGCGACAAAGATGAGGACAATAATTCGAATAATGTAAATAATGTACATAATACCTCATCTCAGAAATATAGACAGATACTGAAAGGCCTAAACGTTGTAATAAATATGGCGACAAAGATGAGGACAATAGTCCGAATAATGTAAATAGTGTACATAATACCTCATCTCAGAAATATAGACAGATACTGAAAGGCCTAAACGTTGTAATAAATATGGCGACAAAGATGAGGACAATAGTCCGAATAATGTAAATAATGTACATAATACCTCATCTCAGAAATATAGACATATACTGAAGAATAGGTTTAATTCTATAAGTCAAGACCCGCGTTCAACAATGAAATATAAATAATTAATTCAAATTGAACATTTGAATTGGCTCGATTTAACGGTGAAGTTCTATGCTGATAGAGTTTTTTTCGCTCTTCTCTCTCGAGAAATTCTCTTCCGCTTCAATATTTTCCAGCCTGGGTTTCCCAATAACAATTTGTTCAATTTTATAGCGAATGTAAAGTTTCATATATATTTTTCTTGATTTTATTACCGTAAACTTGTCTTCTCCGACTTTGGTTCCGTGAAATTCTGTCGTTATTTTTGAAAGAAATGAAAACTATTATTATTACGCAATTATTGCATTAACCAATCAGCATAAGTTTTGAACTTCATTCTCAGGTCTTTGTTTAAATCAGAATTTACTTAAAAGAATTTAAATGCAATATCAATCGGTATCTACTGTTTTTCTTGATTACTCTTCTATTATTTATACTATTTACGTCGGTCGGATTGTTGTCCTCGTCTTTATTGCCATATTCACGACGTTTCGGCCGTTCTACCCTCCGGCCTTCTTCAATTGACCTATGTTGTAATTTTGAACCAAACACTTTATTTAGTCCACGGGGGCAAATTGTTCTAATTTCACGTGACATGCTTTTTTTTTTTTTTTTTTTTTTTTTTTTTTTAAATATCTTTCAGTTAAATTCATTTAATAACTCAATGCTCTTATCCACTGATTCATGTGCCCTTGGAGACATCAAAGACTAAATAAATGGTTCAGTTTGAAATTCCAACGCATATCGCCTGACGAAGGCCGGAGCGCACAACGGCCGAAACGTCGTGAATAGGGCAATAAAGATAATGTAAATAGGAGATTGAGTAAATATTCAATACTCTTGCGTAAATATTCAATACTCTTCTCTTTGTTTCTAACGAATTTTTCCCGTTTCTTAATACTTTTCTTAGATTTTGGAATACACCTTTGGTCATCGTAATACATCATGGGATCACAGTGTCGCACTTTCCGTCCCCTGTTAGAATATTTCTCAGAGGCGTAAATAATAAAATTCCTCTTTGGCTTTTGCCAGTGACTGAGAAAGATGAGTATAAATTCTTCTTTTCAGGGCTTTTAAATCAGAACGCTAAACATTTTTTCTACACTAATATGTACCACTTTGATCTTGCATCTGATGAGGTAAGCTTCATAAATAGTTATAGCTGTTGTAACTTTTTGTTTGCACTTGTCAAGATTATCACAAATCTATTTGTTGACTTCGGAATTCGAAACTACATATTCGATCGGCTGCCATAAACCGGCTGCCTTGTGTTTAAAATAATAACTTGAGGTCGATTTTGACAGAATCCGAATTCTGACAAAACAGATCTTTATATTTTTATCTTCAAAATAACAACGAGAAAAAAATGAAATAAATTGCGTTGTATATGGAAGAATATAAAAGAATGAAGCTAATGCATAATAGACGTTAGACAGACATGTACAAAGAGAAATGGGCAGATAAACAAAAACATTCTTATCTTTTAAGATAGAAAGAAAAGATGCAAGAACGAAGCAGAAGACATTTTAGGCTTTATTATGCACAGAGTTCCGTTGTACAAATATGGAAGAAAGCTGTCAGCTTCTATTTCTGACTAAAAGCATTATGAGCAAGCAGGTGGGGGAAATTTCAACACGGGGACAAAAATTGAGAGAATGATCCTTATTTTTAATACAGTCTTTTCTTACTTATTGTTTTTTTTTTTTTTTAAGTTATCGTCTGCTTCTTCCATTTTCCACTATATTCGTTCTTTGAAACGTTAAATAAAAAAAAGAAACGATATTTTTTCACTATTTCATTTTTTCTACATATTTTTTAAAAGAAAATGTCTCATTATATTTTATATATTTTCTTTTAATTTCGGTGTTCTCTTTTTCTCTTCTGCTGATACAAATGACGGCTGATTGAAAATGATCTTAAAAACGCAAGCATGTACTGGATGGCAGAAGTTGCCGATCTCTGTTTTTATCACTATTGTTTCATTTAAAGTAAAATCAGTGAAAACCAAGCAATGCAGTATAAGAAATTCTTTATCTTAAAATAATTACGACAGATTACTTTTTTCCTTCGCTTTCCTAAGATATTTATTGTGTCTAAATATTTAGCAAACATGACTCCGTCGTTCTTCGACATCGGATAAAATAGGAAACTTGTCTTTCCTTAAATCTCTGAATAAAAAAAGTTAGCTAGCTGTTAGAATTGAAATAAAAATAAAACTACTGGCTTTCATCTGGTCTTGAATTTCGACCATTTAAAATAATGGAAAATACACACGCAACAGGAAATAAGGTAATTTTAATATTAATATAGCAAATAGAATTCAGAGAGTTTACATCAATTGCCATTTTCTTTCTCCTTAATTCCTCTTCTTTTATTGTATTGACTTTTTAACGCCTCCCTCAAAGCAAAATGATAATAAAAACGAGACAGCATTTTTTAAAACTACTTAGGCGATATTTTTAAGTGTTTCTTATTTAGTACTTTTTCTTTCATCTTATTTCTTGTCAGTTCTCGTGTCGATTCTATATCTTAGATATAAAACGAATCTGATATGTTTAGGCTTTTATATTTCATCTATAAGTAATAATACATAACGTATAATGAGGCTGAGACCATTCGAAAACTTTTGTTTTATCTTTTGTTGTAATCCACTGATTACGAAACGAACTATATATTCCGGTAGGTGCTATTTGGTGTCCATTTCAAGGCTAAGATGCTTTCATTTTTGCACTTCAATTCTGGTATATATATATATATATATATATATATATATATGATGGTCATTTGTAAATTGAAGACCTTGCTTCAGACTAGCTATAAACTAATTGGGGATTTAGTACTTTGCAAAATACGCATCTCTTTCTAATAATTTCAAGCGACGTGATTGAGTCTGTTTTAAAATTTCAGAGGCTGATTATAAAAGATTGACACTAGAACTGTGAAATATTGCATGCATTAATTTCAACTCTTCTTATTAATAACTGTATTGTTTCTTTTCAGTTATGACGGTGTGGTGAAATGTTCTAAGAAGGTTGAAGCTGTGACATCCTCCATGCGTTAATTTCGATCCGTTTTATTAATAACTGCCTTGTTTCGTTCCCAGTAATAGGGTGCGCTGAAAAGTTCACAGACTGATTATCAAGGAGTGATGCTAGAGCTGTGTAATTCGAGCTATGATCTGATTGCAATTTTTCGTTTCTCTTTGAGTCTCTTACACCTTGGCCCTAAAAGCGGTTTTTTCACAGCAACCTGAATTCGGTACCTTCGTTGAGTCATTTCCCATTGTGATAGCTGTTAGTTCCGCATCTAAGCCATACTACCATGTTTATATTCAATCGAACAGTTTTCGACCCTTACTCAAACTACATCGACGCTATTATTCCAGAGGAAAAACCGATAAGCCGAATGCCAAACACGATAAAAAAGATGAAGCTTTGACACACACACACACACTCAAACGCACACACGTGTATATATATATATATATATATATATATATATATATATATATATATATATATATATATATATATATATATATATTGATGATATTAGTGGTCAATATATATATATATATATATATATATATATATATATATATATGATAAATTTCCAAGAGGATAGAATCCAGGTAGAGCTCAATGCCCAGGACAGAACAAGAATATAATATAAAAGGCTCAAACACTAATATTCACTGGTTATAATTTACAATTCCAATGTAATAAATTATAACCATGGAATGTTAATGTGTGAGCCTTTTATATTATATTATATTATATATATATGTGTATATATGTGTATATATATATATATATATATATATATATATATATATATATATATATATATATATATATATATATATATATATATATTACAATCATTCATATAAAAAGTAAATTAGTAAATTTAATGGTATGAAATGGCGAATTTAAAAAATGAATTAACCTACTAAAAACTCGATGAATTTTATGATCCTTATTTAAATATGCAAATAATTTCGACGGCTTCTCAAATCATCAGGCATGGAAAATATTTTGTTTTTGGTAAAATTCAGGTAGTAACCGAGACGAAAAAATATAATGCCAATCAAAATGTTTTTTAAAGGGTGTTATTGATAAAGGATAAAAAACTTGTGGAGCATGCAATCGCAATCCTAAGGTTGAATTTTTTGAAAATTTAAGTGAGAGCGTTTTTTTGTTTTATTTTATTTTTTATTAATATGGCAATTTAAGAATTTTTAGTTCTAGGGGTTTATCAGTAGACGTGGTATGAACTAAATAGTTTGACAAGCAAAGCCATGTCTCAGTTGTTATCCTAAAAATTTGCACGTCGGATCAGTTCTTTTAAATCAAATATGTGGGGAAGTTTAATTTATATTACAATGAATCATTCATACAAAAATAATTCATTGTAATATAAATTAAACTGCATCACATATTAGTTTGACATATTTTAAGATTTACACATTATTTTTAATGGATAATCGTATTTGAATAGACGTACGGTATATATATATATATATATATATATATATATATATATATATATATATATGTGAAAAGTGTGTGTATATAAATATAAATTAATATATATATATATATATGTGTATAATTATTTATATATTATAATTGCATCTATCATTATTATCATTGCACCACCATTAGTAATCACTTTTTTTCATTTTACAATAACTATTATCTAATAATATTATCATTACCACCAACACCCAGCACCATCACTTACACATCACACCTACTATTATAAATCGTCTACAATCTTTAACGCATATTAACCCCCGACCCCCAGCATATTTAACACCTTAAAACAATAAGATCAGATATAATTTCCATATATAACCAGGAGAATAAACTCCCATTACCAGTATTCATAATAAAAATAAACAAATAAAATAAAACACCAACAACCACCCTTTAGTTCAAGCTAGCACCACACTAATTACATTTATAGGTTTTATTATTCTCCCACCAACATTACTAATCACTACTAACAATTTACAATAAATATTAACCACTTATATTATTATTGCCACCATCCACCTTACATATTACTATCACACCATATCTAACATTACCATATAATCCTGCCTTAATTATTAACGTATACTACCCCCTCCCCCAGCATATTTAATACCACCATAAAAATAACCAATAAGGATTACAAACTGAAATTTCTACCAGCCACATATACACAGTCACAAATAAACAAGGAAATAGCGAGCTTTAATATAATAAACAATAATATTTTTGTAAATTAAAATATTATAGCAATCTTCAACTACCATAATTTTACACAGAATACCTATTATCAGGATTTATACCAAAATAAATTGATACATATAACAAAATAAAATAAAATAAAATAAAACACCAACAACCAGTCTTTAGCTACCACCACTATAACTACATTCAGGGTTCATCATTCTCCCATCACCGTTACTAATCATTTCTACCAATTTACAATTTCTACCAATTTACAATAACTATTAGCTAATTATATTATCATTGCCGCCAATCCCTTGGAACATTGCTATCACATCATATCATATAGACCCGTTATTAAATCAAACTACCCTCTCATCCAACATATTAAATATTAAACATCACCATATAAATAACCAATAAGGATTACAAATTACTACCTGTTACATATACACAGTCAAAAACAAACAAATAACCAGCTTTAAATATAACAAATAAACCGCTATTCTTTTCAAAATTTAAAAATAAATATAAATAATAATAATTTTTACCTATCATAATTTCACAGAAACCCCACCAAACGTATATACATACATGCGAGGAAATATTATTCAGCGGGAAAACAAAAATATGACATGTATACATTCACGTGACATTCACGAGACATTTCCGCCACACTTCCAATCTTTAAATTTCAACATACAAATGCGTATGTATAGAGACAACACCACCCGTATACATACATATGTTATATCCGAAACTGCCCACATATGTTTATATATGTATGAGTCCCGACGGACGACCAAGTATGTATATGTGTCTGCATACATCGATGTTTGCGTCAGTCCGATGAAAAAACGACGAAGTTTCCCCCACCACTTCCACAATAACAACAATACACGCAATCTACATAAAACCAAAATTTTTAAAAATTAATCAGTTTGTCTGACGATCGCTAAAGCGTGAAACCCAGGGTCACAAGCTCGCATCTATCCAACCATATATATATATATATATATATGTGTGTGTGTGTGTGTGTGTGTGTGTGTGAGAGTGTTTCGTTGAAAACGACTGACGAGTTGCTGTGGTTGAGTTTTTATATAATTTTAGATGTGTTCGTATATATATATATTTTTACTTTTCAGGACATAAATTATATAAAAATTGTGCGGATGTTTTCAAGGAGCGTTCACCTCTTACTTTTAGCCATTATCAAGGATGAATATTATAATCGAAAGCGCTTGGAAAGCTTTCGGTCAATTCTTATATAATTTATGTCCTGAAAAGGAAAAAAAAATATTCATACATATGAACACATTGATCTACAAAAAAAACAAACAAAAAAAACTTAAACACAATCGTCTTTCATAAAAGAGGGATTGATACCCAATTCACAATATATATATATATATATATATATATATATATATATATATATATATATATATATATGTATATATAGTTTTTTGTGGTACATAATTTAATAATATCTAGGAAAAGACAACATTTATAAGGCAGTTTTTATAAAAGAAAAAGCTAAAAAAAAAAAACAAGGGGTTTCGTCCCAGGACTTATGAAGTTTTTATTTTTTTATTATAAAAGCGTGTAAATTAACGAATGGAATGGAATGAAAAAAAATTGAATTTCAAGAAACTAGAGTCCAATAACATTCAGACCCAGTAAGCATTCCCTCTGTTTACAAAGGGAAAGCTCATGGGATCTGATATACAAGGACTCTAGAACCTTGTGATGAAATGTGGAGTGGGACCTGCATAAAATCAAAAACGATCCGCAGTAAAAATAACCACACATTAACCAAGAAAAACATAAGTCCTGGGACGAAACCGTTTTTTTTTTTGTTTTTTTTTTTAGCTTATTCTTTTATAAAAAAATAGCTTAAAATTTTTGTCTTTTCCTAGCTAATATATATATATACTTCAACAACTGCGTGATTTTGAGAAAAGAAGCCCGGTCACACTCACACACATATATGTATTTCTTTCAAAACGCGCTTCACCCACTGAAGAACATTATCAAGAACATTATGTAAGTTTTGTGTTTTATAAACAGAAATCAAATTATTCATAAACAGAATAAAAACATATTTCGAATTGAAGAAATTAAAATAAAATAAAATAAAAAAACATATCACTTATTGTATGTATAACAATTTACCAAATGCATTACTGACAGAAATAATTTCAACCCCAACTCGATCTAAAACAACGTCACACTTATTAAAAGGGAAACAATTTGAACGAAAAGTTCTTTCGAGTGTCGCTAAAGTATCTTGCCAAAACTTTACCTGCTTCCGGATTTTAAAATACCTCCTTTCTTAGAAGAAATACTTTTTCTCAAGTCAACATACAAGTCCATAGCATTTAAAAATATATAAATCAACGGATTAATGTAAACTTCCTGTTATACAAAACAAATATGTTGATAAATAGCTTATCATATAAAATCTAATCATAATTATATTAATAATATATATATATATATATATATATATATATATATATATATATACATACATATATATATATATATATATATATATATATATATATATATATATATATATATATATAAGCAAGTTTTACTCACATTTGTTTATGAAGCATTAAATAACATCACTTAGGCTTCACTGATTTTCACAATTAGACTTAAGAAATTTAAAAATTTTGAAAAAACTTGTGATACTCTTGCTTCTGTTTAAAAATACTTATCGTTACATAAAATCTTTACATTTGACTTGGTAAAGTCCATCAGAGGAGTAAGCGCGTTGTCAAAGAAAGGTTTTACTTTAGTCTTTATTCATATTTTTGTTTTTACAGATTTATTTTATTTATACCTAAATTCACACACAAACACACAAGCATATTTATCTTAGTATATTTTCTGTTTATACGTTATTTTTATGGATACAACTTATTTGAGTAAATGCTCTGTTTTAATTAAACTATTAATTACATTTCCCGGCCTTAATTTTCGAGAAATTTCGTAGAAACTATGTGTCCCTGTCTGGTGCCCCCGCTGTTCATCTCGAGATTCTCGTTGAAATTCAGACACGGATATGCAATGTGATAGGCCCTGACCTAGCATCTCGACTTAAGTCACTTTCACACAGATGTGATATGGCTTCCGTCTGTCTTTTCTATAACATATTTTCATATCAATTGCTCTGAAGAGCTGTTTTCAGTGGTGCTCTAACTGCATGAATTTAAGCGTGCTACTAGTTTGGCACCACGGTCACATCCTTTCACTGATGAAACAGTTAAATTTCACAGCGTTTTCTACTCCAGCAGCTTCTTCTCTCGCACTTCCCGACAGTGGAATTCCCTTCCTCTTACTTGCTTCCCTGATAGCTATAATCTTCAAAAATCTAAATGTAATGTCAATCGTCTTCTTCTGATACCTTCATCCCCGTTCTTCTTTTTATCCTTTTCTCAATATCCCCTCTTTTTCCTTACTTTCACTCTCTGTAACCCCTTGCGTGCTAGTGGCACTCCCACCTTGATTGGGGTGAAATCCTGATATATATATATATATATATATATATATATATATATATATATATATATATATATATATATATATATATATATTGATGCATGTTTCATTGAATAATATAGACAAGTTTTATGTATTTATTTTGAGCTAATTCTTTTCATATCGCCTGGTGCGCTTAATAACATTATCATTGAAAGACGAAAGAAAGTCATCATATTACATTACAATATATTAAACAATACACGGACATAACAATAATGGTAGTCTGTTTACATGGAAGATTTCCAAGCAAGGATAAATTCGTGCATAGGAGATGCTGGAAGCGAAAATCATCACACATGACCTCGCGAGAGTGAAAACTAGAAGTGTTAAGTATGGGAAGCCGTTGGTATAAACTAATGGATTCTGTTATCAATTATAGGCATTTAAGAATATTTGTGGAGATTTCGTAGTTTATTTTGTTCAGGTTAGGTTTCAACTGTTTTATGTATATAGTTTTGAGAATTTTTAGTATTTGTTTATTGTTTTCATGTTTAAGTATAGTTGTGTTTTCAACAAGGATTTTCCGGAATTATTGTTTATGCTACTAGGCATATTGTTTTAAATGTCTAAAAATGTTAGAATTATCATTGAACTACATATATATATATATATATATATTTATATATATATGTGTGTGTGTGTGTATGTGTGTGTATGTATATATATGTATGTATATATATATATATATATATATATATATATAATAGAAAAAGGGTGGTAATTTAATCTGAGCGACGTTCTTTATGAAGCATCAGCATGGAAATACAAGTTAAAATTTCGACCTAATCTTCTGTGTACACTTTCATATAAATTCGCTGCGGAAAGGCATGATCCCGACTCTTCTCCTCACAATTATGTGTTAACTATCTGGGTAGGCCGAGGTCTCTAGTCTTGGATGGTCGCCAGTCAAAGAAAATGATTCATTATCAGTGGTTGATACCGGGGGCAGTTTGGAATCCAAAATGACTTATTACCCGCCATTTATTACGATCTCGACCAAGCTTATTTTGTATTTGCCACACATTAGCTGGGGACCACGGAATTATGTTATCTCTCCACGTTTTCTATTTTAGTTTTCCTCTGAACTTTTTCCAGATTCCATACCCTCAAGACAATATTTAAGGACCCCTGCATTAAATCTTTTAATAGGTCCAAATAGTTTAAACAATTATCTAATGATTTTATAGATTTTTATTTCATTCCATTTCGAAGAATGGTTGTTTTTACTCTCCATCAGACTGGTAACATTCCTGATGTACATTCAATCGTTTTTAATGTCTCAGTGCGAGTTGTTTTTTTTTTTTTTTTTTTAATCACCCCAAGCAAATCGGAGTGCCACTAGCACGCAAAGTGTTACAGAGAGTGAGAGTAAAGTGGAGTTTTGGGGAAAAAGGATAAAGAGACGGACAGGGGATCAAGGTCAAGGCATCAGAATATGTCGATTGACATTACATTTGAATATTTGAAGATTATAGCTATCAGGGAAACAAGTGATAGGAAGAGAGTTCCACTCATGGGAGGTGCAAGATAAGAAGCTGTTGGCGTAGAAGAGATGGCTTCATTTAGCAGTTTCGTCCGTGAAAGGGTGGGACCGAGATGCCAACCTAGTAGCAAGCTTAAATTCTTGCAGTTTGGGAACCAGTGAAAGTAGCTTGTTAGAGCAGTTTCCATGAAAGTACTAATAGAAAAGCCAAAAGGAATCCGAAGAAACTCTGTGAGAAAGTGACTGTAAACGGGACGCCAGATCAGGACCAGTCACGTTGTATATCCATCTCTGGATTTTGTTGAGGACCTCGAGATGAACTGTGGGAGCACAAAACCATATATGGCAGCACTATGCAAGGACGAATGGTTGAAGATTTCGACTCGACGTCTGGCAAACTATGATATATAAAGCAACTGAAAGCACGTATATATGGTATATGTTGGAAAGCTTATTTCGAATTTAAAACAGTGGAAAAAGCAACGGAAAAGTACTCCGGTGTTTATTGCAGTTTGTAATAGTCATTATGAATTCATAGAAAATGAAACAAAAAAAAGACAGACGTCTGCCGAAAATCTTGATCGCCTACGCATAGAAGAAATCAAATTATTAACAATTTCAATTTGAGTTTAAAATTATATAGTAATCACTAATGTAGAGAAAAGAGACAAGAGATGACACTAGTCAAAAGAAAACTTTACAATGATTTGGACTGATTTTAAATGGGAATTAAGTTTAAGCCTCTAATGATTTTTTTTCTTTTTTTCTCTCGGATTTAACAACTTAAGTCTTTGGCAATTTCAACCATGGAAAGATTAACATTCAAACAACGTGTTAAAGTTATCAAAGCCTATTACGAAATTAGACGTCCAAACAGAAATGCAATGAGAAGTTCCCAGGTCACATCATTTCTCGAAACAGCGAAGTCAGTTGGCCACCCCGACCGTGCGACTTGACTATTTCTTCCTTTGGCGTCATCTCAAAAGTAAGGTCTATGTCAACAAGCCAACAACAATTCAACAGCTGAAGAATGAGATAATAAGACATATTGGTGAGATCGAGGAGCAACTATGCAGAGACGTCATCAAAAATTTTGACCATCGAGTGGAGTTGTGTCGGCGAAGCATTGGCGAACATTTGATCGATATTAATTTTCACGCATAGTTTCCATGACTTAAATAACATAATCCAATAGAGAAATAAACAAATTTTCACCAATAACAGTGATTTATTTACTGCTGACTTTGATCTGTCTTAATGAAACACACTTATACATAATCCGTCTAAGTGAAACAACATTTACATACAAAATAAACTGTCATTTAAACGACGGAAAAATGAAAATAATACAGACATCTCATTTTAAGATATATTTACCATAATTACACGAAAATATCTTGAAATGCTAAAGAGAAAATACCTTTAAAAAATCGCCTTTGGCTTCAACCACGGCCTCAAGACGACTTCGGAATCTCATGCAACTCTTATGGGCGGTCGCCTTGTTTAAATTGGAGAATGCTGTCATAATCCTTGCCTTCAGTTCAACTTTGGTGTTACAAGGAGTTTTATTGCTCTTAACTGCACCCCGCACATAATAATCAAGGGGGTTGCAGTTTGGGGAATTAGGTGGCCAGAATGTAATCGCAGAAATAATCTGACAGCCATGACTGTGTTCACCTACACGTGTGGCATGATGAAGGGCCCTGTTGTCAAGCATAGCGTCTTCCAGCAGTCACCCTATTGACCCAGGTCAGCAATACACCTTCAGTCTACTTTAGGCCTCCGTGAAGAGTCTGAGGTTCTGTATGAAGATGAATGGAGGCATAACGTCGCCATCACGAGTGATCACTCCAAACACATTCGTAATCACCATTAGACTCATTTAGCTCTTTCTGAATACTCTGAACTGTCCTCGAATTGACACCCAAACACTTTGAAATGTTCGTATTGGAACTTCCGGCGTGAATGCCAAGCAATTCATCATGCCGTTTCCAAATTTCTGGCGAAGTGAATTGCTCTTTATCTCACAGACGGCTCCCAGCTGATCCTAATATAGTGTGCAGTCGACAAAATCAAAAACAAACAACGCGCATGCGCGAAATTAAAATGATACAATGGCGACTATTTACCAATCGTACCCTGTATTTGCATGACATAAGTTACCCAGGAATGGTATTGAACAGTGTCATGTTTGACTTGATTTGTGAACAGAATTTTGAAGCTTAAGCCTGATAAAATCTCTCTATCTATGCTTGTATCTCCTAAGGTTTATTTTGTCCTTTTATTCCAATCTTTTTTTATTCGTCAATTTTTTATTTATTAAGGACTCTCGCAGCTACACTCTATTATCAACTTGTTTCCCGATCTACAGGCATACACACACACAGACACTCGCGCATGCGCGTATCGAGCAGTACCAATGCATCGCTCTACATATCTATCCACAAATTTGCTTTCTACATTTGAATCGCAGATTCCATTAGTTTTGGCAGCTCTTCAGTTAATTGCTGTTTATCAAATTTGTTTCACTTTCATATTTTCTCTAATTTTTCCCTGCCAGCCCTTATTAAATAATATTCTGTCAACAGTGCATCAAGAATCCTCAGCAGAATGGAAAGAGGCTGAAGACGTCGATTCTCAAATGTCGCCAGTTCGTTGGCAAAGAAGAAGGAGACTGAACGACGAATAACAAGGTCCGACTTTTAAATGATAACATTGTTCTTCCTCGGAGGTAAAACAGGCAACTACTGGAATGTGGTCGCATCGTATAAATATCTATCTATCTATCTATCTATATATATCTATATATATATATATATATATATATATATATATATATATATATATATATATGTTCTTATTAATCTTTCCAAATTTCTTCATCTATCTAAATTTTGTCATCTGAGTGTTTTCATCTATCTATCTATCTATCTATCTATCTATCTATCTATCTATATATATATATATATATATATATATATTTGTTCTTATCAATCTTTCCAAATTTCTTTATCTATCTAAATTTTCTCATCTATGTGAGTGTTTTCATCTATCTATCTATCTATCTATCTATCTATCTATCTATCTATCTATCTATCTATCTATATCTATATATATATGTGTGTTCTTATCAATCTTTCAAAATATCATCTTTCTAAATTTTTTCATCTATCAGACTGTTTTCATCTATCTATCTATCTATCTATCTATCTATCTATCTATCTATCTATATATATATATATATATATATATATATATATATATATATCTGTTATTATTAATCTTTACAAATTTCTTCATCTATCGAAATTTTCTCATCTATCTGAGTGTTTTCATCTATCTATCTATCTATCTATCTATCTATTCAGATTATAATCAAAACACAACAGACAATTTCTCCTTAAAAATATATAAATACGTAATTATTTACATTCTCGGTGTGGTGGTAACAATGAAAAAGAAAGATTAAAAGTAAAAGAGAAAAATCGAATCAATGTTTGTTATGATTTGAAGAAAAAATTGATTTTAACAATTCACCATAAATTTCGCATATAAAAATAGTTACAATAGAATCAATACAGAATTTTATACAAAGAATGAAATTAATATTAAATCAAATCGCAGATATTTATTGTTTTGCCAAAGATTGATAGACTATTAACGTTGTTTTAATAAAGTATTTTTAATCTTGTGTTTTTTTTCTTATGATAAGTAAAAACAACATTGATATCCTATATACTGAAAAGTCCAATTTTATGTCTTTATCTAAAAATATTTTTTGAACTAATTCAGTGTTTCTTATCAAAATATGAAATAAAAGCTATCCTGACTGGACACTCTTCTCGACCCTTCTGGCCTCGTGCAGATGGCTCCCAAGTTTCTCTCTTTGGAGTTACTTTCTTCTTAATTTTAATCAAAGACCCAACGACCTTCATGGTGACATAAGTTACCAACTAAGTACCAATGCTGATGACATAACCATTTATTTCTTTTTCTATAATAAGTCTACTCATTAACTTAAGTGAAATTGACAGGTGTTCTACTAATGACCTACAGTTTATTGTTAATTGTGGCAAGGAATGGCTTGTTAACTTCTCCCTATTTCAATTTATCAATATGCTTTATAAATCTGAGTTCACTTCTCGATGAAAGCTTCTTTTTTATTTTTTTTAAAAAACTAAAGGAAAGAAAAGTGAGGTTCACCCTGTACAAAGCTCGGGAGATATTCGAGGCTGTAGCTTTCAGACTAAGTGGCAGAGTTTATGAAGATAGGTTAAGATAGTAGTGATCGGGAAAGCATTATCTTGGGAGTAGGTTCTACATTTCTGTTTTAAATTTCTATAATCGCTACAGGAACATAAAAATAGAATTGATCGAAATATCGATGTGAAAACCAAGATAAATGAAAAATTGGTCCAAAATTACTAATGAATCAGTAACATTGCTTAAATAATTTAAATTTAAACTAAATTTAATTAACCGACATTAATTGCAACTGCAAAGAATCTCTAACCATTTCTGAGATGAGTTCTTTGTAATTATTTACACTAGTTATAATGTTTGCCTTCAATATCTGTCTATATTTCTGAGATGAGGTATTTACACTATTTAATTCTGATCACCTGAGGAAGGCTAGAGCGTACAACGGCCGAAACGTCGTGAATATGGCAACAAAGCGAACGATGTAAATAGTGTAAATAATTGCAACGAATCTATCATTTACGTTCAGATAGCATTGGTTTTTTACAATTATTTCTGAAAAGCATTCTGACTGGCCAATCTAATCGGGATATAGAACACAATAAATGAACTAGCATTTGCTCTTAACCGAATAAATACACGCTTTAAAATGTATTGACGTTTTTTTTTAAATCCTCCTTTGTGAAATTCATTGAAATGTTGAAGTAAACGTTTCTCCCGTCCACCATTTTAGACAGATAACGCATGCGTAAATTGCAGCAAATAAGTAAAAAGTAAGCGTTATTACATTGGTATTGTATTTATTTATATTTTTTTTTTTTTAGTGTAATCGCCAGAATGTTATGGAATCTTCCACAACAAACCATCCTTACCTCTTTTTAGGAAATGCACTCTTCCTATCTGGTAAGTAACATCCTACTTTCACATAAATATAACAAGTATTCATTGGTCAATCACCTCCAATCTTGCTTGCTGATTGGTCAGTTCCGACCAATCAAACCGCCTGCACGCGACCAATCTGTTTTTCCCGCGTTCTCCGTTTGAGCCTCTCACGTGGTACACGACCATTATATAAACCTAACACGTGTATACTTCCTCGAGTTTTTTACTTCCATTCATCTTTCTCGCACGTCACATTCCTTGCTACCAAGTGCCAACATGTAACCTTCAGGAACTCCCGTCTTATTCATTGCTGACCAGACGTTAAAGACAATTACCAACATTCACGAACTCTGAAATCACTTCTGAACTTTTACCTCACAATTCCAAACTCCGGTACAAATATTACCAAATCAAAGGGACACGACTCTGTCCTACCTTTTCAGTTCGCATGCATGTACATCAAACATTAATAAATCTAATTGTTATGTTTTTGGAATCATTCAGTTCAGTTTTGTATTTTATTCTATATGCTATTTACGTCAAGTATAAATTGCATTGCGTTCACGCATCTTCCTGAATAACATCTTTCTTAGCCATCACATATATTGGTAACTCAATCACTACAACGATGACAATACAACCGCTACATATTTAGTGATCCCGTCGGGAATAAACAATAATGGTACCCCTATCACTACAAGATTGGCAACCCCGACGTTCGTCGTAGGACACTATCGCTACAATGTCAAGATTCTTTGGTCTGTGGGGAGGTTGCGCTCTGCTGTGTTGTCGAAATAAAAATGTTTCAACCTCCGAGCATGGCAGACATGCCTAAACTAATAGGCATTAAAGCACACATTCTTTTATCTATCGATCTATCTATTTATCTATCTATGGAGAATTGCTGCCATATATGGTCTGGAGCACCTTCCAATTGCCTCAAGGTCCTTGATAACATCCAAAGACGGATATGCAGTGTAATTAGTCCTGATCTGACATCTCGTCTGCAGCCGCTCTCTCACAGACGTGCCGTTGCCTCCCTCTGTCTTTTTTACAAATACTTTCACGGTAACTGCTCCGATGAGCTGCTTTCGCTTGTTCCCAGACTTCATCAATTTAAGCGCTCAACTATGATAGCATCTCGCTCTCACCCTTTCACTGTCGAAACTGTTAAATGTAGCCGTCTCTTCTACTCCAATAGCTTCATGTCTCGCACTTCTCGCCTGTGGAACTCCCTCTCCATTTCTTGTTTTCCTGATAGCTACAATCTCCAACAATTAAAATGTAATGTCAATCGATGTCTCCAGACGCCCTGAACTATCCCCTATCCTTCTCTTCATCCTTTCCTCTATCAATCCTATTTGCTTTCGTCCAACTCTGTAAATCCTTCCGTGCTAGTGGCTTCCCACTTGCTTATATATATATATATATATATATATATATATATATATATATATATATATATATATATATATATATGTGTGTGTGTGTGTGTTTAGGTAGGATATTTTCATTCAAACAGGTTTGGTTAAATAATTTAGAAGCATTATGTCTATTTATTTTATTTTTAATCTTTTCGAGACCATGAATTAATTTCTTGGTGACCGTAGAAAACTGATTAAAAATAATATAAAAATTTCCTTTCAAATAATTTTTATTTTAACAATTTCAACCTCATTTGAGACCATCTTCAGATAGCTAAATTGTCAGTGGATGTGTTTACGTAGCTGCGAAAATTTATAATTTATAATATTTTTCACTGTGTTTTGCAGCGTTCCAGGGTCAAATTCAAATTTGTTTTTTTTCTATGCAATGGAGGTAAATTTTGTATTTATTTATTTATTTATACAATTAATACAAATAAAAAAAATTGTCACTTAGCTGACTGGTGTTACTTACCTTCAGTATCCTAGAGTTTCAGAGACGGACTCTTCAGGGGATATCAGCAGTTCTCTATCTATCTATCTATCTATCTATCTATCTATCTATCTATCTATCTATCTCTCACTCTCTCTCTCTCTCTCTATATATATATATATATATATATATATATATATATATATATATATATATATATATATATATCTGTGTTTGTGTGTGAGTGCGTGTGTTTAAGAAATTTCAACAAAGTGTTATGACAGTCTCTTTGACGTTAGAACCAAGCATGTGAAGACTATCGGCATTTGGTGTTGACATCATTGTCCCCAGCTCATATATTTACACACGCGCTATCAAGGATATTGATCATTTTTACACTAACATGCCTTAAAATATATTTTAACACATATATATATATATATATATATATATATATATATATATATATATATATATATATATATATATATGTTTGTGTGTGTGTGTGCGTGCGTGTGTGTGCGTGTGTGTGTGCGCGCGTTTTGTTCAATAAAAAGTATGAACAAATTAAAATTTTCAAACACACTAGGTTGTATATTAATATTTTTTGTGTTATTATTTCATTTAGATTCTTCAACTAGTTTCGGCCATCATCAGGAGAAAAAAATCCCTGTTTGTTAGTAGCAGTGAACTACAGGAGTGAATGATTCTTTCTGAAGAAAGTGAACTTTATCTGTAGTTTTCATTTGTTTTTTATCGTTTATTTTCGCGAGTCATTGTGTTGCAGATTCCTGATTAAGAATTCCCTCATTGGTCATTTTGACAGTTTTATTGGTTGCTGGGAATGGAGGTGTTTGTGTTAAGAGTATGTTACCTTTAGTTCTTTGAGAGTGTGTGTGACGTGTATATATATTTGTGTGAATGTGTGTATAAGATTGAGACCTCAAAAATCATTGTGTAAGCATTGTCGTTTAATTTACATGATTTATTTCAATAAAATAGTCCTGTATAATATTTGTTGCAACACATACAACACATATATAAACAAACTGGACACTTTGATGTGGTGCGATGGGTAGCAAACAAGTCTCACTAGATCAGTAGTAGTGTGTTTGATTCTTACTTGGTGCTCCATACTTTCAGCCTTGTGCCACATCTAAACTTAGAAAATAACCATTTGGACACTTTGATGTGACTTAATGTTTGGCAAGCTTCATGAGACGTGTTAGTGGCCAGCTGGAAAGGCCATAGCTGACGAGGCATGCAGCGAACTGCTGTCAACTAACCTGTATGCAGTGGTTGTAATATGGGAGTGTTATAGGATTTATTACAGGTGTCCATCAGACTATGACATGTATATTCATTCATGTACAGGCCGTTCATAGTGCATAGCATCAAATGACTAGAGCTGTTCTTGCACTTCTGCAACAACAGTGATATCTGTTTGGAACTCCTTCATGAATAAATGTCATTTAAAGGAACTGAGTCAAAATTATGTGATAGAGTAAGTAAGCCATATCATCCATATCACTGGAGCTATACTTTTGTCAGATTAGCTGTGTGAGAGTTAACATAGACATTCAGCATGTTGATGGTACTGTTACTGACATCTTTTGATCTCTTTTGATAAACTTGTCTCACTAGATCAGTCACGACTGAGCATTGTGTTCGATTTTCACTTGGTTTCCCATACATTCAGCCTTGTGCCACATCTAAGTTATCCATAGAAAACCATCATTGGGATATTTCAACATGGTGCAAGGTTTAGCAGGTTTATCTTGCTAGATCAATTACAACTGAGTAGTAAGTTTGATCTTCACTGAGTGCCCTATATTTTCAAGCATGTGCCACATTTAAGCTACACTTAGAAAACCACGATTGGGGCACTTTGACGTGGCTTAAAGTTTGGCAAGCTTTAAGAGACGAGTTAGTGGCCAGCTACATTTTTAAAAAAATAAACAGTTTTAGATTCATACCTTTCGTACATGATCGCCTCAGTGTTTATCACGCATGACATAACTGACTGACTGAATGCTTGTTTAGTGTTATCGACACTGAAAGCTGAATGGACATGACGTGTTCAAATTATAATTGGGTTACGTACTTTTCTCGCTAATGCCCTCGGAAAGGGCATGAATCCATCTTCCTCTAGTTATGCGTTATCTAACAGAGATGGCTGGTCTTTCTTTCTTTGTGTGGAAGCCTCTCTTGGAAAAAGAAAAAAATAGTAGTCTTTCGCATGAAACCCTGGCCTGGGCGTTCATTTGCAATTTATCGACGAGATATCGAAAAGATGGGGTCGAAATCGGAGAAACTGCTTATTCGCCTAAAAATCTGTTCTTTCTACAGGGGATCTATCCACCTCCTTTGCAGGATTGATGTATTGCGAAGTCAACGCAAAAGACTAGAGCGGAATTTAAATTAGCCTCATCAATTCTTCTTTAGGCCTTGCTAACTCTTCTGCAACTATCGAATTTGAAGTGAATCGGTATACAAAAGTAGGTGTCCTATTGCATCAATCTTCCTATCTGCTTTGAAAATCGGGATTTAAGACCTTAGCTTTTTACCACGCCTAGGACGAAAACGCCATTAGGAAATACACATCTATGGCATTGATAATAACATATTTATTTTTGATTATCAATATAGACATAGTTTCTACAAAAATGCCGGAAGAAAATTCTTATCATCGAGTAATAAAATTGTTACATTCCGTGCTAATATGAATATAGAATTGACACACACGGTAGATAAATAGTAACAGGTTTATTATAGAAACCAGTACAACAAGCATGTAAGTAAAAGTTATGCGCACGGTCTTCGCAAGTTAGTACAGTTGTGTGCGTGCCGCTATCGGAAGGTCGCTAGTTTTCGCAGATCCCAGCTCGACGCCATTTAGTAACTGCCCCACGCAGTCACGTGTGGCGTAAGGCCGAATTTAAAGTGGGGTTCCCGAGCCCGGAGGCTCGGCCAAAAAATCCCCGTAGACCCCGCAAAAACGGGATCGGGTCAGTCTACCTCCCCGGATGAAACTCTGCCCTTCGGCATAGCCTCGTCCGGATTCCTCTCTGCCCGAAGGCAGAAAGTTCGACTAGCGCAACTGGGAAAGATTCCAGCTCGACTACCCCTCCCGCTATCCTAACAGATAGCTATAGTGCCTCCACTCATGGGGGTGGCAGGTTATTACATTACGTCAAAAATGTAAACTTCTTTTTATCAGCTTCTTTAATAAATATTTCATTTGAACAAAGCCTGGTTACTAATCAGTAAAGCAGCTTGTATTTGAATATATATATATATATATATATATATATATATATATATATATATATATATATATATATATATATATTACTAGTACTAATCTTTTGGAAACCCTCGGATAGCTCAACTTGCAGATAATTCAGGACAAATCGATACCCGAAGAAAAAATTGGAAATATAAAAAAAGAAAGAACTGAAGACATCAGAACAATACGAAACAAATCGCTAAGTGTTTATGTCCTTAGTTCAAAGATAAAAACCCAAACGAGTATGAAGACTAAAACGTAGTCTGCTCAATATGCTAAGTAAAGCGATAAACTAGAATTCTAGTTTAATTCTATTCTAATATATATATATATATATATATATATATATATATATATATATATATATCAGACATTTTTCCTGTTCATACATTCTTTTTATAGATACAAATATTTAAGTAAATGCTCTGTTTATAATAAACAGTATTAACAACATTTACCGGCCTGAATGTCCGAGAAAGTTTCATATAATATATGAGTCCTTCGCCAGAGACTAGAACCTCTATCCTATACGGAACCGTCATATAGTCTGACATGCCTTAATAAATTGGGCCACAGAGGAGCGTTCGGTTAGCAAGGTCAATTTTACTGCTTTTAAACACAATTCTCCATGATTTTCTCTCATTCATATCTGCTCAATGTGTATCCAAATTCTAACCGAACGCTCCTCTGTGGCCCAATCGGTTAAGGTACATCAAGCTATATGACGGTTCCGTATAGGATACAAGTTCGATTCCTGTCGGAGGACAAATATTTTACGAAAGTCACACACACACACACAATTTTAACTGTCTATGTTCTTTGTAATTTTGTTGTTAATACACATATTTGTTTTAATATGTCCTGTTTGTCTTCTTTCATCTTCGGCTGTACAAATTAAGTCCGCCAGTTTTCATGTAGCAGGATCTTTTAATATTCTACCAGGAGTTAGAGACATGTTTCTAATACAACAACACGTAAATACATACATGGTCTTCTACAAGACCATGTACTACTCTCCTATGAAATTCATTAAAAATATTTCTTGTAAAACGATTTTTCAGGAAAATAGCTTTGTCAAGTAAGTTTTCTCGCTTTTTCCAGTATTAATGGATTCGTGTTTTCTAGCCTTTTGTTCGAAGTAGTATGGAAAGTTAGCATCTTTAGTATGTCCTTATTTTCTCTTCGAGTCACATAATGTTTCTTATAGCTGTTGTTGTTGAAAGTTATGGCGATTAAACTATGTTTCCAGATGTGAAATCCGAATAAGTGCTTCAATTCTGAAACACAATTATAAATTTAGATATAGACAGATATTATAATCGCAGAAGCTAATAGCTGAAAAATCAATTATAATAGTTTCGATGTCACCAATATGGTAATAAAGCCGCTAAAACGCGTGAAAGAATATCAGAAAAAAAACAATTATGAAGGAGAGGGAATAATAATAGTAATTAAGAAGACAGAAGATAATGATTGCACTTAAATTTTTGAAGATCAAAGTTGACTAGAAAACAAGAAACCGTAGGAGAGTTCCATACGCGAGAAAAAAAATGCTATCATAGAAATTACGGTTATATCTAGCCAATTCAGCTGCAAAATGCTGGGACCTTATCGCCAATCTAGTACTGCGCTTATATCCATTAAGTCTAAGTACCAAAGACAAAAGTACTTCCGAACAATTACCATGAAAATATTTATAGAAAAGTAAATGAAAAACAAGCAAATTCCACGGAAAAGTTAATTCTAGTCTATTTTTCAATTTTTTATTTCTTGACTCGTTGAAAAAAGGGTGTCGTCAAATTCCGATTTTAAAATCTTTCTCGCATATGCTTCCATTTGGCCAAAAGGCCGACTAATAAACTATAAATATTATTAATTTTATTATCAATATTATTATTTTTTGTTGTTTTATCTTTCAAATTTCGGATATCTGCACACATGCACATGCACACACACACATACAAAAAGCTGGCCACACGTATTCGAGGATACCCGCCTACTAGGGTGGCTAGAAATCCTTATTGTAGACCCTCGCTCAGGCACATTTTGTGTTTGGACAACACCTACAGATCCCACTAGATGTGGTTTATACTGCAACTATGCTGAGCAGACCTTAGTTACAGTTTCTGGGAGAGAGCGTGTTATGATCAACAATGGAACAATACCAGCACACTCAAACTCTCGGTCACGATGACTTGTGACTTCATACTAACACGGCTATCGACGCCCCCCCCAAGAGTTCCGTTTACCTAATTTCACTCACAAGTCTAGGGTCAACCCGTGGTTTGGGTTTCAGACACTTTCCAAAGGTGCCGCACGCTGGCATCGACGTCGGTCCATTCTGATAACATCAGAAAATCTCTTTCCGGACAAATCGACCATGATGATATTCGAACATATATATATATATATATATATATATATATATATATATATATATATATATATTTGACATTTAAAAAAAAAATTAACGCGAATTTATTTCTTACCATCCCTGATCCTGTAGTAAATAGTGTGAGAAAAATATATAAACAGCCAACTATTCGATTTCACTTTAAGCACATGTTTAGAGGACCAATGTGAAAATGAAAAAAATATTCAAAACTATTAGGTTGGTGCAAAAAATAATGACGTAGTAATGTTGTTTTTTAACGTATTTTTAACGTCAAAAAACGACATTATTACATCATTATTTTTGCACCAACCTAATAATAAGCAATGAGTTTTAAAGCAATATATATATATATATATATATATATATATATATATATATATATATATATATATATATATATATATATAGTTAAGTTATGAAGAACTTGGTAATTCGTATAGTTAATCCCAAGAAGGATGAAATCTTGAGAGCTCAATGTAAATCCATTATAATAATTTATTTCACCAGAGCCCTTTTAAAGGACGCCGGATCATCAAATAGCACTTCCAAATACTCTACCATGTCTCTTTAACTACCCCTTTTACACTCTCTGTTAAATTACAAAATCTTACACTACCCATCAATTTTAATTTCAGTTTTCGTTTCATTTCATTTTTGGAAGTGCTATCTGATGATCCGGCGTCCTTTAAAAGGTGAAATAAATTATTATAATAAGAAAAACAGACCACTTTAAGGTACTTAAAGTGGTCTGTTTTTCTTTTAAAGTTATATATATATATATATATATATATATATATTTGTTTGAATAAAAACAGACCACGTTAAGGTTCCATGTAATAAATTATTTCACCATAACCCCTTTAACAGGGCTCTGGATCATCAGACTTTACTTCCAAAAATTGAAATGAAAAATAAAAAATGAAAAGAAATTTACACATTTTTGATGGGCCTCATCAAGTATGCGTAAAATTAACGAAGTGAGGAAGTGAGGTGGGAAAGAGGATATGAATGTGTCATATGTTTCATTTCAAATTCTTATTTTTAATTTTTTACTCCAATGTGTCGGCTAGATGTTGTTCGAATTTATTGTGTCTAGTCTCAAGATATTTTTTGTTATTTTCTATGAAACAGTCGATTAGAAAAATTCACAGATAGTACATTGAAAGAGTAATCTATTTTATATTTAGTAATCTTATTAATTAATTTATTTTTATCTTTTATTAATTAGTAAAAAAAAACAAAAAAAAACACAAAAAATGTATATTCCCATATTTACACATATACATCTGCAGAGAAAACGCATATTCATATATCTTCATACATATCTCCACATACACTTATACTTACATATATATATACATATACATTTAAAGACACCTGTATATCCATATAGATCTACATATATACATATATATGTATTTTTCACACATATACGTATATACACATACACATACACATATACACACACATATGCATACATACATACACACATGCATATATATACAAACACATACATTCATATATACATAATATGCAGCATATCCATATACACACATATACGTTAATTTGCACTTACACATATCCACACACGTACATGTCTCTATCCTCATGTTCACCCATGCACCCACTTATGCCTGCGTTCGAATACTCTCTCAGTATTTAATTACATAATCCATATCTTTACACATATAATATTACCCGTTCTTTCATATTCATGGCAAAATATATAGGTACCTATCTAAATGTACACCCTTAAAAAAAAAAAAAAAAACCTGCTTCTTATTCCATATAAAAATATATACATGTACATACCAACAGGTGCCTCAGTGTTCAACACATTACCATAGTTGTATACATATAGTTATGTGTTGGTGTTCATGTGTGCATAGTAATATTTCTAAAAACAAAGGGAATAAAAAACACTCAAAATTTTTGTGTCGGCATTTAAAAATTAGTTCACTGTGTTTATTCAGTAGTATGTCTGGATCTTTATGTTTGATTATGAAGATTTTCTCCTTTAAACATAAGTTGCATCTGTCTCTGAAGTTTTTGGGAGTTCTGGCTCTTGATATTATTTTCCAGTTTATTTGTGGGGTTAGGCCACTCTCCAACAGATTCCTATAATGAATAGATAGTGCCGTTTGGTTCTTTTTGCACTTATTTTTGAAGGATTGGCGATGGTTGTATAGTCGGTGCTTCCAATTTCCCGTCGATATTACTAAATATATCTTTTTCTCCTCAACTTTTTCTTTGGGGAAAATTGTCGCTTCATATATTGTGTTCTCTGCCATGCATATTCCTTCAACTGGGCACTCTGTTCCTGTTCTGAAGTTGCATGTTGATTTTTCTATTCTGGTTGTATCCTGATTTTGTTTTGGATTATCATGAAGCTCTCTCAAAATTTTACAATTGTGTGAGCTAATAATTCTCTCCATATTAGCCATGCAAGAATAGCTAATCTTTAGATTCATCTTGTTGAATATTTTTTTTAGAGATGTATTTTTGCTAAAATGTTTATCTATCAGTTTTGTGAAATATTTGCCTATATTAATATTGGAGATGCTACAAAAAGGTGGGTTGAACCATATAATTTTCCTTTTCCTATTTTTGGGTTTAGTGAAATTTTTATTTACTGACTTATCTATGTAATTAAGAGTTTGTTTAAAATTACTCTTAAATAGGGCTTTATTGTATTCCGATTTACTCTGGTTAAAAATGGTTTTACTGGAGGAAAGTTTATTTATTCTTGCATTTACTGTATTTGGGATTTGTTTAATTATTGATTTCGGGTGATTGGAGTGGATAATTATATATATGGGTGATTGGTTTTCCTTTTGGAAGGGTTTATAAGTGTTATTGTTCAGATTAAATGTAACGTCTAGGAAGTTTACTATTTTTAAGTTGGAAGAAATCTCGATTCTTAGCCCTAGAAATTTGAACGCCCTAATTATTTTCTTTTGTATTTGGGATGTTAACGGGCCATTAGTATCAGGTACAGCAACTAACCCGTCATCTCTATAGTCCTATATTTTGAGGGTCAAGGAATCTATGAAAAGGGAAATAAAAATAATAGCGAATATTTACTTTGGAAGAACGTCTTTCAAAAGAAATAATAGAAACATCTAAATGACGTATATTAATTGTTTTTAAATTTTACAATTTCAAGAGAAAACATAACCGCACACCTACAGAATATTGAGGCAATCGATGGCATTATTTTTAATCTGTGGTATAAGCTTAGCTTCATGGTTGAGTATCTGGCACACTTGGCAGAACAAACAGTGAGAGGTAGCCAGTTAAAATATATGTTTCCAAGAGTTACAAACGAGAAGAACTTGTGAAAAGGCGTGTTCGGCAAAGTCCTGGAGGGAAGGAGGGAGGAGAAGGAGGAGGAAGAATAATAATAAGAAGTCCATCGTCATATCGAAGTAAAAATGGGTATCAAAATGCATGAAATATGTTCTAACTAATATTGATGGTATTCTGCCACTGAATTAAAAGAAATAATTAAAAATAAATTATGTCTGTTTATTACAGCGTTTTAATTGCAAAAATAAGCGGAGTCGACAGTCGAATTCTGTCTACATTCGAAAACGCATTTTCGTGTCAATGAGGACCAAATCCTATGTCTGAGAAGAGACAATGCCTTGTCGCGACATTTGTATTGTTCCTTTACCGTAAAAAGTCACGTATCAGTTATTTTCAGAATCGCAAGCAACATGATGCTTGAGTTGGTAGACAAAAGAATCCTTGTTATCTGTCACCCCACGACAGACATTCAAAAACGATTTGATGTATTATAATATCATAATTTTTAGTACCTAGCAACTTTAGTAAAAATTACTTTCATTTACACACACACACACACACACACACACACACATATATATATATATATATATATATATATATATATATATATATGTGTGTGTGTGTGTGTGTGTGTGTGTGTTTGTGTGTGTGTGAGAGAGTGTGAGTTTATGAAATATTTTAGTGTTGCCTATGTAATTCTGTGTGTATCTTTGTACAGTATGAAACAAAAATACCTCCCACATAATGGTAAAACGCTAGCTAGATGAAGACACCATTCATTGCCATCAATGTCTTACCATTATGTAGGAATTATTAATGCAATGGTTAGCGGCTTGGATTGAGGAATTGGAGAGAATTCCAGTCGAATCCATTATATTCCGTTATGTGCTAATACGCTTGGGAAAGGTATGAATCCTCTTCTTCTCCCTCCAGCTAAGCAGGACATACTGGGTTCTATAGCCTTGGATGGTAACTGTTATAGAAGAAGGACAAATCTGAAATTAAAACCCGCGTAGGGTCGTCTGGGTGACCTTATGGCACGTAGTGCACTAGGTCTCTGTATTCGGCCCTTCAAAATGTGTGGATGGTTCTGCACAAAACCTTCACGACAATAATCAAATCTCATGTGCTAGTGTCGGGCTGTCTGTTTCGTAGGAACTGATCTGCTTGACCCTCATACGTCGAATTCGAGTATTATATGAAAAGATTAACTTTTAAAGATCAATTTTATACCGACATTGAAGATTCTTAGTAAAATTTCCAGTCTTCAGAGGGTCCTGGATTTAAATTTCCAATATCTTTACAATTTTTTTCTCAATATTGTATATGTGGGCAACAATCAAGTAAATGGAAAACCGACAACCGTGTAAGCAAAATAATCCTATCAAATCGAAACTAGCGATGATTAATATAATTTATATATTTCACTTCCCAAAACAAAACTCTGTTTCTTATAGTAAATCAATTATCTCCATTAGTGAAACCACCACCTTCTTGAGCAGATTTCTCACGTGTCACTTAATTGACGAAATTGCCATAAAAAAACAGGCCATGATGAAGATTTCGCTTGATAACACTAGCATCTTATAATGGTCCCTTTACCAAAACCATCCTCTTTGGAGAGAAACCCTTAACATAAAATATCTGGCACCCAGTATAAATATCACCTTATACAGCAGCGGAAATGAGGTGCCAGAAGTTTTGGTTTGACAGTGGGTTATTTAATGCCGAGAAGAGTTTTTATTGCCGGTAATATTTTGTTTTGTCAAAAATCTGTTTCTGGTAATATATTTCCTTCAAAATTGTATTGCTGGTAATAATTTCTTTAAAAAAAAAGTGTTGCTGGTAATAGTTAACTATTTTCCATAGCTGGGACCCTAACAGGTGCTACCACCCCTTGGCCAAGGTAGACCTGGGAAACCAGCAATTAAGAGGTGGTTCTACGCTCCTCAAAACCTCGTGATCAGAGGCCTTGCTGCTGGATGTAGTTTAATGTCTTACCCAGGACGCGGATGTAGCTTAACGTCTTTCCGAGGACGAGGCTATAGCTTTATTCTAAAAATTCTAGCTACATTCAATTCGGCTCGTGAAACTATTTAGACACTACAAAAACTACCCATTAAGCAAAAAAAAAAAAAAATAAAGATGAAAAGAAATTAACAACACTTAAAAAAAGAACCTTGAAAATGGCTGCAGAATGGGCCGAAAGCGCTTGGGACGATAAACACTACGGGCAATTTTTAAAGATCCCTTGCTCCCACGAAGCAAAAAAAAATATAAGAATATTACAAAACTATATATATATATATATATATATATATATATATATATATATAAACCAGCAACAAGTGGAGGTGGGCCTGCGAAGAATAGACCAATGTGGGCTTCTCGGAAAATTTAAGGTGTATGCATTTTGGATTGATGCCTAGATTAATGTGGCCGCTCACTATATATCAAGTGGCACTGTCTAGAGTGGACAGTTTTAAGAGGAAATTAGTAAATGCATACGGAAGTGGCTTGGTGTTGCAAGGATTCTGTCGCCAGTCGCTTTGTATGGCAGTTCGGAGGGCCTTCAGTTACCTCTTACTTCTTTGGTGGGGGAGTACAAGGTGGCAAAGGTGAGATTGCAGTCCATGCTGTGTCAGTGTAGGGATGCTGTAATCTGGAAGAATGTGCCAGAGGTGTAGACAGGAAGAAAGTGGTAAGTGTCAGACGTGATGTCAGCAGTGGAAGTGATGGTAAAACAGGTAGAATTTCAAGGTGTTACAAAGAAGGGACGTGCTGGACTTGGTCTAGCTGAGAGGGAGAGATTCTGGTCAGAGGCCAGTAGACAGGAGCAACGCAAATTACAGGAACAGGGGGTTCGAACGCTCGAAGAAGAGAGACGTTTAGTGCGGACTGTCCAGCAGGGTCGATGGCTTAACTGGGAGGGTATTGAGGGTGTTCAGATCAGTTGGTCTGATTGGTAGCGTCTAGGCGCAGGACATTTGAGGTTCCTTATACAGGCAGCATATGATGTGGCAGCATCACCGTCAAATTTAAAGAGATGGGGAGTGCAGGAGTCACCCTCCTGCCGGTTGTGTGGTGCTTATGGAAACCTGCGCTACATACTGTCATCCTGTCCAAAGGCGCTACAGAATGGCTAGTACACGTTCAGACATAACTTGGTTCTGGAGGTCGTAGCAGCAGCTGCAAGAAATGCTAGCATACTCTCATTGAACCTGCGAAGGGTTGCTCTCCTGAAGCAAGGTGTGACTGTCACAAGGCAGAAGACCAGGTCGGAAATATCAAGGAAGTAGAGAGTGTTGGTTGATGGTACACTGCCAGTGGAGGTCATTGCGTCTGGTCTGAGACCAGATCTGGTCTTAGTTGATTTAGAGAAGCAACATCTGTTGCTTGGCGAACTGACAGTAGCATGAGAAGAAGAGATTGAATAGGCGCATGAAAGAAAGTTGCTTCGGTATGAGGAACCGGTGGCTGAAGTCCGTGTGAGAGGATATGGCTGCACGCTGGTGCCATTTGAAGTTGGCTGTAGAGGATTTCTTGCTGCCTCTCTAAAGAGATTTCTCAAGTGTGCTGGGATCTAAAAGCCGGATAAGGTAATAAATGCTTGTGGTGAAAAAACGGTGGAAGGCAGTGTATAGTTTACCACAAAATTCTTATCGAGTCGTATCCAATTAACATAGACGGTTGCAACGTAACATCATCCAGCTGTTGCGGGCCCACCGTGTGGAGAGGTAGTGAGCTTAATGGGCCGAAACTTTACTGAAGCACGGAGCTCAGCTGAAGATTGCAGCTGGTCTGGAGCACTTGATGTGTACTTGTGTTCATTATATATATATATATATATATATATATATATATATATATATATATATATATATAATCTTATAAATATACGTAATTATATTCGTCTGGAAAAAACCCTTAGGTGTTTTGGTTTCTAAATGAACAAATCATTACCCAAGGAAAAATTAGGAACAAAAAAGAAAACCTTTAAATAAGGCGAAAACAATCGTCCAGAATCCAAGCTCAGAGTCCAAAGAAAAAAACCTCCAACCCAACACGAGTAAAGCAAAAATAATTATGTAAAGTGCTCAATACACAATGTAGAGCAAATCTAACTATGAACCTAAACAGCCAGGCAAACCTACCTACGCGGATCGTCAGGGAACGCTGGCCAATGAGGAACATTAGAACAGAATATAAAAATTAGCCCCGCTTTCGCAATATCTTTAGACAAGACGTATATATATATATATATATATATATATATATATATATATATATATATATATATATAGGTAACTATACTCGTTTCGAGAAACCTTCGAATTTTTGATTTGCCAATAATCAAATCAATCTCGAGTGAAAATAAGGTTTTAAAAAAAGAAAGTGCTAGAAACATTAAGGTCTGTCGAAAAATATCGCACAGATACAGGCTTATAGTGTTAAAGGAAATAAATGCAATTTATGCCTTTTTGAATAATTGGTTATCTTAAAACACTTAAATAACCCTAGCTTATTAAAAAAAGAGAAATGAATTGATTGTGATATGTAGACATAAAAAATAAATTTCTGCTTAAATATGCACATTAAAAAATAGACAAAAAACAAAAGCAAAAAAAAAAAACAATTAAAAAAATATCCAATATAAATTGAATGTAAGGAACTCGACTGAAAATGTTTTTAGCTGTGTAATTAATATCAACAGAAATTTGGCATCCGTGGCCAAGTCTATAAGGCGTACCGGACTAAACGATACGTCCCTCCACCCTGTGGAATAGCGTATATTTTTCTTTAATAAGATTTCTCAAACATTCGGTAGACAAAAATAAATAAATATACAAATTTTGGGGAGAAGTACAGACAGATAAGCGTACAAACTACAGTTGGTTTTACTAGGATGCGTAAAAACCTCGAAATAAGGTCCTTGTCAAGGTATTTTTCCAAACAAATCATTTTATTCAAATTTCATCGATTGGCATCTGAAATCTAAGGAAACGGAGAGTTTGTAATTCTCGATAAAAATGTTAACAATAACTTTAACAATACTAAATAGTGTAGTGAATAAAAAGCTGAACATTCAAACACAGCAGAATTATTGAATTCTTTCATATGGCTTAAAGAAAATGCTCGTTTCTTGGCACAATAACGAAGCAAATATTTTGCCAAGGACAAATAGATAAGTATTAAAATATCTAAGTCTATTATTCATATTTTATTCTCTATATTTATTCATATGGCTAATATATTGGATATTTTTTCTTTGCATACTTTACTTCGTCTCTGTAAACGGAATCGAGAGAGAGAAGGAAAAGATTGACGTATATGTCTCATAAAATGCGCCATCTTACTTTCTGGCTTATATTAATTTCTAATAGTATTGAGTTGGCCAGAAAGTTCGGTCGGTTTATTATTTTCTACTTAATAAGCGAACGAACATTTTGGCCAACCATATATTTGTTTTGTCTGCACTGATGGAATTGTAAGAATAGATTTACTAATACTTTTAAGTAATAACAAGTGTACTATATGCCAGTGAATGCTGGACAATCTTCACAGGAAGATGAAGAAGAGACATGAAGCAACAGAAATGTCGTTCTACAGAAATGTAGCTAGGGATAACATGGGCCGAACATCTAAGCAACGACGTGTACTTAGAGAAAATGGAAACCAAAAAAGAAACTCGGGAAAAGACGGTTGAAATTTCTAGGGTATATAATGAGGAAAGAAAGCTTGGGAAATCTGATACTCACAGGAGAAATTGAAAGCAAGCAGGACAGAGGAAATAAACGCATAACATGCTTAGTAAATGAAATGGTTTAGGAGAGATAAAAAATATATTAAATTTATTTAAGAGCTACAAAGGAAAGGAAATTATGGAGAGCCTTGATCACGTATATCCTGAAGCCACATAAATGAGAAGTTAATTATAAACATATTTGTTTAATTAATACGACTTTCAAGGACTACTCACACACAAAACGCACACACACAACACACACACACACACATATATATATGTGTGTGTGTTGTGTATATATAGAGAGAGATACAGAAACTCCGCATGCATATTACTATGTTAGACATATAAGGTAACTATAGGGCACCTCGAGGCAGCGTAATGGTTAGTAAGCTTGTCTCGCTAGAACATTTACTGCTTCAACTGGGTGCTCCCTACTCTCGGACTTGTGCCACATCTAAGCCACGCTTAGAAAATCACTACATAGAATGACTACTCGAAATCAGTCAAATTACTAGACTTTCTATTTTCATTAATACAGCTAACTCTTTGTTTTACCTATCGGTCTTTGTCTATTCATATATTTCTCCTTTTATTTCATACACAAGAACAGAAAGACGCATGCGTGCACACACACACACACACACATATATATATATATATATATATACTTCAAACCTTATTATAGTGGATATATTGAAGTAGATATCTCCATTTTATATTTATTTTAAACAGCGGCCATTACGATTATTGATCAGCGTATTCGCCAATTCTTAAAGGAAATTTTAATTCAAGGAGGAATCAGCAGAGCACAATAAAAATGAATATATATATATATATATATATATATATATATATGAAAGTGAACATTGAAGTCAACACTCAGAGGCGACAGGCTGTTTCAAGCTGGACGCTCTATCTCGTATATTGAGCAATTTATCCCATAAATATAGCACACCTTAAAACTATATATATATATATATATATATATATATATATATATATATATATATATATGTAATACCAAAATTTAATTGGAAGGGGTTATTCTAAAGAGGATATTTCAGTCTATATGAGAGCTCAATGTATGATGCAGAGCAAGTTATAAGAATAATTAGGAAAAGAATCCTTAAAAATCCATAGACAGTAAGAAAATTATTTCTGTGAATATAAGTATATTCATTTAATCAGGGTGACTACACTTTATACATGTATGAAGAATGAGAAAAGAAAAATATTTTCCTTTTGTCTTTATTCATTTCTCCTTTTACAGATATACGCCATCTGAAATTCATATCTATCTATCTATCTATCTATATATATATATATATATATATATATATATATATATATTACTAGTACAAATCTTTTGGAAAACCTCGGATAGCTCAACTTGCAGATAATTCAGGACAAATCGGTACCCGAAGAAAAAATTGGAAATAAAAAAAAGAAAAAACTAAAGACATCAGAACAAGACGAAACAAATCGCTAAGTGTTTATGTCCTTAGTTCAAAGATAAAAACCCAAACGAGTATGAAGACTAAAACGTAGTCTGCTCAATATGCTAAGTAAAGCGATAAACTAGAATTCTAGTTTAATTCTAATCTAATATATATATATATATATATATATATATATATATATATATATATATATATATATATATTATATACGCGTGTTTATCGTTGTTTAGAAATCTTCTATGTAAACATTGACAGACTATCATCACTGTCGTGTCCGTATATTGTTTAATATGTTGTAATTGACATCTTTGATAATGGCTTAAGTAAGCCGAAAGCTTAGATTGTATTAAAAATATATGGATCACTACTGTGAATTTCTTTCTTCTTTCAACGATAATGTTATTAAACTTATCAGAAGTTACGAAAAGAATTTACGTAAAATAAATAGACAACACTTGTTTATATTATTTAATGACGCGTGTATATATATATATATATATATATATATATATATATATATATATATATATATATATATATATATATATATATATATATGTGTGTGTGTGTGTGTGTGAGGGAGAATGTATGATAGAGTGATTTCGGCTACTTCCATTATTAGTTATCGTTATATCAGAAAATTAATTTAAGCAAATAAAATATCTATTTCACACGATGTATAGGGATGTATTTTAACTATCACTTACTTTCTTTCTTTCGTTCTATCTATATATCTTTCTATATATCTATCTATCTCAGTTTTTTCATATCTATCTATCTATCTATCTATCTGTTTTAACGTTACGTGAATGTGATAGAAATATTAGTGACTAGATATATAGCAACAAATGAAAGGTAGAGAAACCTGCGTATGTATTCATATATATATATATATATATGTATTCATATATATATATATATATATATATATATATATATATATATATATATACATACTTGTCCCTACTTGTTGCACCTTCGATCAATCTTTAGATCGATGAGAGAGAGAAAACTAAAGACAATTGTAATGAAATTCGATATATTTGTGTGTGTAACACTGTGTGTGTTCATACTTTTATGTATAAAACATGTTTCGAATGGAGTATATGTTAGTATATCTAGGTTATAATCTACTTAAATCGATCGGGCAACAACTGAATGGAGCATAGTAATTGATTTCGATCATTGCAGACTCAGGAAATTGATTTTTCATATTACTATTTTTTTTTTTTGCATTTAAAGGAGAAAAAAACCTCGAGAAGAAAACTGTCTGTCAGATCAGGCATATGATAGAATGAAATATTTGACGTGTGTGTTTGTGTGAACAAACCTTTTCCTTCTATGTGCCGGGTCCCTCTATTATGTTAGTATGAGGATCTCCACGATTTCCTCTCCTTTGCAGCTCATAATAAATGTTGCATATTTGTTATCTTTCCTAAACCATGTTCTGACATCGATGAACTTGAACCCCCTAAGTAACTTATGCTTTGTTTTTCTCTGTATCTTTTGTCTTCGATCTGTCTTGTGAGTATCAAATTTTCCATTCCTTCTTTCCATATTATATGCCCGAGAAATTTCAACTGTCTCTACTTGGTGTTAATTAAAAATTATCTTTTTGTTTCCAATGTTTCTAAGACTTCGTCGTTACTCACACTTTCGATCCATGACATTCTCATTATCCTTCTGTAGAACCACTTTTGGGTTCCTCTCGCCTCTTCTACATTTGTGAGAAGATTTCCCATATTGTCTGTCATATAGGAGAACTGATATCATGTAACAGTTAAGTAACTGTTTGCCTTGTTTCTCACTAAATTTGCCTGTTTCTTAAAACTTGCTTTCTGTTTCTTAAAACTTGCTTTTTGTTTCTTAAGACTTGCATTCAAAACCGTAATCAATGCAAGTAGCGAAAAAAAACATATTTTAAATCAGTTAATTTATAATATATATATATATATATATATATATATATATATATATATATATATATATATATATATACACCTAGTGAGCCAGATAAAGGTTTGTCTGGCTCACTAGGTGTATCTAGGTCTGCTCTACGGTTGTATTGAGCTCTTTTGTTAGTTAGTTGTTTACTCGTATCGGTTTTTTTTTTCTTTGAGCTTCAGACCTGCATCTGTGTGATTTTTTTCGGCAGTACTTCATGTTTGTAGCTCTTTCTTTTTTTAAAACCTTTTTTTCCCTCGAGATTGATTTGATTATTGGCAAATCAAAAATTCGAGGGTTTTTCGAAACGAGTCTAGTTATCTATATTTGTATATATATATATATATATATATATATATATATATATATATATATATATATATAAATTAACTGGTTTAAAATATTGTTTAATTTATCATATATATATATATATATATATATATATATATATATATATATATATATATATATATGTATGTATTACAAATTAGCTGGTGTAAAATATTGTTTTTCGCTACACAGTAATAACCATGTTTCAAAAATGGAAGCTAAAGTTAATAAAAATGAACACGTTACCACCCTTTGTCTGAATGAATGGATTTCTCGGTATCCTTGCAAACAGTGAATTATGTGTGCGTTTAAAACTCCGTAAATTTAAAAAAATAAGTTACTCCAATATTCGCTTGAAGATGAAATGGAACTAATGTTTTTAATTTAATTACAAAATTAAATTTGAAGTTTTTAGCTTCCATTTTTGAATCATGGTTATTACTGTGTAGCGAAAAAACATTTTAAACCAGTTAATTTATAATATTTATGCTCTGTAAATTTACATTGAGCACTGTTTTGTAAAAAAAAAAATATATCAATAAGAACACCGGATTATATATCTTCCTGTTCTCTTTCTCTCTCTCTCTCTCTCTCTATATATATATATATATATATATATATATATATATATATATATATATATATATATATATATATGTGTGTGTGTGTGTGTGTGTGTGTGTGTGTAAAACTTGAAAGTCGGAGTGCATTTTTCCGCTGACGAAGATTAATGGGCGAAAGACGAGATTTTGAAGTTCAATACGAACAATCGCAAACGCGTAAGTTTCAGTCACCACCGAGCGTACACCTATGTTTCCTCTACCATGAACGATGGATCTTCTCTCAAGTAAACTCCTTACCTTGAGTGTCTACTGAAAGCCAAGTTCACCCCAGAACTCTTATATCTGATCAATGGCTAAAGATTTTGGGAAAATTGTTAGTTCATTTCGTTTGTTTTTTTTCTTTTTTTTTACAAATTGCTTTGTTTACGTTAGGATACGAAATTGAGCAGATGTGTTTATATCGAGAGCCGCAGAAAAAAAAGTGTTTTAAGACGGTAGACAGGAGTCCAAAGTACGTCACACATACACACACACACACACACGTGTGTTTGTGTGTGTATATGTATGTGTGTAACAATGACAATTAAAACAAAGTGATTCATCAACAGACCAGGAAATTATTATTCAAATTATTCTGGTTAATAACGATGAAATTTTATGGTTACCAATAGTAAATTAATTACCGATATTGTTCGAACTGCAATGTACCTGCTTCAATGTCTTGCTTTTTATCACATACACACGCGGCGCAGACACACATAAAAACACAAAAATACATACATACATACATACATATATATATATATATATATATATATATATATATATATATATATATATATATATATATATATATATATATATAAAAACATACATTATTAAATATAACAGGCAACGTGTGTCTATTATGTCTGATCATGACCCGTTCCAAAGTTCGTAATTTTGCTTTCCGGATATTTTTTTTAAGTTGGTCCTAATATATATATATATATATATATATATATATATATATATATATATATATATATGCACGCACATTGTTCGGTTTGTTGTCTTAAATCTTTATTGTCATATTCACAACGTTTCAGCCGTTGTAAAATCCAGCCTTCTTCAGGTGATATACTTTAGAATTTCGAACCGAATTCTTAACTTTAT
>OZ010580.1:7518878-7536378 GCA_963932145.1 Acanthosepion lycidas
GAGAGAGCCCTGACGCCGACAGACCCACCCCGGTTTGCTGCGGCGTCAATAAAAGCAGGACCCCAATCGACAAAAAAATGAGTTCAGCCCCGGACGGCAGCGAGAAGAGATCACCTCGGACGACAGAGAGTTGCGGCTGAGTTGCGGCAAGAAATCCTTCCAGCCCAAGTCGAAAACAAGAAATCCTTCCGGCCCAAGTCAAAGACAAGAGAAGTTCTATCTAAGTCGACGAAGAAGAAGATTACTCGAAAGCCGCGGAGAAGTTGCAGCCAAGTCGAAGACAAGGCCAAAGAGTTACTGGACGGAAGAAGAAGAAGAAGTTAAAATCAAGCCTAGCCGAGAACAGAATTCGACCCAACCAGATCGAAGTGAAGAAATACAACTCAAGTCGAAGAGAAGAATCAACTGCGAATGATTGATAGAAATTAGCCCCAGTGTCGAACTAAACCACACTCCGACATACACAATTCTGGAGAGTAGACAATTCGAAATCGTTAAGTTGTATGATAGAAGCTTGGTGCCATAGTCCACAGAGCGGGTCGGGAATGAGAACAATTTTTCTTTATGTAACGGACATTAGATATAAAAGGTTGTCACCCTTTTTTTTATCAGTAATTTTTTTTGTCTCGTGAGTTTTTTTTTTTCTTTTACTTGTGTTTTGCCACCCCCGTCGGACTCAACTTGCATACGGCCCAATCCCTGCTAGTCCCGTCTGTCTAAGATCTAAACACAGCGTGGGTAGACAGACCGGAGATCAGTACAGTTGCTTTAGCAACCAGGTATTGGAAGCGGGTTGGGAAAGGCGAGGCTGGTGATCATCTAACCAAGAGGTTGGAGCGGCACGCTTGGGACCAGGAGGAGCGACCAGGAGGAGCGACGTCACAGTTGGCGCCGTAACCAAAGGATTCGACCCTGGGCCAGGTGTGTACCCGTCACAATTGGTGCCGTGACCAGGATCAACCCTGAGACAGCCGCGTCACGTCACATCGATCGACCGCCGTTGCTGAAAATTCAAATAGAACTCAAGACGACCGGGACCGAAAGGAACAAGAACAGAATCGTCTGAAAGGTAGAACACCTTATTTTATTTCCCAACCTCGATTGTTGCTGCATAGATTGTCTTTCTCTGTAGACATGTCGGACTGTGATTCGGATAGAGCAGTGGGGGGTGAAGAGGAAGTAAGGCGGGGGTTGTCAGTGGATTTAAGGAAGCTGTTAGGTGGACCGAGGGTCCCAGTATTTGATGGCAGCGGGAAGGAGTTTAAAAACTGGCTGGCAATCCTTGAGAAGAGCCGAATCATCTACGAGCTTTCGGACCAAGAAACCCTGTATTTGGCATACGATGCCACAAAGGGAAAAGCGTCTGAGTTCGTGAGGGGGCTCTTGGAAAATCAACCCTGCTTGTCTTGGGAAGAGATAAAAAGACTGCTAACCAAAGAGTTCGCCGACGAAGGTACGGCCATAGAGGCCATGAGGGCCCTTTTAAAACTGACACAGCTACGGGATGAAACCCCGGGAGAATTAGGGACCCGAGCGGGGAAGCTATCATCGTTGGCATTCCCCGAAGTGGTCAGGGATAATGCAGTTATGCAGGCCCAACTAGCGGACCTGTATATAGAGGCGCTGAGCGACGAGCGTGTTCGTCACGACGTACTGAAGGAAGGACCGCTCAGACTGTCGGCAGCGGTGGAGCTGGCCAGGGAGAGCCACGGCGTGTGGGATAAAGTGAAGAGGTGTGGGAAGAAGCAGATGCCAAGTCAGGAGGCTGGAAAGAGGGGGGTAGGCGGAAGACCCCCCGCGTGGAATCAGAGGGTTAAGGATGAGGTGGATCGGGCAGAATTATGGGAGGAGGACCCCAATAGAAAAGCATGGTCGACCAGGCATGGCCTTTATAAGCCCACGCCGGGTCGATACGGGCTGGTCTGCTGGACCTGTGGGCACGAGGACCACAGGGCGGCGGAATGTCCGACGAAGTGGGGGTTACCCCCAGACTTCGATCAGGACAGATGCACCAGGTGTGGTAAGAAAGGACACCTGGCCAAGTGGTGCGGGCTGAGGAAGGGTGCCCCACCGATATTAATAAAGAAGGCTGAGCCCAAGAGACCGGCCCAGGGAAAAGCCAGTGGGCCACCCCGGAATTAAGAGGGAGGGTGGCCCAGTTAAAAAGAAGAGAAATAAAAACTTGGACCAGTGGACGGGCGAACCGCTTGAATAGAGGACGGGTTCCCCCGGGAATAGACACAAGGCCAACCCAGTTGAAAAGGAAAAGAGCAAAATGTTGGACATGTGGTCGGGCGGGCCACTTTGCGGCAAGCTGTCCAACAAGAAGGTGCTGGTTTTGCAGGAGGCCAGGACACCTGAAGAGAAACTGTATCCTTAGAAACGAACGCGGGAGACCGGGAGAGGTCCGGCCGGGGTCGCCCAGGTGCAGGGGGCGCAGAACTCCACCTCATGAGAAAAATGAAGGTGATTTATTACTACCGGCACCCATGGCTGGGTTGACCCAAGGGTGGAGACCCAGGAAGAAGAAAGCTCAAGTGTTCTCTTCGCTAACGCAAGAGAAAGAACTATCCTGTAGAGCAGAGATAGGGGGTAGGGAGATGAGGGCTCTGGTGGACACAGGAGCATCTGTGTCATTGATGAGAGAGGAAACATACAGGCGGGTGAAACGGAAGAGAAGGTTACGGGAAGCGGACATAGAGATCACGCAAGCAAATGGAGCCCCCCTGAAGATAAAAGGGATGGTGAGGCTCCCGGTGAGGATTGGGAAAGTAAAAAGCACCCAAAATTTTTACGTAACCCCCGACCTGTGTACGGAGGCAATCTTGGGAGAAGATTGGCTCCGGAGCCAGAGGGCCCAGATTGAGTTTAATCCTACTGTGTTGGTGGTGAACGGCGAGAGAACGCCATTGGGATGCCCACCAGAGGAAGAGATAACCATAGTGGTGGAGGAAGATGTAAAGTTACCTCCTAGAACCGCAGAGTCGGGAAAGGGTAGGTTAATGTCAGGAAAAAGGGTATGGAGAGGACCCCTGCAGTTGGTCCCTGTAGAAGGAAAGGGCCTAGAAGATAACGAGGTAACCCTGTGCGAAACGGTAGTGGAGGCAGCCGAGTTGGTGCCCATAATGATGGTGAACCAGGCCCAAAAGACTATAAAGGTTAGGAGAGGGGAGAAGATAGGGAGAGCACTTCCCCTACGAACTCTGAGTCGGGTGAGATTCGAGGAGGAACGAAGGAAGCTAGTAGAGCAAACAGAGGGAATCTTAGATGGGGATATATTAGCACCGGATCAATTTAGAACCAGGGGGGTCTGTTAAGGAACAATCGAGATGTGGTGGCCCAGTCAGACAAGGAGCTAGGTCAGACCCACACAGTCGAAATGAAAATCGACACCGGAGACCACCCCCCTGTGAAATTGAAACCCTACCGGACACCTATACATAAAAGACCACTTGTAGAAGAGGCAGTAGAGGAAATGTTGGAAGCTGGGATGATCGAAAGATCGATCTCCCCTTGGAGCTTCCCAATAGTAATAGTAGGTAAGAAAGATGGCGGGCATCGTTTCTGTGTAGATTTTAGGAAGCTAAATTCTATATCGAAGCCGTTGGCGGTGCCATTGCCATTGATAGACGACATTTTGGCATTATTAGGGAAGGCAAAGTACTTCTCTACGTTGGACTTGAGGTCCGGGTATTGGCAAGTAGCCCTGGATGAGGCTGACAAGGAGAAGGCCGCATTTGCGTGTCACCTGGGACTGTTTCAGTTCAGGGTGATGCCATTCGGTCTAGCTAATGCCCCGGGAGTCTTCCAACAGCTAATGTCAATAGTGTTAGGAGGATACGAGAGCTTTGCCATGGCGTATTTGGACGATATCTTGATATTTTCGGAGACAGTGGAACAACACTTTTTTCATTTAGGACAGGTGTTGGGAAGATTGAGGAAACACGGATTAAAATTAAAATTGTCAAAGTGTCAGTTTCTGAAGGAAGAAACTAGGTATTTAGGCTTCGTCATAAACGGAGACGGTATTAAACCCGACATGGATAAGGTAAAGGTCATAAGGGAAATGCCAGAGCCTAAGACAGTGAGACAGGTAAGAGGTTTTATAGGAGCTATAGGCTACTACCGACGCTTCGTCCCGGCATTTTCAAGAATTGCCATACCACTAGTAGCCCTGACGAAGAAATACGCTAGGTTCAAGTGGACAGAGGACTGTCAACGAGCATTTGATTCGCTAAAGGGACAGTTGACAACCGTCCCACTGCTGACGTACCCAGACCTCAGCAAGCCCATGATATTATACACGGATGCCAGTGAGCAGTGTGTAGGGGCAGTACTTACCCAGCCGTGTCCTGATAAGGAAGGACCAGTGCCTGGCATACCAGAGGAAGTACCGATATACTTCCTCTCCCATAAGCTCTCAGAGACACAACAGAGGTGGCCAGTAATAGAAAGAGAAGCATATGCCATCATGTATGCTCTCCAAAAACTGGACTACTATTTAAATGGTGCGGTCTTTACTATAAAAACAGACCACAAACCTTTGCAGTACCTATTGCAGGCAGAGTGGACAAATAATAAGAAAATTCAACAGTGGGCACTTAAGTTAAGTGGCTACCACTGTAAGATAGAGTATTTGGCAGGAAAGGAAAACACGTGCGCAGATTTACTGTCAAGAATACCGAAACAACTGGAAGAAAGATCTGTAGATGATAAAGCCTATAGAATAGGAGTAATTAACTCTAATAAGCTAAAAGATCGCCCCATGTTAGAATCGGACGAAGAAGGGGACGCCCAGATAATAACCGATCCCTACTGGACAGAAGGAATTGAGAAGGAGCAAGCAGACAGTGAAATAGCTGCTCTGAGAGAGAAGGTGAAGGCAGGAGAGACCACCAAGTATGCCATAATAGAGGAAAGGCTGTATTATCTCTCAGGCAGGGATGAAGAAGTCAAGCCCAAGTTGTATATGCCCAAAAGTTTAAGACCAGAGATATTGGAGCAGTGCCACGAGAGGTTGGGTCACATGGGAATTGATAGGACATGTGATCTCATAGGAAGAAAGTACTATTGGCCCAAACTGTACGGAGAGGTCACTAACTATGTTCGGAGTTGTGTAGTGTGCCAGTCGCAGAGCAGAAGGCAGGAAATGGCACCCTTGGAGGAAACAGACGTACCAAACTTTCCCTTCGAGAAGGTGAGTATGGATGTATCAGGACCATATGGAGAAACTGCACAAGGAAACAACTATATAGTGAGTTTTGTCGATTGGCTAACAAATTGGCCTGAAGCATTTGCAGTACCAGACAAGAAGGCCAGAACTGTGGCCGGGTTGATAATAAGTGAAATCTTCCCTAGGTATGGTGCACCTGTACAATTGGTAACAGACAATGGCACGGAGAATGTGAACAGCATCATGAGAGAAGTTTTGACAGGTTTGAATGTAGAGCACATAAAGACATCCCCATATCACCCCCAGGGAAATGCTAAAGTGGAAAGGTTTCATAAAACCTTGGGAGATGTATTGGCCAAGCTGGTCAGAGAAAACACTGGAAATTGGGACTTGTATTTGACGCAGGCTCTGGCGGCCGTGAGGTTTACGATAAACGAAACCTCCAGATTTTCTTACTTTTTGTTGTTTGGCAGAGACGTGGTCCTGCCTGTGGATAACCTACTGAAGCCCCGAAGAAGGTATATGGGAGAAGATCATCATCAACTATTGCTGAAACAGCAACATAAGATATTTGTACAGGCCAGAAGAAGAATAAAGAGGGCCCAGAAGAAAAGAAATGAGAGGGTGAATGCTGAAAGAAAGGTAGTAGAATTGAAGGTTGGAGACCCTGTCTACTATAAAATCCACCAGAGAGAGGGAAAGCTGGACCAAAGATGGGAACCGTACTACCGGATAGTAGAGCAGACGGGCCCAGTATCATATGTAATATGGGATCAAGTGGCAGGACGAGCGAGGAGGGTTCATGCCAATGATCTGAAGAAGGCTGAAATAGCTAACCTGGAAATGAGCGAGCCGAGGCCTAAGAAGACAAGGAAAAGGAAAGTAACTCTGGTTGAACCGGAAGAAATGGAAACGGAAGAAGACTCCGAGGAGGATGCGGAGATAGGTCGACTTGGCCAGATAAACGAAGCAGTCCGAGTGACAGAGTTGGAACCCTCAGCGGGGATTGGCGATGTTCAGTCGTCGACTGAATCGGTACAGAGAAGACCCCGTGAGATCGCCATCACACCCCCATGTCCGAAGAAAAGGAAGAAAAAGACGAGGAGGTCCAATCAAGCAGTCGAAGGCTCTAAAAAGAGGCACCCTGAACAGGACGAAGGACCCAGCGAGTGGGAGGAGGAGGATCGAATACCCCTTTCCCAGCTCAAGGAAAGGATAAGGAACAGGAGAAATTTAGACAGAGTCGAAAGGTATTGAGGACATTCAAGGCGAAGACTCTAAACAGAAAGAAGAATCAGGAGATGAAGATGAGGACAAAAAAAACCCTCCTGGACGGAAGTTAGACACAGAAAGAAGGTTAGAGGTTGAACAGGAATCACCTCGGAAGATGAGATCATGGAGGGAGAAGAACCCCAAATCTCAGTAGAACAAAAGGGCTGTGCAGAATACAAGCATTTAGTGTCAACAGATAACGACACTGGCTCATCCAAAATCCTATTGGCTGACTATGGTAGATGTGAGTGGAGGGGATGGAGTCGCGGGCTGCACCTCACAAGGGACGGGAGAAGATCATTGGCATTGTTGATTGATCACCAGTGGTGTCATGAAGTACAACCTTTAGAGTGGGCGCCACGCACACCTGACCAGACCATTCTGTCCGCTAGAGGTTAGTTAGAGGAGGGAAGTGCTGAACTTAGTAAGAAGTTATAAAATAATTGAGTGATGAGTTGAGCGACACGAAGTAGTTGTGAAGAATAACAACAAAAGAATTTCGTTACCTTTCAGGAATGATCAAGATGAAAGGGTTGGTTATGACGATGATGGTGGTAGCCACGCTGATGGTGACGATGGCGGAAGCTGGGAAGCGCAGCCGAAACACCATTTTTAAAAAAACGAGCGAAGTAATAATAACCAGGTCTAAGTGGTTGGTCACATTCGTGATAGATTTGAACCCGTATGAGTCGCTACTAAATAAGTTAGGAAACGAGCTAACGCAACTGGATGCAGCCCGGTTGAAAGTAGGACAAGATTATCCCAAGCAAAAAGGGTATCTCAGTTTATTGCACTCCCTAGAATCAGAAGCCACTATGATAGAGGCTCAATGGAAAGACATGCAAAACTACCTGCAGGGAATAGAGTTACTGCAGACGCGGGAAAGGAGATCCGTAGTCCCGATTGTGGGAAAGGCATTGAGTGTCCTGTTTGGAACAGTGACTGAAGATGACGTTAAATTCATAAGAAGGAAACTGGGAGAAGTGGAGGTAAACCAGAGGACGCTTGCCCAGGTGGCAAGGGAGAGTGTGACAATATTAAATGTGACAAGGTTAGAGGTGTCCAAAAATAGAGCCAGAATCAATTGGTTAATAGACAACCTGGTGAGGTTGAGACAAGAGGTAATTAATAATACAGAAACTGTAATGATTGAATTACAGGAAATGAGCGGATTCATGCAAAAATATTTCCAGCTGATGACAATTACGACAAACGAGTCAGTCGTTGACGACCTTGCTGGAACACGTGAGGGCGCAATTAGACATGCTGTCATTAGGACACCTCTCCCCAAGCATAGTAAACCCGGGTCACCTAAGGGAAGCGCTACTCGGAATACAGGCCGAGTTACCCCACCATTTAAGGCTGCCGGTGGACCCCACCAAAGAATTGTGGAAATATTATAATGCACTAGGATGTGTGACCTTGTTAGAAAATAGGCGACTATTGGTTGTGATATCTGTTCCGTTGTTAGATAGCGAGAGTGTATTCGAGATATACCAGGTTATAAACTTAACCATCCCCTACCCCAGAAGAGATCAAGGTTTAGGAATGATAGCAAGGTACAAGGTGGAAGCAGACTACATAGCTTTAAATTCGGGGAGAACGAAATTCATGTTGCTATCAACTGAAGAAGCTGGAAGGTGTAGAGATGATGCTCTAGGGACTTGTACCGCGTTAAGCCCTATCTATAAAACTGGTAATCGCAGAATGTGCATACTAGAATTGTTTGATGGGAAAAGGGAAGGAATCAAAAGAATCTGCCAAGTGGAGGTATTAACAAACACGGCATTACCACAAGCTATCAGTGTTTCAGACGGGGTGTGGGCAGTAGCCACACAGAGACATATCAGCTTGTCTAGGGTATGTGGGGGAGAGTCCACAAGGACATTAAGAATAAGACCACCGTTATCCCTGGTGACGCTACCCATGGGATGTTCGGCGGTTGGAATATCCATTTCCTTACCCCCCTATTACCAGGAAGAAGAAAGATATGAAGAGAAAGATTCAATCATAGAGATGATTGGTAGAGGCTTAGTCAATTGTACAGAATTATGGGAGCCGATAGTGAAGAGATTCTCTAATGTTACCAGTATTAATGAAGCCAATAGAAAATATCGATATGGGTCAATTGAGAGACAAGTTAAGTGCGTTGGGAAACGAAGGTGTGGCTTGGGAAGACGATGAGCAGATCGCGATAAGTTGGTCAATAGTAATGGGTACATTCCTAGTTATAGCCATCGGGGGTGTATTAATATGGAAGGTTAAGAGTAAGAGGAGATTAGCGAACGACAATCTAGTGAGCGTGCAGCAACTCGAGAGGGAGATGCCGAGCAGTGTTCCTCGCTCAGACAGGACGGGCGAAGAAATTGCTGAAAGACCAACGGAGGAGGCTGGCGTGAGACCACCACGTGCGGCGGAAAAACCTCCCACAGCGGAGAGGAAAACATTGACCAAGAAGAACAAACCATAGTAAACACATCTGCACCCACAGACACACGCACATATTACTTTTGCATGTAGAACAAAAGAAGATGAAAAAGAACATTACCCTTGCATGTAGAACAGAAGAAGATGAAAAGAACATTACATTGCATGTAGAACAAAAGAAGATGAAAAAGAACATTACATTGCATGTAGAACAAAAGAAGATGAAAAGAACATTACATTGCATGTAGAACAAAAGAAGATGAAAAAGAACATTACATTGCATGTAGAAAAAAAAAAGATGAAAAGAACATTACATTGCATGTAGAACAAAAGAAGATGAAAAAGAACATTACATTGCATGTAGAAAAAAAAAGATGAAAGGAACATTACATTGCATGTAGAACAAAAGAAGGTGAAAAGAACATTACTCTTGCATGTAAGAAAGTAGAATAGAATTGCATGAGACAAATGCATGGTGCATGTTAAATGATGTAATTGGGTTTAGGTGTCATTTACGGGTAAATGACAAATCGGTTAGGGGAGGATTGTGGCACCCTGCATTTTTAGAAAGACTAAAAAGAGATATTCATAGAAATATGATTTAATTTTTATTCGGTTTATTAACCAGTTGTTAGTTATTTAGAAACGAAGAATAATTGAGTTTTGAGAATAATTCTTTAACTGTATTTAGGCGATCCAAAGAGAAGAAGAAAAAAAAAAATAATAAAAAGAAAGAGAAAGAGGAATAGATAATACAAAACCCGGTCATAAGTAAAACTAAGACAAGACAGGTGTCAAAATATATCAGGTCAAATTACCTGACCGAAATCCAGGGAAATAGAAATTGTTATATTTGGTTGAAGAAATAGAGTTTGGAGATAATAAAATAAAACAAAAAGAAGAGGAAAGACAGAAACATAATACGAAACCAGGTCGTAAGCGAAAACACACCCGTGCGACCAGCACCTAACAAGTGTCAAAATTATCAGGTCAAGCACTTGAACTAATTCCGTGTCCGCGTAGGATGGAAGTTTGTTAAGGTTGGCTGAAACAATAAAGATTTTTTAGAACAATGGAAACGAAATTTTAATCGGAGGAAAGGTGTCTTTTGTGTTGAGGGGGTGACCGGTGGAACTGTATACAGATTCTGACCTGTTAAAAATTGGAACCCCACGATGATGAAGTGGAGACATTTTCAATTCAGATAATTAAGATTTTTGACTATCAGGTCTGACCAAAAACAAAGAAGGAAAAAAAAAACGATTGTCTCGGCTCACAGATAGCGCCAATATTCTTTCCTGAAGTCACATCTAATTAGCGGCAGGCTGTTTTGACAGAACCCAGGTGAGAAAAAGCCAAGATTATCATTTTTCGTACGTGTGAAAAAGGCCAAATTAGATTTTGTTTTTTTTAGAACAAGAACGATGTAAGCCACGCCCGATTGGAGACGGGAGGCGTCCCACCACAGTCTCATTAGCCGAAAGCGGTCACGTGATATGCGGAAAGAGGAGGGAGAATGCTCGATCAAGAACCATTGGTCGAAAACGGTCACCTGACATACGAGAGACCGGGAGAGATGGGTATGCGTCTTCCCCCCAGAGGCACTGTGAGGAAGTAGGGGTGAAAATAATAGCGATAATGGGAAATCAGAACTAATGCGACTTTTGGGATTATCGAGAGAGCCCTGACGCCGACAGACCCACCCCGGTTTGCTGCGGCGTCAATAAAAGCAGGACCCCAATCGACAAAAAAATGAGTTCAGCCCCGGACGGCAGCGAGAAGAGATCACCTCGGACGACAGAGAGTTGCGGCTGAGTTGCGGCAAGAAATCCTTCCAGCCCAAGTTGAAAACAAGAAATCCTTCCGGCCCAAGTCAAAGACAAGAGAAGTTCTATCTAAGTCGACGAAGAAGAAGATTACTCGAAAGCCGCGGAGAAGTTGCAGCCAAGTCGAAGACAAGGCCAAAGAGTTACTGGACGGAAGAAGAAGAAGAAGTTAAAATCAAGCCTAGCCGAGAACAGAATTCGACCCAACCAGATCGAAGTGAAGAAATACAACTCAAGTCGAAGAGAAGAATCAACTGCGAATGATTGATAGAAATTAGCCCCAGTGTCGAACTAAACCACACTCCGACATACACAATTCTGGAGAGTAGACAATTCGAAATCGTTAAGTTGTATGATAGAAGCTTGGTGCCATAGTCCACAGAGCGGGTCGGGAATGAGAACAATTTTTCTTTATGTAACGGACATTAGATATAAAAGGTTGTCACCCTTTTTTTTATCAGTAATTTTTTTTGTCTCGTGAGTTTTTTTTTTCTTTTACTTGTGTTTTGCCACCCCCGTCGGACTCAACTTGCATACGGCCCAATCCCTGCTGGTCCCGTCTGTCTAAGATCTAAACACAGCGTGGGTAGACAGACCGGAGATCAGTACAGTTGCTTTAGCAACCAGGTATTGGAAGCGGGTTGGGAAAGGCGAGGCTGGTGATCATCTAACCAAGAGGTTGGAGCGGCACGCTTGGGACCAGGAGGAGCGACCAGGAGGAGCGACGTCACAGTTGGCGCCGTAACCAAAGGATTCGACCCTGGGCCAGGTGTGTACCCGTCACAGCTGGTAGAAGATACCATATGACCGAGAAGCTCGTAAGAGAAATGAATGTTATCCTAAATGCCATTACTGCTGTTGTTAATACTACTATCGGGATTATTGAATACTTAGCGAAAAATAGAGGTTGCTATGAACGCTATCATAACTCGATGTTTACATTTTTCAGCTGAGTTTGCCTGGATAGATTTTAATTTCATTCTTATGGAATTATTCCTAGAATAGGCATTTTATTATGACGTTATGCCAGTAGAAATGACAGAAATGTCTTTATTACATTTATTGTCAGTTTATTCGACAATTCGAATCTTTTCGAGTAATTTATTCGTCGTCGCACCGAGGTCCAGGTTAGCCTACCGACAAACATCACTCGAAATTTGAAGTTTCTTTTTTAGAATTGCTGCATAAGACGACCTTAATTTTTAAGCGTGATTTTTGGGATTTGAAGGTCGTCTTATACGCGGACACACACACACACACACACACACACATAATATATATATATATATATATATATATATATATATATATATATATGATATGATAAATCTAATGAGCCAGACAAACCTTCCTAGGTTTCACCTTAACAGATCTTCAGGCTACTGTGCTGCCGTTTTGTTTTTTTTTCTTTGGACTTGGAGCTTAAACACTGGGCGATAGTTTTCACCTTGTTTTAATGGTCTTGGTTCTTTCTTTTTTTATATACCCATTTTTCCACGGGATGCAATTTGCGACTTGTTCTACTGCAAGTTGTGCTATCTGAGGATTTGCTAAAGAGTACCACCGTTCATATATATATATATATATATATATATATATATATATATCTTACCAGTTTGTGACTGGAAGGGATAATTCCGAGGGGCATATCCAGGGAGATCTCAATGTACACTGCAGAGCATTATAATGATAATAAGAAGAAAGAGAGTTTAATTAATTATCCTTTTCCTTTATAATTTTATTTCGTGAACACCGAGATGTTCAATTCATCCGAATGAAATCTCCTCCGTAAATAGAGAAAATACACCGGTCGTATATATATATATATATATATATATATATATATATATATATATATATATATATATATATGAATAAGAAGACGAATAAAAATCCAACAATGTCCAATATCCAATATACAGAAAAAATATATTTTTTTAAATCGCGAATTTGGGGCATCATAAAGAAACTCATCTTTTGTGAAGAACCAATGAAACTGTTATTTATTTGTATTTCTTTGATTCCTTTGTCATTATGGTCACATTGATGCCTGTGTATGAAAGCCAGCCATATTTCCTCTGTTTTAAAACAAGCGCATCTCTCTTCTCGCTTGTAACTATCCATTAAAATAATTTTTTTCCAGTGCTAAAGCTGAATTAGTAAAATAAAGCTCCATAAACTTTTACTTAGTGTTGTTGCTATATTACAGCCTCAAACCTCCATGTTCACAAATTTCCATTAATGGAGATAAACTGAAATTAATGCGAACCGCATATCTTTTTTGACAAAATGATGAATACAACCTGAACGCTTTCCAAAAGCTTTTCATTACTATTTGGGATCCATTCATATTTAACATTAGCCGATATTCATTTGGTTCCTTTTTTCTGATTGGTTCTTCTATTGGTAGCGCAACCGACCGTTGACCAATCAAATTACGCCATTCCTTTCAATACTTTTTGACCTCGAGAGAAATGATGAACGACTGTAATATTTCTGATAGCGTAAAGGTTATAGATTCACAAGTCGGATTGATAAATTTGTTATTTTATTTTACGGTCTATCAACCCTTTACCTAGAAAATATTTTTAGATTATAAGAAGTTTTGTAGATAATATGGATTAACTGATAAAAGTCCTAGTAATTAAACAATGACTTAAGCGATGGATTCATGCCTTTCTAAATGGTATTTGAGCGACATTGAACATAACGAACCCGATTGCAATTGGAGCTCGAATTTCTGACTTCCACTTCTGAGTCGTTATGCATTAATCCACTCTCTCGCTTATATCACCTACTATTTCAAAAAGGTCACCCATCTAGGTATTGACCAGGTTCGACGTTGGATACCTTCTGAGATCGTAATATTGCCGCATAATCCCTTCGAGCAATGAATTCGGTGAATCGAGTTCGGGTGACTTCATTTCGTAAGGGTGTTCATCTGTTCCCCTCTCCAGTTGATATGGATTAAATAAGTCGAGACTTGAGTTGCAGCCGAGAGAGGAGAAGGCCTAAGCTTGGATAAAATAACCTGAAAGTACTCCACTGTCTTTCAAAAATATCTTTTCAGTTCATAGATTATACAATGAATAGGAAACAATGGGGAGAAGTTACTGTTTATTTTCTGAAGGTATATGGCGTTTAGTTTAAAAAATACCTCCGTGCTTTGGAGATGCATGTCTGCCATTCTTAATCAGAGCTGAAATCAATAGATAAAAATATAGGTGAATTTTAATAAATAACGCATATATTACAACTACTACCAAAATATTTAACCTAATTCTTTTCGAGGAAAATTATTCAAGATTAAACGCTATAAAATTCTATTATGTGGCTTTTCCCCATCCTTCTCACTTTTGTTCTGCCATCTCTATATAAAATCCTATGGCTTCCGTCTGTCTCTCTTGCCGTTAATACCTTACGTGAGTGTCGCATTCTACAGGCCGTCTTTTCTCATTATGTGTCCTAGAAATATTTTCAACCCCAAACGTGTTGAAATATTATAAAATGAAATAATATAACATTTGTGTAAGGTATGCTTCATGATGTCCGCGGAATGTCCCCTTTTTAATCTCTCCTTCCATCTCCCTTGTAGCAATATCACTCGGAAACCATTTATCGAGACTGTAGGGGCTTAACTAACAGTATATAAAAAAAACATCATTAAAATTTTAGACATTCGAGCCTCTAAAGCCGTTATAGTTAACGAGCCGAATCTGGTTGACCATTACTATAGTGTAAAAAGATGTTTCATTCCTCCACCCTTTTCCTTATTTGTTCTGTCATCTCTATATAAAAATCTATGGCCTCTGTTTGTCTCTCTTGCCGTTAATACCTCACGCGTGTGTCGCATTCTACAGGCCGTCTTTTCTCATTATGTGTCCCAGAAATATGCTAATTCTGATACCTAGAATATGTATATTTTTTGTTTTTATTTTCAACCCTAAACGTGGTGACATATTATAAAATGATATAATATAACATCACTATTACTGCTGAGTATAGAGTTCGATCCTTACTGGGTGCCCCATACAACATTCGCTAAGATGTTGACTTAAATTAAATCCAACTAAACATCGCATTTTAAATTATTAATTTAAATAAATTTTAGACATGCGCTTGATAGCAGTAACCCTCCGAATTGGGTTATGGTTAACTGGCCGAGTCTGGTTGACTATTGTATCTTTTCCCCATCCTTCTCTCTCTTTATTCTGCCGTCTCTATATACAATTCTGTGGTTTCCGTCTGTCTCTCTTGCCGTTAATACCTCTCGTGAGTGTCGCATTCTACAGGCCGTCTTTTCGTATCATATTTCCTAGAAATCGCTATGGAACGTCAAACAGTATTGCATTTTGAGACATATATGCAATATATTGATGTAAAAGTTTCTGGATAAACATCTTCTGTTTGACGCCATAACAAATTCCAATTTTCTGAGAAATCTGATATATTACCAGACGATTATTGTCACTGGTATGTTTTCTGGCGTTTTCTTAGATTATTATACGATTTGAACATTATTAACCTTGAACTTATACTCGCTCGACCTTCATAAACGCCGGTCCTGGGTATGACGATAAACTACGTTGGCGTCCTGGGTAAGACGATAAACTACGTCCGCGTCCTGTGTAAGATGATAAACTACGTCTAACAGAAAGGCCTCTGATCAGGAGGTTTTGGGGAGCGTGGAACCACCTCTTAATTGCTGGTGTTCCCAGGTCCACCCTGACCAGGGTTTGTCAGGGTCCCAGCTATGGGTATATAGTTAACCGCAAACTGGGGTCAAAATGCTATGAAAGTGTAAAAAATAGGTTTTAATACTAGAAATACTTTAAAAGAAATATTACCAACAATACATTTTTGAAGAAAAATATTACCAGAAATAGATTTTTTTGACAAAAAAAATATTACCAGAAAATATATATTACCAGCAATAAAAATTTTGTCGGCATTAAATGACCTATTGAGGTTGGTATGTCGTAAAACAAACCAAACCAAACCAAACCAAACCAAACCTTAATAATGTTTCTTTTTTTTTTTTTCTTTTTTTTTGTTATTTCACACTTAGTCTTAGTAGCTTTACTGCCTTGCGTCGACTGAAATGATTAAAAAAATAACAGGAAAAGGAAAACCTTCTGGACTGAAATGAGCAAGTAAATTAGTTTTGGAAAAGGCACTATTGATGTTGATATGACGTAAAACAAACAAACCAACCAAACCAAACCTTCATAAACGCGTGCTATTCAGAAACCCACGCTCGACCAAAATAATATTAGTCAAAATCCTAACGAATCACTTCGAGGATTTCCAAAATAGCATTACTGATCTTCACAAAAGAAATTCTAAAAATGTACCTCCATGAAGGTACATTTCTAGAATTCGTCAGTCATCGTAAATATCGCATCAAAATTAAACACGAGTAAACTTCACAAAGCTGATAGCCTGCCTAACTGCTTAGTCTGAAGAGCAATGGCGATTAGCTGCGCACACATTTCCACTGAACGAGCCAATCGGAGCAGGTACAACTCCGGGAATTTTACGATGCCGCCTGTTATATATACCACTATCGCTTTTATTCTGTTGATATTTTTGAGAGATCACAGTGTATTGGAATGGAACCGATTGAAAAAAACCCTGACACCATCTACGTTGAAAAAGTGGCAATCGATCTTAAGTTTGAAGGTGTCAGTTCAGCAAAACAAAGAGTAATAACATATAAAAAGTTCACAATGAAAGTGCCAAATGCAACTACGGTACAATTTTGACAAATTATAGAATTGGTACATTCGAGAAAAAGCTGAAGTCCTTATTGTTTGAATTATAAAAAGTAAATAGACAGAAATAGCGAAAGTTTTATTATTAAATTAACAAAGAAACAGAAAGAAGAGAACTTGTAAGAAAAAAAAAATCGAAATTTTAAACTTTGCAACTTACGATGATTTCTTTGACTGAAATTATTACTGTTGAATGGTTGGTTTATTTGACGTTACCGGAGGACAGTGTTTTTTTTGTTTTTTTTTCTGTTTTCATAATAGATTTTGGGATCGGTTAATATTTTTGCCACCTGACGAGAAACGTGTTAAATGATACATTAGATTTAGTTCGTTCTTCCTTTTATCGTTTTTTTTTTTTTAAATTCTACCACGGTCTGTTCGCATCTGTCTTTCTATACAAACACGTACACGCGGACATAACATAGACATTACGACATATTTCTACTAAAAAAAAAGAAGTTTGTGTCAACAGATACGCCAGCTCTGACCGTGAATTGACCGTTAAAATGCATTGGATACAGGATATTTCTATATAAGTTAAATCTTAACACCCCTAAAAAAAAAAAAAAAAAATTCCTTAATCCCAACATCTCAAAATATCAAATTTGTCTGGACTTCAATTTCTAAAAAGTTATTCTTAGCATCGCTTGATAATGGAACGGAACTTTGTATTTTAAGTTTAATTTTTACGATTGAATTTGAATTTAAGTTTTAGTTTTGAAACATGGATATTTCGATGTTGCGATGAAAAAAAAACAATTATAATACATACATACACACACACACACATATATATATATGTGTGTGTGTGTGTGTTCTAGTTCCACGTCTAATGGATGTCAGTTATCAGTTATCACCTGTTAATTCTCCTCTCCAAGTTCTCCACCGCCTTAACCATGTATTGAACTCACACTTTTGGGGCCCGGTCACTGGATCTAACCAACGCCTTTATCCACTGTGCCACGTGTCATTGACATCCATTAAGCGTAGCACGTGGAACTAGAACAGTCTACCCAAATGAGCGAAAT
>OZ010580.1:7541378-7681378 GCA_963932145.1 Acanthosepion lycidas
ACATTATTCGGACTATTATCCTCATCTTTGTTGCCATATTTATTACAACGTTTCGGCCGCTGTACGCTCCGGCCTTCTTCCGGTGGTTGGAATGTTGAACTGAACCCTTTATGTCGCTCACTGGGGTAGACTGTTCTAGTTCCACGTGCCATGTTTAATGGATGTCAGTTATCAGTTATCTCCTGTTAATTTCCCTCTGAAAGTTCTCCACTGCCTTTTGAACTCACACTCTTTTGGGTCCTGTCACTGGATCTAACCAACGCCTTTATCCACTGTGACATGTGTCCTTGAGGTATGTAATATCTCATCACTTGTATGACAGTATATATGCTGAAATCTCTTAAATTGGAAAAGTGGACTTGTAGACAGTGAGATGTAGTTCTGCTGTCACATTTTGAGGACGATGGACACCAACATAATTAACAAATAAGGAAGTCTTAAGTAAATTAAGAACATCTTGTAAACTTATGCTTCTGGAAAATATAATGAGAAAATTTAACTCACCGGCAATCTTGAAGGAGAAAGAAGCAAGTTAAACATTGGATATCCTAAACAGGGAAATTATTCATAGCAAAAATAAAGAGGGATAAAAAAAAAAGAATATAAATTATTTATTATAAGAAAAAGATGAGAAGTTTTGGAAAGCCATGATCACAAACGTTTTAAGACGTTGTAGGGAATCATAAGATGAATAAAAATTTGGCATTTGATGCAAAAACACCCACGTCAAAGATGCGCGTTGAGTTTTACCGTCTTTTTTTTTGTTTTATGGCATTTCAAAACCTCAGGGGATCATTTAATGCCAACAAAATTTTTGAAATAGATTCATAGCGATAGTTTGGTAAAAAAGGTGTGTATGCATACATATGTATTGCAACCATTTTTCAATTACTCATATTTTTGAGTGTAATCACATGTACTGCTTGTAATATTTTTTTCTAAAAATATATTGGTGTTAATAGTTTTTTTTTTCTTCAAAAATTAATTACTGATAATATTTTTTCACAAAATATTTTTGGTATTTTTACACTTTTATAATGCTTTTTACCTCAGTTTCGTGGTTAACTATTCGCCCATAGCTGGGATCCTAACAGGTGCTACCACCTCGGGTCAGGGTGAACCTCGGAACGCCAGCAATTAAGAGGTGGTTCCACACTCCTCAAAACCTCCTGATCAGAGGCCTTGCTGTTGGACGTATTTTATCGTCTTACCCTTAGACGCGGATTTAGTTTATCGTTATACCCAGAAAGCTTTACCGTCTTTTAAAGAAATAAACAAATGAGTTTAAAAAAATAAAATAAGCGCCATTTATATTTTTTTCTTTTTCTAAGCATAGTTTTACTGGATACACCTTGTTTGAGTAGACGTCCTGTTTTTTTTTTTAAAACAGTGTAAATTAGGTATGTCGTGAGACCTAATAAAGGAAACTGTGCTCTCCGGCAGTTATTATTTTTGTATCCAAAATGTAAGAAAAGTAGGGATTAATGGATTTTATTTGTCAACTGACATTATCTCGTATTATCCTAAGCATTATTTACTGGTCCGATGTGTACTAGCCCCGAACCACCCGATCGCGGGTTTCTAAGCCTGCTTGCGGATCCGGACCAGTGCTTTGTGATGGCTCGCTATCTTCTCAGCATTTGCTTTTTTCTACCCACATTTATATACGTTACAAATTAAATCAAATGGATGAAAAATTGTCGAGGATGCTGAATTCATTCTGCTTCTTTGTTTTCGTCCAAATCCGTGAATTTCTTTCGAAAGAAAAAAAAAAAACACTATATTAATTTCATTATTTTTTTTATCCATAATGTTAAATGCGTTAAAATTCTTCAGCTTTTAACAAGAAAAATTGATGTTAACAATTGCTGCAAAACATTGTTGATTTATTTCAGATGGGATGATCTACACTATTTACATTATTCGGACTATAGAGTACATAGTACCTTACTATATAGAAATATAGACAGATACTGGAATGATCTATAAATCTCTTAATTGTTACTTAAATACTATTCCACACAGCTTAGGATGGAAAGATAAACTATACTGTTAAACAAACCTGACTTGTGTTGATGGTCGGCGAAACGTGTGTTTGTATTGACAAAGTGAGAAACATTGCCAAGAGAGAAGAAACTGGGGAAAGCCATGATCGCCGACGCTTTGAATGGACACACCATATAGAAAATAGAAGGATCAGCTACCATATCAGGGACATCAAAATTTAGCAGTTATCTGAGTGCGGTCAGCTACGGGCAAATAGTGAACCCTCTAAACAAAAATCAACGGTACATTTTATAATAAAATGAGCATCAATATATCAGTGCAACCCTAAAAAGATAGTAAAAGTACCAATCTATATTTCTGAAATGAGGTATTATGTACACTATTTACATTATTCGGACTATTGTCTTCATCTTTGTCGCCATATTTATTACAACGATCCAGCCATTTAGTATCTGTCTATATTTCTAAGATGAGGTATATGTACACTATTTACATTATTCGAACTATTGTCCTAACCTTTGGCACCATATTTATCACAACGTTTCGGCCTTTCAGTATCTGTCTATATTTCTGAGATGAGATATTATGTACACTATTTACATTATATATAGACAGATGTCTTCAGGTGTATAGACTATAAGGAAAATGAGGCAACATTTTTACGTGACTTGTCTCTGTCTTTTTTATAAATATATTTATGGCAACTGCTCTGTCTTGCATTTTTCCCTGGTCCTCAATTGCAAGAATTTAAACATTGCTACTACATCTAAATTCCACCGTTTTGTTGTTGAAATAAATGCACCCGCTACTTCTACTTCAACAGTTTCTTTTAATGCACTTGCCACCTGCGAAATCGACTTCCGTTTACTTGCTTCCCTCATAGTCATAGTCTTCAAAAATTAAAATGCAACGTCAATCTTCATATTCTATCTTCTCGAATTCTGTCCATCTTCTATTCTTTCCTCAATCCTCTCTATTCTCAGACTTTTCTCTCGCTTTCACTCCCTTTAAACCAGTCCGTTCTCGTGGCATTGTCGCTTTGTTTAGGGTGACATTATTGATTAGAAAAAAAAAAAGATTAAAAGATGTGATGTGGTTTTTGTTATCCGCTACAGTTCTTTACGATTTTCTAACGCCAGTCCACAAATTTCAAAGAAGTAAAATCTTTTTCAAAGACCCTCAAAATTCACTCGCTTAAAGCAATTTTAAACGATTTATTTTTAGAAAACGGTTGCATACAACTGACCATTTTCATATTTCTGAACGGTTTGGCGCCTGTGTTTTTTGGGTTTTTTTTTTCTTTCATATGATTCATTATTGTACATAATTAGGTTACAATAAAAACTTATTTTTATGCGAATACTACCTCATGAAACCTGTCATATAGCAGAGCGGGGGCATATTATAGACCCGGGGGTGCACAAAATACTTGCCCCGGATCTGGGTGCGGTCATCAGTAGCTTCATGTCGTAAAATTAACCTTTTTTGTTAGTTTTTACAAATTTTTATTAAACAACACTTGAACTTCATTTTAAACGTTTTTACTATGATTCCCCTCAAGGAAGAATTCTCTTTTGTGACACGCCCAACTTATTCTCTCATAACATTATTCATTTGTTCTCTTAGTCTCAACTGATTCCACAGCAACTTAACTTTGGTCTTTTCATTGGTGACAAATGTACGATTTCCTAGTTATTGTTTTTTTCGTAATCACGAACCATAAAATATGTTTATGGGAGAGCAATTATGTCGATGATTTATACAAAAAAGCTTTCAGACTTGAAGTAATGAATATGAAGCCATCTTTCCTCGAGTTTGCTAACCGCTTTTCATGTCAGCATTTAGATAGAAGACACCTTTGTATTATTGGTGTAATAGCAATCCGCACTAATTTTGATGGAACTCCGTGCAAGGAAGCGGTTAATTGGTTCGCAGGTTTAATGCCATTAGAAAAATCCCCGTGGAAAAGTAGGTGAGGAATGGAAACCATCAAAAACCTACGAGTAATGTAATTGGGAAAACGAAGAAATGGGTAGCTATTATGAGTAGAATTGGAAAAAAAAAAAGAAAAAAAAGAAGAAGGTTTGGTTAAGAAAATTGATTAAAGAAGAAGAAAAGAAAGAACGAACCCAATGACGGTGTGATGAGTGCATCGAAAAGAAAAAATATATTAGTATATCTGCCTGTCTATGTCTCTCTCTCTCACTCTCTCTCTCTCTCTCTATATATATATATATATATATATATATATCTATATATCTATATATATATATATATCTATATCTATATATATATATATATATATATATATAATAAAAAAGGCTCAAACACTAATGGTATTAAAGCTGACACTGAGTTCAAGATGGATTCTATCCTCTTGGAAATTTATATATATATATACATATATATATATATATATATATATATATATATATATATATATATATATATATATATATATGTGTGTGTGTGTGTGTGTTATATGTTATATATATATATTATATATATATATATATATATATATATATATATATATATATATATATGTGTGTGTGTGTGTGTGTGTGTTGACCACTAATATTATATATATATATTTATATTCTTAATCGAGTTCACCCCATGCAAGGGAACAGAGTGACTAAGACACAAAGGGTTACTGGGTGTGGAAGAGTTAGAAACAGGAACATTGCTAACGAAAGAGAAGAAAGAAGAGTAATCAGGAGAACATTAGGTAGCGATTGACATAGAATTCAAATTGTTGAAGATAAAAATTAACTGGCGAGCAAGAATCCGGTCGAGAATTCCACAAGCAAGAAGTGCGATAGAAGAAACTGTTAGTATAAAACTTATGTTAATCTCTAGCTATTTAAAACTATAAAAAGATGAGAACTTGTCGCCAATCTGGTACTGTGCTGAAATCCACAATAGACTTTATGAATTTCGGCGCAGCACCACAGTGGAAAGTTTGTAAGAACAATTACCATCAAAGAAATTATCGAAAATGCAGAGGGAAGATATTTTAAGCCAGATTCGGCCAGTAACATTGCTTATTCTCCTGTTAATTGTATCAAGGGAGTTTAGATAAATAGCGGGAACACCGAACCATATGTGGCAGCAATGTTCTAAGTATGGACAAATAAAAGACTTATAGATACACGAGACAAATTCTGGAGAGAAAAATAGTCTAATACGACACAGTGAACCAACTTTATTAGCAACTGACCTAGCAATGAATTCAATATAGTCTTTCTACTTTCTATGTTAGGCGAGAACGTTGTCTCTGGAAAGAGCATCGAGCCACTCTCCTCAAGGTCAGCATTACCTACGTTGATGGAAAGCAGAAAAGGGGTTTTTCAGATGAGTCTTTCAGAGAGCAGTTTTGCAGGCGTTAAAATTAACAAGTCATTCATTGCCCCCGTTAACAACAATCTGAATGTCGTTGTGGATATCAGCTGTCATTTTGACCATATCAAATTTATCAAACTTACTAACAAGACAGGAGTAAATAGTTGCGTTATGAGCGTAGATACCAAACTGAGAGTTGCTAACATCAGGAAGGTCATTAATCAAAATTAACAAAACAAAGTATGACCAAGTATGAATCCCTGAGGGACATCTGTATTGGTAGGAAGCGATCTGGAAGAGAGACCGTTCAAGGTTTCTTTCGTTAGATTGTGTAAAAGACCTATATACCAAACCCTGTCGAAAAATTTCCAGATGTCCAAAGCTACAGCCAGGGCTTCACCGTTCGCATCTACTGATTGATAGGCTCTTTCCGCAATTATCATGAGTTTGTCTGCGGTTGATCTGGAGAACGGAAAGCCATAGTGCATATCTGAAAAAACAAGGCCATGCGATGTGAGATGCTTAACCAATTCAGAATTGATTAGAGCCTCTAAAAATTTCCCAAAAAGAAATAGAAGACCAATAATTGCAATTGTCAGAAGTTCTTAAAAACTGGAAGAACAGATAGGATACCAGCAGGCAGGAAAGCAAGAAGAGGCGGATCGATTATGATACAATTTAGAAAGAGCAGAAAGCAGTTCAGGTGTACTCTACTTAATAACTATTACAGGATTTATGGGCGAAACATTCAGCTTTATCAACGGAAGAAGTTAACACCTCAACTTGATTGAAGATAAGAGCTACAGAGATTTTATCCTTTTTTAGACACTGTTACAGATCCGTTAGTAATCACGTGAGCCAAAATACGGTGCCTCATTCTATCAGGAAACATATACTTAGCTTCTTCAACGACTCGTTTAAATTTATTTCGAGCAGCAACGAATATGTGTCTGTTGCGACGGGAGATGTTACGCTGATATAGCCGAAAATACTTGTTCCTATGAGCTATAGCGGAAACCCCTGATGGTGTGAAACGTGGAGAAGACTGAGGTTTCACCTAGATGTTCCTTATTGGGACAATTCTCAATTTGGCGGTTACTAATAATCAGTCTAGGAGGCGTCTCAAAGAAAATCACAGCGTGATTCCCAGTCAGCATGTTGGGAACGGAAAAAAGGTCTCACGAATAATTAATAGATGATTGGAACGAAATCTAGATAGATATTAAAGTATGATCCAAGTTTCCAAGAGGACAGTGCTGCGAGGATTGGCAAGAACGAAGAGAGGTTGTAAGAAATAAACCAAGTAGAGTAGCCTGTTGCTCGATTTTTCAAGGAAAACGGGTCCAGAAATCCACTATTTGAGTAAGATATTAAGTAACTATGTGAACATTGTTCGAAAATAATTATTCGGAAACAAGTATTCGCCAAACATTTAGTAGAATTGTAGAAAGTTTAACCCTAGAACACTAACCATCAATTAAAGTTACACCACTACTAACCATGGGTATATCATAACCGATTTTGAAAATATCAAAAAAAAAAATTAAATATAAATCTTTATTTGAAATATTTTACATGCAGGCACTTCAAACTTTGTACTTTGAGTTAACATTAATAGGAACTGAAAACATTATTTAGGTAAGAAAATCAGGCACTGAAAATTGTAATTAAAAATAGGAAAATTTGCGCTGGGTACTATATAGCCATGTTTAGTGTTCTAGGGTTAAATGAAAACTAATAGAAACGACAGTTACAATAAATGAGAATTATTCGAAATGCAAAATTCTTTATAGCTATAAAAATGCAAAAATTAAAAGAGGAAATACGCAAAGAATAATGATTCGAAATACAAATATCGTTCATAAAACAATTTAGTAAAAATCTTTATAACCTTAAGTTATATGATACTACACCTAAATAATCAACTACTGAAGATTAGTCTTGAAACGATGACATTAATTTTTTAAGTTTTCCATTTAGGCCACGGAATTTCGGGGCGCTCTTGATATTTTGTCAACCTGTTCTTACTTCGCTTTTAAGACTAAGAATTTCCATATTGTGGGACGTTGGGGTGACACTGCAAAAAATGCTCTATACCATACTTCATTATTAGATTACAGTAAATCAGTATTGACTTTGTTAAAACAAGACCACATAAGTATTTCAAACATAGGTATTTCGAATAATATATATATATATATATATATATATATATATATATATATATATATATATATATATATATATATGTATGTATGTATTGCGTATATTTTGGCAGGATGTATTCATTAGAAATATCATAGTGAATAATTTACAGAGGTTTTTTCTACTTATTTTTAATAGTATCCACTGGAAATTATGGACAATTTTCTTAGTATGTTTATTAAAGTAACTAAGGAAATGAACATGTTAATTCATATTCATTTTATTCCGAGCAGTTTTGACATTAGCACAATGTCATCATCAGGGTCTTAGTTTTTCTAAAACAAAGATTGTTGTGATTATCAATTTTCTAAGACTAAATTGTTATGTTCAGCTGAAAATTAAATTTTTAATTGTGGCGTGAAAAACGCTATGGTTATCTACCGTACGATTTGTAAATTTTATTATGAGAAACTTGTCCGTAATTACGAGAGGATCCCATTAAAAATAAGTACACAAGACGTTTCTAAATTATTTGATGAGGTATATATATATATATATATATATATATATATATATATATATATATATATATATATATATATATGTATGTATGTATAAGATATTATTTCACCCAAACATTCTTATATATATATATAAGATATTGCTATTCAACGAAACATTCTTATATATATATATATATATATATATATATATATGAATGTTTGGTTGAATTATCTGGGCATAGGTCTATTTGTTTTCTAATCCTCTCGAATTCTCGGATCAACTTCTTGATGTTGATATTAAATTCATTAAGGAAGGTAGATTTTTTGAATTTCCTTTATTTTTCCAAGTGCTTTCAATCTTATTAAAAATCATTTCCAGAGGTTTATATAAAAATAAAAATAGACACAATATGGTTAGGTTATTCAAACAAACATGCTTAAATGAGGATACGATGTCTAAATGTACACACATACACATGCACACACACACAAACACACACATTCTCTCTCTCTCTCTCTCTCTCTCTCTCTCTCACACACACACATACACATTCACACATCTCCAAATTCCATTCAAGAACAATCAAGGGAATTAGTAAATAAGTTAATAAAGTGGGAAACGTAGAGAGGAAAACTGGATCAATATCACACAACAGGAAGAGAAATCATTATTTCAATGTCAAAGATCAATTAGAAAAGCTCCAACTCAATCCATAAGAGGCTTGGCATGTTAGAAAAGAGTTTGACCTATGACATTCGAAAGAGCAGTGAGAAAAAGAAGACTTGAAAATGAAACCTATGAGGCACCTTGTTACTCCAGGACCAAATGATAGAAGGTAAGAGAAGGCGAATATGATCTTGAATAAATAAGAAAATGGCCCTAGAATTATATATATATATATATATATATATATATATATATATATATATGAACATTATTTCAATTCTTCATGAGCCTCCGATCATTAGCTATGATTAATAATGGCAAACATGACCTCTTCGTTGATGATCGATTTCATCTCGATAATTCTGTTAAGCTTAGAGAGTAATTATATATTCTTATTGCTCAAAGTAGAGCCCAATAATGTTATAAAAACCTCGGTGAATTCCAGTAAGATATCTTTAATGATTTCTAAGAAACAACTGTTCAAATCTTAATCTAACAATTGCACAGTTTTGCTTTTACATGATTTGGGCAATTTTGATGTTACAGCCGGTAGATAGATATTCTCTGTTATTTGTTTTCTTAAAATGTGCAGATTATTTGTGAACTCTTTATATGTTAATTCGTTTTACTTATTTAAGGTATCTAAATCATTATTTACATAAATATTGTATACGTGGACACCGAGGTTAACACAAAGTAGCGACAGTCTATTTAATATTCTACGAAGTCTTTACTGGTCTTAGTTCCTCATTTGTCCACACTGCTAGAAGAGCGGCCATGTTTGCACTGTAACGACATAAAGAAGAAGCAAGGCGCCTGTCAACCTCATCACTGACGAGAAGATTCAGTCATCTCGCTAGATGGTAATTATGGACCCGTGAATTATCATAGATAAGGTAGCAACTTTCTCTGCAGAATTGGATCATTGCTCTTTTGTTCATCCTTGATGAACACTGTTTGCGGAGCGGCCATATTTGCACTGTAACAACAGCAAGAAAACTGGCATGTTCATTCTCAAACTTCAATCATGTGGCCATAAGTAAGCAGAATGCAGAGTGAGAAACTTCAACATGTTATAGCGAAAGTTCTGATATTTTTTGACTTACCCTTGTAAATTCAGGTCTTCGTACTTATTCAGGCGTAGCAATTATTTTAATGTATGGAATTAACTTAGAACCCTGCGTGAGTAATCTGCCTTAGAAGCTTGGATGGCAGAACAAGCAGTAGGAAAGATAGTGAAAAGATTAAAATTACCAAGAGCTACAAAATATTGGAAGCTGTGGCAAGTAATGGTCGCCAACGTCCTGAAAGGCTGGGACACATAAGATAGCTTTCTTGAATGAAGATTTTGTGAAATTCTTACCGACTCCATTCAGCGGTTTCTGTTGGATCTCTCATAAAAAAATAAAAAAAATAAATAAAGAGAAGAATTTCGAATGTTGATTCTTTTCACGGCAAACGAACTCACCCAATTTGAAAAGATAAGAAAACGAAAAAGAAGCAACATAGCGCAATACAATATATTTTACACGCTTACCATCTGACCTAATGTCGGTGAAGAAAAGAAGACGAATACATTATACTGTTCAAAGATCTTACTGATAAGACATCCCGACGACTTTATTGATCCTCCCCGTCACGCTATACAGCAGTTGAAACCCCAACCAGTCTTCAATATTCATATACCTTTGAATATATTTTCTTGGTTTGGATTCAATTTCAAGCTGTCTCATGGTTTCGGGGGTTGGCAACTTGGATATTATTCGGGTCCTATTATTACATCTGTCTTTTTTCCTCATAGGCGGATTCAGTTATAGGAAATTGAATAACCGCGTTATTCCTCTGGGTAATAAGACTTGGTATGATAACGCTTACAAGTTTTCGCCGCTAGGGGGCATCCTCGATACTTGGATATACATATAGATTCTTAATTAAGCAAATTGCGTGGAAATTGTTATTTCAGGAATCAGACGACGGCGAAGACCTGGAAGTCGACTGATCTAATCACATCTTTTGCGCATCAGTAACTGACAAAAATAAAGCAAAGGAAGCTGTGGGGAGCCATGGTTGTTGTGAAGAAACATGGGGTTATTTTTTTTTAGATGAGACATCCCATAGTATCTGTCTATATTTCTGAGACTATTGTCCTCATCTTTGTCGCCATATTTATTATAAAGTTTTGGCCCTTGTACGCTCCGGCCTTTATCCGCTGTGCCATGTGTCCTCACATGGCACAGTGGATAAAGGCGTTGGTTAGATCCAGTGACTGGACCCAAAGAGTGTGAGTTCAATACCTGGTTAAGGTGGTGGAGAACTTGGAGAGGGGAATTAACAGGAGATAACTGACATTCATTAGACATGGCTCGTGAAGCTAGTACAGTCTACACCAGTGTGTTTCAGTTTTCCAAGCCCTTTTTCCTCATAATGTCATATTTCAACTCTCTTCCTGATGTTAAATATAAGCGTAATTTTTTTTTCAATTTTCTCTAAAGCTTGGTTGTTTCTCACATGTTCGGTCTATGGTATTCCCAGTATCCTTCTTGAGAAGAACATTCATCTGTCCTGAAGTCTCTTCTTCATCTGTGAGGCGATTGTCCAGCATTCACTGCCATATCGTCGGCATCCGTCCGTCTCCAGACGATGGAGTAGAGCGGTGCGTTACGAGCCTGGGCGGGATATATGGAGAACTAGGGCTGCCCAGACGTCTAGTTCCCCCTCTCGGCCTTGCTAGAAGAGTTACAAAGGAGAGAATAAACCAATACAGTTTGGTACCAGCACGGCTGCAGGAGTTGCCGGAAGGTAACACAAAGTGCCGTCCATCCGCCTTAGGGGATCCACTCCAGGTTTGAATTCAGAGTTATCCTTCTCCTAGACCAGTTGCCAGCCAAGGCTATAGAACCCAGTGTCCTGCTATTTACCCATAGCTGGAGGGAGAAGAAGAGGATTCAAACCTTTCCCAAGGTTATTAGCACGTAAGTGAATGTAATGGATTCGACTGGAATTCGAACTCGGCTCTCCGATTCCTCAATCCATTACTCCACTGTGCCTCCTTATGTATTATAATAATTACAGCAACAACAACAACAACAACAACAACAATAATATTATTAATAATAATAATATTAATATTAATAATAATAATAATAATAATTGATTGATTGATAGATTTGCTTGTTTAACGATATATCAACTGCTTATGGGTCATTTAATGCAGAAATATAATTTTCTTGGGGGCTTTGAAATAATAAACACATGTTACATATTATTCTACTTTCACAATTGAATACATGGTAGTTGATACTCAGCTTTTGAGCGTATACACGTTTATGTGGACATAATTACTAGAGGCCGTGATGTGTGTTTTATGTTGCAACGTTGCTGAAGTTATATGTTGGAATACAGTTTGATTTCTTTAAGTAACTGTAGACTATTATATGGATTAATGTCATGAAACACTTTTTCCGTGTTGGTTGGTTGATTTTGTTTAGCGGCATATCAACTTCTATGGGTCTACTGATAGTCTAATGATTTCTATCTCGATTTTCTTGCTTTTACATAGATTCTCAAAGCTTTTCAAAGATGTGTCATTGTCCAAAATTGAAATAATTTGAACAGAATTGTATGCATTGTCCTTTTTTTTAATATAAAATGTATTGCTGGTAGTTTTACTATAAAAACTATATTTTTATACTTTCAGAGTGCTTTGTTTGGGGGCTCACTCTTTGCCCATAGGTGGGAACCTAACAGGTGCTACCATCACGTGTCAGCATGGACCTGGGAAAAAATCTATGAAGCAGTGCTCCCACGCTCCTCCAAGGCTTCAGTCTCCCTTACTGCCGGATGTAATTTATCGTCATACCCAGGACTAAATAATAATAATAATAATAATAATAATAATAATAATAATAATAATAATAATAATAATAATAATTGTTATATACCGTACCTATGAACACTAATGGGTGTGTCCCAAACCTCATAAATACGTTGGGCACTATTCTAAGTGTGGGGAGTAATATGTTGTCTAAGAAGTCCACCACTAGCAGTGGTTTATCTACTTCACACCGCTGGCGAGTATTGTATTTTATTGATATTATAAATATTACCATTTCATTTCTAACCTGGTTTTTGGTTATTCTCATTCAGTATCCCTTCCTAGGTTACAACAACAACAACAACAATAATAATAATAATAATAATAATAATAATAATAATAATAATAAGAAGAAGAAGAAGAAGAAGAAGAAGAAGAAGAAGAAATAATAATAATTTACTGGAAAGTATGCCGTAAATTTCGCTTTGAAGTTGCAACAGAAATGGCTTGAATATCAGAGAGAGAGAGAGAGAGAGAGAGAGAGTAGCAGAAAGTGATAGTCACAGGAAATGGGATTTCTTATTCCAGACAATTTCATGTCATTGAAACACAAAGACGCGTCATTATTGTTATCACTGAAGAGAGGAGCAGATGTCAGGTTATTGACTATTCCACGTGATACATTTGCGTAATCCTAACCAAACGAAAAGGCTGAAAAATATCAGCATCTATTTCGGGTGTTGAAGAAACTCTTGAAGTATTTCATGCAGTAAGGGATGCGCTTGGAACACGACAAAGAAAACTGAAAGAACACTTGAGGGAAACTTAGAATTGTGACCAAGGCTTTAAACCCCAGAAAACTGTTATTTACTATTAGAAGATTTTCCGAAAGTTCTTGAATGGTAAAGAGTCTTTTTGATACCATACTTCTGTAAGAGAATTCGAACTGATTATGTCAATAGAAAATAATAATAATAATAATAATAATAATAATAATAATAATAATAACAATTGTCTATGTCCCTCTATTAGTTCCCACAACCATTACAACCTGTTAATACCTGATAAATAAGACAAAAAAAAAACATATCAGAGACGCTACTTGGTTTCAGTGAAAATAAGGAAGTAAAAAGAAAGATAGCAGAGTTTAACGTTTTTTGATAATGCTTCATGAATAACGAACCGTCCCGATTTAATTTTCGGCGAATAACAAAGACATCAAAAAACGCAACTTGGTTTCAGAGAGAAAATGAAAGAAAAATGGGATGAAATTTTAACGTCTGTTTCAGTGAAATGGAAAAAAGTTGTCAATTTAATTTTTTTTAAATTTATTTGTACCTCTTTACTTCTTAAAATAACGTATATAAATAATGTATATTTATGATTGGTATTCCTATATTCCTATAATAATGTATATTTATGGTTGGTATTCCTATATTTTGTCATAAATGTTAAGCTCATAAATTTAAAGATGCGATACAAGAATTTCTATGGGTATTTTGTTTTCGCAAAACTCGCTATCAGTTTATTCAATTATTAACTGGAGAAATAAAATTCATCAGAAAATTTAAATAGGAAAACCGTGTTACTATTAGGTTGGTGCAAAAATAATGACGTAATAATGTCGTTTTTTGACGTATTTTTTAACGTCAAAAAAGGACATTATTGCGTATTTTTGCACCAACCTATTGCTATTAGTATCGATAATAATCAGTCAGTTATGTGTCATGTGTGATACACGCTTAGGTGATCATCTTTCGATACATGACTGACGAGTAGGTTGCCGTCTCTTTCAGTTGCCATCCAAGACTATAGAACCCGGTCTGTCCTGCTCTTTACCCATAGCCGGAGAAAAAGAGGATTCGAAACTTTCCCAAGTGAATTAGTACGTAAGTGAATGTAATGGATTCAACTGGAATTCGACCCCGGCTCTCCGATTTGGCAATCTGAGCCACTATCCATTACACCACCATTACTCTAGTACTACTAATAATGATTATTTAATCCCGAAAGATCTTGGTGAAAACGCATGTCTTCTGATAGATGTTGCAGCTCCACCTGACAATGGCACATGTTTGAAAAGCTTTGAGAATCTAAGTAAAAGCAAGAAAATCGAGATCGAAATCAGTAGACTATGGAATCACAAGACGACAACATTACCTAGAGGAATGATATCCCGTGAAACAAACAAATGTCTGTATGAAATGACTGTTAACACTGAAATGTGAATTGCAAAATATGTGGCCTACTCATGGGTATTAACATCTTGCGAAAATCTTACTCCATACAGTGAAAACCATTGCATTATTTTTTTTCTCTCCGTTTGCATGGCAACTCATATGTTTGTATCTTCTGATACAACAAAATTGTCTCTTGAAATCATTTCTTGAAACATGGTGTCAAGCCGTACTACGGAAAAGCAAAGGGAAATAATAATAATAATAATAATAATAATAATAATAATAATAATAATAATAATAATTTTACAATTAGATGCAATAATTTTCTATATTATTTAGAATTTTGTAACCCCAAATTAGGGGTTTGTATTATATTGTATAATTACGATAAGGAGCTATTCGCCGATTCCTTTCTAAATTCAATACAATTACTATATCATATCTCAAGTTTATGTAACCCTGCAAAAGGATTTTTATGTTAACTTATGGAAAAAAAAAATCCTGTTTGAATTAAATTTGATAAAACTGGGACAGACAGACTGAATCATACACAGACAGACAGTCAGATAGATAGATATATAGATAGATAGATAGACATCTCACTGTTAAAATCTACCAACGTCAGTTTTTTAAGAAATATCGATATGAACAGAGCTAGCTAGCTAGATTGCTAGACTGATAGAACAGACTATATATATATATATATATATATATATATATATATATATATATATATGTGTGTGTGTGTGTGTGTGTGTGTGTGTGTGTGTGTGTGTGTGTGTGTGGATAGATATCTGTCCGTTATTATCTCTCACCATCAGTCTTTCATACATACATTTCAACAGAGACAGTATTGAATAAACTAAGACAGACAGAGAGATTTATGAAAGGACAGAGATAAATAGAAAAACAACTATAGCAGATAGATAATGAAGAAAGAAAGAAAGAAAGAAAGAAAGAAAGAAAGAACGAACGAACGAACGAACGAACGAAAGAAAGAACAAAGTGAAGATTGTTTATACATCTTTCAAATTACGTCATATTTCTAGCCGATATCCTGGACTCCAGCGAAATATATTTTCATCAACGGGGATCTCAGTAGAGATGAAACTAATTGGAGGTATAAACGCAGTAATCTCCAAGAGCACAACATCTAATCCTCTATAATGTATATGAGACAGAACGAAGTATAATGGACCCCAGCAATAACGACTGTGTTGCCACGATAAGTATCAAATAAGGGAGCCTAGCTACTGAACGAATTAGATGTATCTACGGATAGCGAAATGGATGCCGATACGGAAAGTGGAATCGACGTGCCGAGTTCAAATTTTAAGCAAGTTTGTTTCCTTCATTTCGCGTTAATACTCTTGGAACAAACATCAATTCACCTTTCTTCAAATATGGGTTAAATAACTGGATAGATTTAGCCGTTCGATCAACCAGAATAGGAGAAGGGAAACTTTGAATTCATTACTCTTGCAAATATTGAGTCAGACTCTACATTTTCGTCTTCTATAAAAGAGTGAGAATAGTGAATTCAAACATCCTTAAATAATAGCTTCGAGTTGTTTCTTTAAACTTTGGTAGGACATCACATCAAGGAGGACGTCGGTATTCCTCACAATAGTAAATAAAAGAGTAGACTGGGCATATTAACCTTGGTAGTGCAACCACCCAGTGAAAAGCATAATTCTGAATTGAGACATTTGTGAATAATAGGACAGGCTTGAATTTTTAAACATGTTAGGGCAAAACGCATCTGGATAAGGACAAGACTTAATTCATAAAAATTGTAAATGAGGAAATGTGCTCTTTGCCTTTGGAAGATCAACCCCTCTAGGAGAAGTCATATAACCCATAAATAATAGAATCGGCCTAATGGGTATAAGTTCCGATGCCCACCAAAAGACAAAATTCTGTACGCCTGATGACTGTGTGCACTTGCGCATGAGAAACTGGTAGTCGTTTGTAGACAGTCAAATAAACACATTGTATGTAATGGCTAATATATTAGGTTGGTGCAAAAATAATGACGTAAAAGTGTCGTTTTTTGACGTTAAAAAATACGTCAAAAAACGACATTATTACGTCATTATTTTTGCACCAACCTAATATATACTCTCACTATTAATTGAACTATGTACTCAGTTCATAATACGTTAACTGGAAAACACTTACAACAAAAGAATTCGTGGATTTTCCAAATTACAAAATTCATATATAAAATTTTCACTTGAAATATTTGAACTTTAGCGTTGCGACTTGCCCGTTCCAATATTATATAACCCTTAATAAATAACACATTCTTAAAAAAAAAATCTTTCGATCTAAAAGCCATTTATTTCGTCTTCAAGTTTTGATTTTAAAGGAAAAAAATTACAGTTTAGCAATGAGGACATGATGTTAGAGATTTCGCCATTAATCGCATTAATATTGCTAATTAATTCAATGTATGATTATCTCTTTATAATTACTTCCTTACAGTTATACTTATACTTCTAGATTTACGGACTTGAATTTTCTTTCATATGGGGACTGACAAGAGTGATGACCACCTGAATCGTCTGCCGAAATTGCCTATTCCCCACAAGAGGTACAAAGAATTTTTTATTTTATTTTATTTTTTTTATTTATTTTTTTATTATTCATCATATTGCGCCTAGCATGAATCAGCCTGTCGCCTCTGAGTGTTGACTTCAATGTTCACTTTTATATTTATATTAACATACGTTCCATCACTGACATTGAGCACTTCATCCCATAAATGTAGGACACCTTAAAACTATATATATATATATATATATATATATATATATATATATATATATATATATCGAAGTGTTACAAAGGTTGGTAATGAGCACAAGCTTACTCCAACTGGTCTGCAAAATCTTCCTTTGACATGCGTCTCAAATAGCTCATGTTAACTAAGTTTAGCTCGGACCTCTTGCGCCTTACACACACACACACACACACACACACACACACACACACACACACACACACATATATATATATATATATATATATAGATATAGAGATATATATATATATATATATATAGATATAGATATATATATATATATATATATACACGTTATCACTGAATCGTGTTAATGTAATGTTAATTGGCTAGGATCGCTGCATGTAATATTTTTTTTTCTTTTTGGTTGTTACTGACTGGGGATTACGAGAACGCAGTTTGAAAAAGGTGGTATTGCTTTTTTTTATTTTTATTAAAAAAAAAACGATGTAAATGCACCTCCTTCAAAAATAGAAAGTTGTAGAATGTCGCAGCCGCCCCACTCTTCCTCCTTAACCCTACCTCTATGGCGAGCATTGGCATATCCCAGAGTTCTAATTTTTGGTCAAATGTTGCCGTTAATAATAATTTGTCGGTCTGAAGATGAACGAATTTAATAACTTTTCAATGTAATGTATGTTTTTATTTTAACTTAATATTTTTTCTCTTTTTTTTTTGTTTAGTACTGAACCGTGTTTGTTTATGTAATGACAATTGATTGGCGTCACAGAGAGAATTTAATGAAGGATTATTCTTTTGGGTAGTTTCTGATTAGGTATTATGAAAATGCAGTTGCTATTCGGACTTATACTAAGTTAAAACTTAAATACAGTGGAACCTCGGTTCACGAATTTAATTCGTTAATGAAGGCCGTTCGTAACCCGAAATGTTCGTAAACCGAAACTATTTTCCCCAGTATGAATCAATGTAGAGAAAAAAAGTCACAGTACAATAAAAGAACAGCACGTTACAATGCAAGGATATATACAACACGGCAGTCGACTCAGAAATTATTCCATTTGTGTTAACTCGGTTTGGCTATGTTGTTCGAGAACCGAAATTTTGTTCGATAACCGAGACAATTCATTTCGAATTTTCTGTTCGAAAACCGATTTGAGACGTTCGAGAAACGAGGTTGCACTGTAGTTTATTTTTGACTCCCCAGCACACAGGTATATGTACATGTTTGTGCTGGGGAATCTGTTGGCCACAGCTCGCCTCTCCAAATATATTATCTGAAAGCTCATTCTTTGAAATAATTTATCTGGAAATCAAACCCGGGATTGTTTTCTGTTTTTGTAAAAATAGGTTCTCTTATCGCCCGTTTTCACTTCCCCTGCCTTTCTTGAACAGTAGAGGCTCATCCTTGTTTAGGATTTGGTTCCCGGTTCCTTTCCTTTTCTCTGGCCTTAATAGAGGTCCGGCATGAAATTTTTTTTTTTGATATACGCGGATTGTGGCTACTACTCATGGTATTATATAAATCGCGGTTGTACAATATCTTTTTATGTTTAAAATTAACAAAACATAAAATAGAAACACCTGCGAGAAGAAAACGATTAACAACTGAACGACAAAAACAGTGACGACAAAGATGGCGACGTCAAAAACGGCGATGACAAAGATGGCGACATGAAAAAAAGGGCGACGACAAGATGGCGATGTCAAAAACGGCAACGACAAAGATGGCGACGTCAAAAACGGCGACGACAAAGCCTATTTCAAGACAATTTGGAAGCAAGACGATCACTTAATAGACAAAGGTATCTGAGTGTTTATCATGAAAGTCTTTTAGACTACAACCTAAAAATCGCTGGAGTAAAGGAACTGAATAATTAAACAGTCCATTATGCTCGGGAACAAATTTTGTCCAAATGCTGATAAATATATTATTTTTATTAAAACGATTAAGGTAAGTAATCACTCATAAATTTAATAACTAAGTTGATTTATCTCCCTTTCCACTACAGATTGGACAGGGAATATAGAAATAAATGCAGAAGAAATAAATAGATAAATATTAATAATTATTATATGGTTTGATATGTATGTATGTGTGTTTGCTTGTTTATGTGTTTGTGCGTATGTGTGTGCGTCTTTATTTGCGTGTGAAGAGAAAGAAAGACAAGTGCTTATATTATCCACTCAGGAGTGAGGTTTAAAAACAAAACAGTGATTAGCGCCAAAGTTTGCGAAAATTAAAGGATACGGTTGGTATCAATTTGGAAAGAGGTTTATTAAGGTGTATAAAGTGGAATCAGAGAGATTTACAGTGTTTACCAAAATGTAATAACCCATGGTACCCTGGCTACAGGGTACAGATATGTTTGTTCGGATCGAAGTTAGAATGGATCCAGCTGGCGGGACTATTTGGTAAAGACGCTATTTTCACCTACAGTTTCTTGCATTAGGATGTTTAGTCGCTCCTCTCTCAAGGTGGCGGGATATAAGACATGGACGTTTATATATATATATATATATATATATATATATATATATATATATATATATATATATATATATATCGGGGGTGTTCATATATCTGGGGTGTCCATAATGGCCAGGGACAAAACCTTCCTATTTCTCGCGGCTCGCCTCGCCCAGATCTCGAGATTTTACCAATCCTTTTTTTTAGTTTAATCGCTGGGTTGGAAACCCCAGGACCAGGCATCCTTCACAGATTTATCGCAGTCTGTCCAAAGAAAATACACGACAGTTAAGTAAAGAATAGCCAGCCGAAGCTATCAATAACTATTCTCGAAATCTGTGCTTGCTTGCGCTAGTCGCGTGAAATGTGAACGAATTTCCGATGCTGTTGAAGAATGCCCATCTCCAGTTTGATTGTAAACATAGGATTAAAAAAAAATAAAAAAAAGTCTGCCTACCTATTTAACCCATAGTTTGGAGAAAAATAATTTCCTGCTATTCGCCTAGACGTATTTATCATCTTTTTTTTTTTTTCTTTTTTTTTACTGGTAGCCACATTTGTCTTGAGAAGAGACATAACTTATCTGTTTTTTCACGATAGTTCTTTCATTTTTTTTATACGATCTATTTTAAACCATTGTATTTTCCTTAGTCTGGACTAATTTAACCGTCTGAGAGACTACATTGTAGCCCATCATTCAACCGTTGAAGTATTTCCGATATTTTCTACAAGACAAAAGAAAGGGGCATAATTCAAGACACTGGCATAGTCTTCGAGGTAAGGATGCTAACCACAATTTCAAGACCTCATATTGATATCTACTGAGCGTGACTAATTGCTAAAGCTTGCAGGGCGTAAGTTTACTTTGTGCCAATAAAATCTAATACTAGTCTTATGAGATGGTACTGTTTTAGAATTTATATTGGATAACATAAAAAAAACTTCGTCCCGATTATTAAATAAAAAAAGACAATTCTTCAAGATTGGCTATAAAGCAATATCTTTCTAACTACTGCCATCATTCCACGAAGTCCATAAATCCGTCTTTCCAGATATGTTATTTTTTTAAATCTTTCTGAGAAAGGATACGTTCGAGGTGTCTTTACAGTTTCCAGGAAATGGACTTTTTTTTTTCCTGATTTGGAAAACTCTGTAAAGACTATCTATATATCTCTATATATAATTCTGTGATTTTCGTTAGTCTGTCCGTCCCTCGTACTCGCCGTACACTGACCAATCAAAACCAAATTTTGTGGAGAAGTGCAAACAAATAAGGGGTTGCAAAGTACAGTTTGTCTTACTAGGATGCGTAAAAATCGCGAAGTAGAGATTTTGTCAAAGTATTTTTCCAAAAAATCAGCTTCTTTCGTCAATTGGCTTGCGAAATTGAACGAAACATCAGTCAGTTATGTGCCATGCGTGGTCCACACTTAGGCGATCATGTATCGAAAGATACATGACTGACGAGGCGAATTTTTTTTCCTGGCATTTCTTTCTGTGTTAGGCAAGTTGCCATCCAAGGCTATAGAACATGTTTCGGCAGTTTTTAGTTATTGTCTATATTTATTAATATATATACAGGGTGTTCGGGCTAAATTTGACAGATTTTAATATTTTTATTTTTTCAAATTGATTTGGAATATCTGTAAACAGTGAACATTAGAGACCCCGCAAAATGCAAACTACTAATTGTGGACACTTACTTAAGTTTCTATAATTGCTTGATCTTTCTAGCAATTGTTGTGAGCAATTTTTAAGGAAAACTGGAACAAAAAAGGATAGTGTTTATTTAGACAGTTGAAATTTCATAATAAGTAAAGAGGGCTTAGCAAATTTGGCACTCACAGGGCATACTGAACATAAGAAGAAAGGGAATCATCAAGTAACCTACCAAATGAGTTAGTGTGATACATGGTAAAATAGGGATTGGGTAGGATAGTAAGTGAACAAACATGAATTAGAGTTACAAAGGATATAGGAAGTTGTGGAGAGACATGATCATCCTAGGGACAAGGCATACAAAAGAAGAGAGACAAAATCTCTATATTAATGTTTCAGTCAGTCAGTTATGTGCCATGTGTGATACATGCTTAGGCGATCATATATCTTTTGATATATGACTGACAAAGTAGGCTGCCATTTCTTTCTGTGGCAGACCAGTTGCCATCCAAGGCTATAGAATCCAGTCTGTCCTGCTATTTAACAATAGCTGGGGGTGGGGAGAAGAGGATTCCTGTCTTTCCTAAGGGTATTAGAACGTAAATGAATGTAATGGATCTGACTGGTGTCCGATTTCCCAATCCGAACCGCTGTCCATTACTCCACTATTCCTCCTGAGTTTGTGAATCTTGACAAAATACGAAAAGTCTGAAAAGTTCGAGTATATAAAATTCAATGACTTAGTTCGTCTGTCCGTCTAAAATAGCCATATATTGACCGATCGAAACCAAATTTAGGGGAGAAGTACAAAGAGCTAAGCGAGTACAACGTACAATTTGCTTTACTAGGTTGCGAACTTTAGGACAAAGAATGTTCATTAATTGTTTGGGAAAAAAAAAATATAGATCTTTTATTTACGTTTTATATTCTCCAAGCGAGAAGCCACTAGGACGCAAGGGGTTACAGAACATTTGGAGCAAGATCAGACAGGAGTGATAGAAGAAAGGATGAGGCGAACGATAGTGGATAGATCAAGGCAACTGGAGATGTCGATTGGCATTAAATTTGAATAGCTGGAGATTATAGCTCTCAGGGAAACTGGAATAGGGAAGGGAGTTCCACAGGCGAGAGGTGCGAGACATGAAGCTATTAGAGTAGAAGAGACGGCTACATTTAGGAGTTTCGACAGTGAAGGGGTGAGTGCGGGATGCTAGCCTCGTAGGGCGCTTGAACTCATGAAGTCTGCGAACCAGAGAATGCAGCTCCTCGGAGCAATTGCCATGAAAGTATTTGTAAAACAGACAGAGAGAGGCGACGGTACGTCTGTGAGAAAGTGACTATAGACGAGATGCCAGAGCAGGGCCAATTATATTGCATATCCGCCTCTGAAGCCTATCAAGAACCCCGAGGCAAACAGATGGGGCTTCCAGACCATATATGGCAGCAATACTCCATGCAAATGCGAATTGTTAATTTGTAGATCTGGAGGATCGATTCCGGGGAGAAAAATTTCCTGGCGCGGTACAGGGAGCCAATTTTTTTTGCGGTGGACAAAGCAATTGACTCAATGTATTTGTTCCATCTCAAATACATTGAGTCAATTGCATCCTCAAGCGTAAGAAATCATAAGAATTTATTCTTCGCTGTTAAAAAGGAAAAAAAAAATTCTTAAAACATTGTTTACTATGAAGCCCGATAATAACACGGAATTAAATTAAAGAAATTATTAATTCGCATTGTAGGTTTTTGCCAATATATTTTTCCAAACAAATCAGCTTTAATCGATTGGTTGGCAAAATTGAATGAAACGTATAATTTGTAAATTTCGACAAAAATGTTAACGATAATTTCAATGATTCTAAATACGGAGATGATTTGAACATACATCAGCGTGTTACAAAAACTTCTAGTAATAAATAAATCTTCGAACTTGCAATTTCTGAAGAATACGACTCATGAGTGACATTTAACAGTTAAAATAGAAATCACTATTTACATTATCCGGACTATTGTCTTCATCTTTGTCGCCATATTTATCACAACGTTTCGGACGTTGTTCGCTCCGGCCTTCTTCAGGTGGTTGGAATGTCGAACTGAAATAAAGGGTTCAGTTCGACATTCTCCAACCACCTGAAGAAGGCCGGAGCAAACAACGGCCGAAACGTTGTGATAAATATGCCGACAAAGATGAGGACAATAGTGTACATAATATCTCATCTCAGAAATATAGACGGATCCAAAATAGAATCATTATTACATAGTTACAAAAGAGAAACTGGATTTGTTTTATTAATTGTTCACCCAAAGCAAGGCTTAAAAGCCACTCAAGGTAGAGAGTTAACGAATGACATTATAGTATGAACGTAAGATGAGAATGTAAAAAGAGATAGGAAATATTACGGTTAACTCTAAACTTGAAGAGGATAAAATTATAATGATTGGAGAACCATCTGTGTTCCACAAAGTATTGGTTGGCTTACGGCCTTATCATGTTGAAACAACACGTTGAAAAGTTAAGCAACGTTGAGTATCTAGATGGGTGATAGATTGGGAATTTCAGTTGCTGTAAGCTTGGATATGTGAGTGGTGTAATGGCTAATGGCTGGGAATTGTAAATGGAAGAGCCGAGTCCCAATTTCATTTTAGTTTGTTAAATTCACTTACGTACAAATACCCCTGGGAAAGATATCAGTCCACCTCTTCTCCTCCAGCTATAGGTTAATTTGTAAGGTTAAACCATTACTATCTAAAATTTGTAAGACTGAACCATTACTATCTAAAAATATTTTTTACAATCTAAAAATATTTGCTGGCTTTAAATAACCCGGAAAGGGTTGATAAGCCGTAAAAAATGTAATCATTCAATTCATCGAAGGAGTGGTTCTTGGGTCGAAGATTTTCGAATGGTACTTCTTTCTAGCTGATGTAATGTAAATCAAATGAGACTGATTCCTCCTGGTATAGTGGACAGGGTGTCCTAACTGTGAAGGTTTGAATTGGTGGAACTAATGAATGTAGCCCGTCAGAATATTTGCCATGGAAATAGAAATAGATTAGCGAGAGGCTTGCAAAGTTTCATTTGTGGAGAAGGAGTTGTATGGTGGGAAACAATTCATCATCCCCGAGACTGTGTATATGCATCTGAACTCTATGAAAACCATTTTGTATTAAATAAAAATTATCCTGAGATGACTTCTAAATTTTACTGACAAAATTGTTCTTGGTCTTCCCTTATCTGATTTATCCGAAAAAAAAAATGTTATTTCTTCTGAAGAATGAATGGAATGCTAATGACCCTCCTAAAAACTATAGAAAATACAAAATCCTCTTTGTTTACGGGGATATTTATATCTTATCTAAGATTGTAGGCGTGTGCATATGGTATGGCAGGTTTTAGCTGTGCTGTTTTGAATTGGTGAAATAAAGGTAGACAGAACATTTGCCATGGAAATAGTGATAGATTAACGAGAGGCTTGCGACATTTCATTTGTGGGCTTGTAGGATGGAAGATAATAACGTGAGGATTCATACCTTGGAAAAGATATGAATCCTCATCTCCCCAGGAGAAAGCTTTCTATAACCTTCGATTGCAACTGGCAAAAAGAAATGGCAACCCACTACGGGAAAATCTGCCTCGTCATTCATGTATCGAAAGATACATGATCGCCTAAGCGTGTATCAGGCATGGCACATAACTGACTCACACACACAGACACACACACACATATATATATATATATATATATATATATATATATATATATATATATATATACATGATTGTACAGATATACCCAAGAGTCATTCAAGTCAGAGGGTTACTGTATAATATCTAATAAGCATAAAAACGGTATTAAGAACAATATGAGGTGAAGTGAGGAGGATATAGTTTAACCTTCGACTTGAGCATCTTTAGACTTTAAAACAGATTTCTAATATGCAGTTTTCCTGATCACGATAAAGTACCAGTTCTTGGGAAGGATCTGTCCGAATGGGGCCCCCTTCTTACTAACAAAATTTTAAGGTCAATTAGAATGATTAATTTCCCTTCCTGACGAGTCTTACCTGTGAAGGACAACACTAATGGAATGTAAATCTTCAAAAGACTTGCCTTGGAAAAAGCGATGTAGTAGCGTGTGGCTTGCAGTGGTTCGTCTTTGGGAAATGGGTTGTCGGGGTCTGGGCAGTGTAATAACAGGCTCCAGACCGTTTCGATTTTATTTCCGAAGTCTCTTCGCGAAAAGAGTGCGGAGAATATGATAACATTCAGAATGTTATTCAATAGGTCATTACTGATTAATGCGGCTTACTGATAAGTGATTGATTTTAGAATACGCAAAACTATATCCAACTAATGAAAGGTTTTTATAAAAGGCTGAAATATAACTAAAATAAATTATTTTCAAAAACAAATATTCTTAAAAATCTTTTCAAGCAAAAGCCTACTTGCAATGATAGAGAAGCTTTATTTATATGAAAAAAAAACTATTAGATTATGCCAGTGACTTTAATGGAGAGAAACGGTTCAGATGGTGATAGAGAACGAGTTCTGTGTATACACAGTAATGTAAAAAAATATTAAGACAATAATGAATGCTATGTTGGCGTTTTCAGGCCAGAATGAAAGACATATCTGTAAGAGTGTCTGTTATCTTTTTTTGTATTAAAGCTGTTAAAATTGTTTGCGAGGTTGTCGTCTTCCGTCCGGAATGAAAGACAAAAACAACCAAACAAGAACGAATAGGTATTTCAGAATTTTTATTGTTCGCTCTGATAGAATTCTGATAATAAAGATGACATTTCTTGGCAAGAATAGTACTTTCAGGTCATGTAAGAAGGATAACAGTTAACCTTAGACTTGAACAGGTGAAGATTGTCGTGATTAGGAAAACTTCTTATTAAAAGTCTTCCACAAAGCACAGGTTTGGGGAAGATATAGCTTCCTTCTTACAATACGAAGGTAAAATAAAATGAACGAGTTCTGTGAACACACAGTAATATAAAAGAGTATTAACACAGTGATTAATTCTGTGTTCGTGTCTCAGGCCAGAATGAAATACATATCTCTAAATGTGTATGTTTTCTTGTTTTTTTTTTTAATTTTATTTGTATTAAAGCTGTTAAAATTTGTTTGCTATGTTGACGTCTTCCGACCAGAATGAATATAAAAAAGAACTAAAAAAAATGTGTTGTTTCTGAATTTTTATTGCTAGCTCTGACAGAACTTTGATAGTAAAAATGACATTTCTTGTTCCAGTGTCTTATTTTCTACTAATACCTTTTGTTAGTGATTAATTACTCTTGTATTCTCTTGTAAAATAAAGCAGTCTGATTAGTTAACTTATTTTCCTTTTGTGTAGGTTGCATGATATTCCTATGTTTTTTTTTAATGTTACACTGTAGCTATTTCTTGTTTTTTCATTTGTATTAAAGCTGTTAAATTTGTTTTCAAGGTTGACGTCTTCCGACCAGAATGAAAATTTAAAAAAAATGTGTTGTTTCTGAATTTTTATTGCTAACTCTGATAGAATTCTGATAATAAAAATGACATTTCTTGTTTCAGTGTCTTATTTTCTACTACTATCTTATGTTAGTGATTAATTACTCTTGTATTCTCTTGTAAATTACAACAATCTTAGTTAAATTATTTTCCTTTTTTTATAGGTTGCATGACATTCCCATGTTTGTTTTTAAATGTTATAATGTAGCTATGCTTTTATTCCTTGAAACTTTATTATGGTGTATATTTCGCATCTGAAATAGATGTCACATTTTAATTATTAATCAGTATGCATTACATCTATCAGCCTACGCATTCGAGTCAATATTAGTAAAGAAAATGCATTCCCCGACTGGACATGCGTCTATCTTTTTAGGGAAATCAACGTTTGGTCCGATGTGCATTTACCGCACGACCTAGCAAAGGTCTATTTTCCCTTTTTAAGAAAAACACATCCTCTTCACTCGGATTATTTTCTCGAACACTTCATATTTGATCAGGTTCGAGTCAAAGTCGTACACAAGGTAGTTTCTCAAGCATTAATGGATTTATTTTTAATCTGACATTTTTCTTACTTCAAATTTTATTATAGTAGACACTTCGTATTTTAAACAGACGCCCCATTTTTATTTATTAAACAATGTATGAATGCGACAGGTGGATAGACTTAATACGCACTGTTTAATAAATTAACATAGGGAGCTATTCTTTCAAATACGTGTATTCAATATAACTTTTGAAGTAATAATTTGAATTAGAGATGAATAAAGTCTTTAGAAATTACTCTAGTTATATATATATATATATATATATATATATATATATATATATATATATATATATTTTCAAAAAATATTAAATGCTTTGCGTAAATAGACTACCGACCGGGGTTAATATACTCTGTTGAAAATAACGAGTAAGTTATACACCAGGGATTGCCAATATTTTTGCGTCATCGACCATTTTCACATGGACAACTTTTTCTACCACTCACCTGTATATTAAAATTATACAGTGATAATTAACTTATGTTTTTTTTTACAGGCATTTCTTCCTGTCTTGGTTAATTCGAGATGTCCAATGGGATGAGAAAAAACAAAAAGTAAAACAATTTGAAATAAAATTAAATCTACTAAAGGCCACTTTTTAATTTTATTAGCAAAGTTGTTCTTCGTCTACCTTTATATGATTTAAATCTGATAAAAATGATCTCGTCTGAAGAACTATTTGAATGTTAATGAGCCTTCTCAAAACTAATATTCTTTGCGTATATATATATATATATATATGTGTGTGTGTGTGTGTGTGTGTGTGTGTGTGTTATTAATGCATATTTCATTAAATAATATAGACAAGTTTTGTCGATTTATTTTAAGTAAGTTCCTTTCACATAGTCTGATAATTATATGCCAACGGGTTCCCATACTATATACTTCTCGATTTTCACTCACGAGCTGTGACGCGATTTTCGCTTCCGCGTATCGTATATACGATTTTGTCGTTACTTGAAATTTTCATGCAGCAGGGGCGGATATCATTGTTGTTTCGTTCGTTGTTGTTTGACTTACTGAAATTGTCATCTTCGATAATAGCTTGTGTAAGCCGAAAGCTTAGATTGGATTTAAACATGCATCAATATTGTGTTTTCCATTCGTCTTTCAACTATAATGTGATTAAGCTTATCAGACAACTTAAAATAAATAGACAAAACTTGTCTATGAAACATGCATTAATGAAAAATTGCTGCCTAAATATACACAATATATATGTGTGTGTGTGCGTGTGTGCGTGTGTGTGCGTGTGTAAAGGGTGATTGCAAAGTAATTCCCCATGTTAAAATACTTATAATTTATTAAGTCTACAAGAAATGGATATGAGAGCAAAGCGTTTGGCATGAAGCTTCATTTAAAATTACATATATCCACCAGATTTCGCTACCAGCTTCTCGATCCGTCCAGGATAGCGTCAACTGATTTCCCTAGGAACTCTTGAGTTATGGAAGACATAACTTCTTATATTCGCGTTTCAAGTCTTTGTAAAGTGTTGGTTTGGTAAGTAGTGATACTTCTTTAAATAACTCCAAAGAAAATGTCACAGGATATCACGTCAGGCATCCTGGCTGGCCACTCATGCATATAATAGGGAGTTACATTTCAATCAATCTATCTATCTATCTATCTATCTATCTATCTATCTATCTATCTATCTATATATATATATATATATATATATATTTATTACCTCGGAATAAGACCCAGTTATTCTAATTCCTGTCTTTTTTTGTATTTTAATTTAAAATAGGTTATTTGCATATCTCTAATAAATATGTACTCCGGGAAACTTATGTTGAAATATATTTTTATAACTTAATATCCAATAACGCCCATCGAAATTTCCAATTGCCCACCCAACATTTGAAATCGCCCATCGGTGGACGATCACCCACGTTGGAAAACTCTGTTATACACCAGCAAATTACATGAGTTGAAAATCTTATGCCGAAATAAAAAGTAGGACATTCTAAAATTATTGTAACCTAGGAAAGGTTACTGAATAGACCAATCACACAAAAGTCGGTAATGAACGATAATACTTAGGACACAAACAAGACATATAAGATTCGCCAGCGGCGCGTAGAAGTAGTAGTTAAATCAAGTAAATTCCACAATGAATCTACAACTTCAGACGAACATACAGTATTTACTACTGTATTTATGTGAATGAGGACATTCCCATTATCGTCTGTAGGTATGCTACAACATATATATATATGTATATACATATATATATATATATATATATATATATATATATGCATGACCTACCTCGACGTCACTGTGTGTGTGTGTGTGTGTTAAAATAATACTTAGGACACGAACAACACATTGTGTTTTAAAATAATACTTAAGACACGAACAACACATTTAAGATTCGCCAGCAGCGCGTAGAATAGTAGTCAACTGTTAGAAGTGAGTCAAGTGAATTGCACAATTAATCTACACTTACAGGATATCTACCAACTACCCCACGCTGTCAGATGTATCACAAAGCCGAATTTAATGTGGGGTAGACAAGACTCGGACAAAAATTCCCCGTAGAACTGTTTCCTGAGACGAGACTCTGCCCTTTGACATAGCCAATGGCTCCACGGTGTCAGATGTGGCACAAGGCCGAATTTAATGTGACGTATCCGAGCCCGTAGGCTCGGCCAAAAATTCCCCGTTTTATACGGGGTCTACGGTGAATTTTACCTGGTCGCGTCTGGGGATCATCTCTGCCCGGAGAAAGATTTTGACCAGCATAGCTGGAGACGAATCTCTAACTGCAGACCACCATACAGTATTTACTACTGTATTTATCTGAATGGGGACAAATCCATTATCCGCCGTAGGTATGCTACAACAGAAATAAAATTCCAACTTGTATGACGATGAAGACAGTGATATTTTAATTCATAAGTACTCTTTAAAATTCTTAATTATCAATTCAGTACTTTACTTTTCTGTTAATATCCGCTGCCGGTTCAAACGTGTTGCACGAAAATAAATTTACTGTTACACTCACACAAATTCATAGCTCATCATTAAGGAATAACAATAAATTTCTACAAGACTCGCTCGTTGAATTATTGTGAATAACTATATATTTGATGAATGGATCAAATGTGTAATGCAGTCGCTAGGACGTATATTGGAACAGATGAGAAAAAAACTTCGAATACTGATTGGCGAAATAATAGTGTTGGTAATAATTTCACTAGAGTTGCTGAAACAATAGCCGGTTCCCAGAAAGTACCTAATTATACCTGTTTTGCTCTAACTGTACAAGTGTCGGGTCAGAACAAAATTGCTGCCATATCTGGGCTAGAAATGATCGAACTTCTCTTTCTAGATTAAAAAGCATTTACGCTGCCTTGTCGGCGAGGGACCCATGAACATATGAACAATCGTTAAAGATGCTAAAAAAAAAAAAAAAAGTGACCGGCACCTTATACCGCTTGAAAAAGAGTTTGTCTGCTATACTCTATCTTTACAAGAGTCCGATCAGACCAAAAATGGAGTATTGCTACCATATCTGGCCTGAAAATGCCAAATAACTCACATTCCAGTCTTGGCAGAATTCAAAAGGCATTTATGCAGCCTTGTGAGTGGTGAATTATTTTCCACCCTACAACTACTTCCCCAGATGAAATGTTGTTAGCCTCTTGTTACTCTAATTCTATTTTCATTCCAGATATTCAGATGAGCTGCATTCTTTAGTTCCACCAATCCAGACCTTCACAACAACAACCCACAATGCCACATACACAGATTTATAAAGAAAAAAAAGAAAGAAATGAAATAAAAACATTGTATATTTTGTTTTATTTTCAAATTTTCTTTTACCGAAGATATTTCAGATGTTGGGCCCATTTTGCCCTGATCTATCTCTACAAACGTCGGGTCAGAGCAGAAATGGAGTATGGTTGTCATATCTGGGCTAGAAATCATTGAACTTCTCTTTCCAGACTTGATAGAGTTAAAAAGCATTTATGCTGCATTGTCGGCGAGGGATTGTTTCCCAACCTACAATCACTTTCCCCAACAGACATGACATCTCAAATCTAGTGCTATTCTATCGCTTTTTCCATGGAAAGTGTTCTAATAAGTTCCATCAGTTTAGATATTTATGGCTAGAGACTACACTGCCAGGTACACAGGGACGAACCATCCAATTTCCTTTGAAAGATTATAATTTCTAAAAACCTTTACCTTAAAAAGCATTATCCACAAGAAGACGCATTGACTTTTATTCCGAAACACATTTTTTGTTTATTTTATTATATATGAATAAGCTAGTAACTTATCATTATCAAGTTAACGCTAAATTCTCTCCAGTGAAGGTGAATAGTTTCACTCTCAGAGATATTTCTTGCTTTGAGAGTCTTTTAGGACTCAAGTTCTCACCAGACCTCCAGATGAACCCATGAACATATAAACAATCATTGAAGACGCCAGAAAAAAAAAGTGACCAGCAACTGATACTGCTTGAGAAAGACTCCATCCTTTATCTTTACAAGAGTCAGATCAGACAAAAAATGGACCATTGATGTCAAATCTGATCCAGAGCCAGTTGCGACTCTAGGTTTATCAGGCACATTAAAATCGTTAACAAAATATGCTGTTGGTTTAACTTAGGTGCTAGAATGGTTCCGTTATTCTAAATAAAGTATAATTTTAAAAAAGCTATTAAATTAAAAAAAAACACACATTAAATAAAAAAAACCTATGAAACTAAGAAAAACTCATTTTGGTATTTTAATAACTATTGTAATAATTCTATAAAAATAAACATTTTTTTTTAAACTCCAGGCATTAAGAAAAAAGAGTGAGGACAAAGTCTTTGATATGTTTATCAGTTTATTACACCCTTTCCATTTTTTATTGTTTTATAATAGGAATAGTTCAGTGATATCATATTTCCTCAACACTACCTCAGTCACACTCCTCAACCCAACCTTCCAGTCAACGAGTTGACTTTGGTTTTCGCCTATTTTAAGTCGGGCTACACTTAATTTGCCATTTTTCAATTGATACATTCCGCAAAAAAAAAAAAGTCTTATAGTGCACGGAATCAATTATTTAATATGGACATTTGAAAAAAAATCAGTTCAATTAAAAGGTGTTCTTTGAAAAACAGGGCATGCACGTCATTAGATATTTTAAAAATATTATTTATAAAATTAATGAAATATATTGCCTGTTAAGTATTTTGCTAGCCTGATAGGCTCAGATCTACACAGTCCGAGTAGCCACGTTAATTTTTCTTAACTCTTTTTTACTATCTTTCTTTATTTTTTTTTTATTTTTTTCTTCTTTATTCTTGACAATATCAACGAAATGCATTTCTGTGAATATTTCGTGGCAATTCATTTTTGATCCAGCTGAAGTAAAGAATGAAAACGACGCACTGCGAAAGATTTTGCTGCTTTGAAATAGATATACTTGAATGTTGACTCACTCAGACTAATCCCAACAAGCCCGACCAGCGGAATCGCCACTGGCTGGAGCTCCTCAATCCCTTCTTTCCAGCCTTGAAAGAGAAAGAGTCCAGAAGTGTTTACGCGGTCTTGTGGATGATTACCTATTTCCCACACTACAACCCCTTTTCTGTTTCTACATCTCTCGCTACTCTGTCGCTATTTTAGTAATACATTTTCAGATGAGCAACATTCCTTAGTTCCACCAATGCAGATATTTACAGCTAGAAATCATCATTCCACGTACATGGGGTCGACAAATGGAATACGAAGGAAATGAGATTATTTCCTTCGTATTCCATTTGTAAGAAAGAATTTCGACTAAGACAACTTCTTCTCCAGGGCGGTTACTTTGTGGAACAGATGCTTCCTAAATCACTACGATCTTAAACTCATCAAGTCAAAGGTCAGCTATTATCTTACTTCATAATAAGCATTTTGTTATCTTTATGCCATTTCAACAACCTCAATTAGTAACCCTCTGCCTTGATCGGCTCTTTGGACCGGTATTGGATGTACAACTCTATGTAAAAATTCAAATGCACATTAGTCGCACATTCTAAAATTCAAATGCAATTAGTCGCAAAAATCTAAAATTGTGTAAATATAAGAAAGTGTTTAATTTGCTTAGTTTAAAATGGAGAGTGCTTCGCTGCTATATATATATATATATATATATATATATATATATATATATATATATATATATATATAGTCTTAAGGTGTGCTATATTTATGGGATAAAGTGCTCAATATCAGAGATAAAGCGTGTGTAACTATAAAAGTGAACATAGAAGTCAAGACTTAAAGACGACAGTCTGTTTCATGCTATATGCAATCGTCAGGCCTAATTGTATATAGCATGAAACAGACTGTCGCCTCTAAGTGTTGACTTCTATGTTCACTTTTATATATATATATATATATATATATATATATATATATATATATGAATGGATGCTGTATATCTTCATTCAAACATGTTTTATTAAATAATATTAATATATTGTATCTATTTTTATACTGATCCTTTCCAGTTGTCTAATCAGTTTCTTGATGTTAAGATGAAATTAAATGACGATTGCATATAGCATGAAACAGACTGTCGCCTCTAAGTGTTGACTTCTATGTTCACTTTATATATATATATATATATATATATATATATATATATATATATATATATATATATATATATGACCTACCTCGACGTCACTTTCTTCAATTTTCGGTATGCACGACAGAAAAATATATTTAATTTATAAAACTTACATTTAATTGATTACTTATTCATTACTAATATTACTGTAACTTATCATGTGTCACGGTGTCGAAGATCATGGCTCTAAACAATTTCACTCATTTTTTCTTCTAATTTTCGATACTCCATAATTCAGGATTTGGACGGGGGACTTTGTATTGCCATTAATTGACACAGACCGATTAGGCAGTTGACTTGCTGCTTCAGTCTACATCTCTTCAATATGTCCTTTTCAATTCTCCCGTCTCCTCATTATACGCCACATATATTTCGGCAGTCTCTTTCTGATTGTTCGTTATATTCGCAGATATTGCCCACCAGAATGCTTCCTCAGACATACCTATTCCAGGGTCATAGAAAGTTTCGGGCCTCGAGAACATCAGACATTCTTTCCCATGGGCCCAGCCGAGAGCAATCATTTCTTAACTCGATTTCTGGCATAGTTTCCACACGATTGCAAGAAATGTAGGCAATATTTCTGCCTACAAAAATGAGACCAATGAGTGTGTATATTCCGTAAAACTTCTTCGTTGCTCTCATTTTATATCCATGGTACCCTCAGCATGCTATTCTCTCGTGTATAAATCGCGCCTCTAAATTTCGACTATGTAATTCTGGAGCACGATGGTGTAATGGATAGCGGTTTGGAAAATTACATTCACTTACGTGCTAATACCCTTGGGAAAGGTATGAATCCTCTTCTTCTCCCTCCAGCTATGGGTAAATACCACGACAGACCGGGTTCTACGGGTTCTATAGAATTGGATGGCAACTTGTTGCGGGAAAAATCTGCCTCGGCAGACATGTATCAAAAGATCACCTACGCGTGTATGACGCGTAGCACATAATTGACTGAATTCAAGAGCAAAGACGTGTTTGTATAATACGAACTGGCGTTTTAGAATTTGTAGCTAATTTTTTTAACAGTTTGTCTGGTTTGTTCCGGAAGATGAACAAGAAACAGGAGAGTTACACATGCGCAGACTTCATGAAGACGGCCACAGTGATGAACGTTTACGTTGCATGGGAGAAAACTACACAGGACGCAGTAAGCTACGATTTGATTGGTTGTTGATTTTACATCAAGATCGAAGTGCCAGTTTTAGAGATAATCTAATGACGCATCCTTCCGTTATTTTTTTTACTATGGTTTCCGTAATACAAGTCTCAAGAGACACTCAATGTAGAATATTACTAAATAAGGATGTTGCAAGAGATCGAGGGTGTATATTGTGTAGGATAGCGTCTGAAACTCGACATGAAGAGGTTAGGATTGTCGTGGTCAGAGAATCCTCTTGGGAACCCTTTCCACAATGCAACTGTTCTAATGATACTTTACGGAAAGACGTCGGCCATGAGAGAACAATCGAAACTCTGAAACTTTTGTCAGGAGTTAGAATTACTGAATAATTCCTAAGGTCCATTCTGAGAACTTCGGTAAGATGTTGAGAATCCCTAGGATGGAGCATTGGGGGAAAGCAATAACACAATACTATCTATCTATCTATCTCTCTCTCTCTCTCTCTCTCTCTATATATATATATATATATATATATATATATATATATATATATATATATATATATAATAAAAAAGGCTCAAACACTAATATTCCATTGGAATCGTAATCACGATCCAATTCATCAGACCTACAAATTCAAAACAAATATATATATATATATATATTGAAACTATACATATATATTCAAATTCAAATATATATACATATATATATATATATATATATATATATATATATATATATATATATATATATATATATTATTTTACGATAAATATGTATTGTCGGTAATTTTTCAATATCAAGACTTACTACTGTTATTATAAATTATATTTTTATACTTCATAGTATTTTTTAGAAGTTCACTACTTACCCATAGCTGGGACCCTAACAGGTGCTACCACACATGTTAGAGTGGACGTGGGAACAACAGCAATTAAGAGATGGTTCTACGCCCTTCAGGACGTCGCCAAAAGGAAATGACCGCGGACGCTAGAGCAAATTTTGGACGTTTTTCCCTTGCGTCACATTCTCGGTCGTCGGGATTTGATAAATATACCTGATAAGCTTGTGTGAGTGGATGGTGGACCGGACGTGGGAGGAAGGACAAAGGGATAAAAAAGGATAAAGAATTTCAAGAAATAAGAGCTTGTGGAGAGCCATGTATGTACGTGACATGGCAAGAAGAAGAAGAAATCGCCTTTTGATGACATTAATCATAATTCTGCATATAAAAAAATATGGTTCAACTACGAATTTTCTGTGATGTTTGACGCCTTCGTCGTTGTAACTTTTGTGATGTCAACGAATGCTCGTTATCACGTTCGTAATTCTCGTTGTAGTCGAGACTTTAGAATCGCAGATACTAGTAGTAAAGCCTTCGAATAATATTCGTACTAGTAATACTTGTTCGAATAGTAACCGCCGAATAGTAATCCAAAGAGTGATTGGTATAGAGAAATAGTATAGAGCATAGTACAGAGAATGGTGTTCACTTAGACGCCACGCCAATTCCCATATATCAGTCAGTTATGTGCCCTGCCTGATACACGCTTAGGCGATTATGAATCTTTCGGTACATGACTGACGAGGCAGATTTTTTTCCCGCAGTAGGTTGCCATTTCTTTCTGCGGTAGACCAGTTGCCATCCAAGGTAGAATCCAGTTTGCCCTGTTATTTACCCATAGCTGGGGGGAGAAGAAGAGGATTCTTATCTTTTCCAAGGGTATTACAAAGTAAGTGACTGTAATGGATTTGACAGAATTCCGAGCCGCTATCCATTACACCACTATGCCTCCTAATTCTTATATATACCTTCCTTTTACGATCAAGTGGTCTACTTATTTGAAATGGGACTTGATGTGTTTGCTCACTGATGATCTGTGTTCAAACTCCAGTGTGGGCAACGACACTTTATCTCTATACATTATAGACATTATGAGAAAGACTGTGAAATATGTTGAGATTGGAGGATATAATAAGGTAATACTAATCTGTAAGCTGCACTCAATAAATTGCTTTCGACGACGATTGCCTATTGTAATCAGCTTAGAATTTCTTTTTTTAACTGTGTCTTTGCTGGAATAAAATTCATTGATCAAACGGATTTCTCGTTCTTTCGTTTTGATCACAGCTCATTTCCTCATTAGAATGCTGTTGACTTATCGTGTCACGAGGGACAAACAATGATCTGTAGGCACAAACAGTTGGCGTCCTGCGATAATGATTGATTGTTCCGCGGCCGATTTCCAGGTTTATCGCTGAATAAAAAGAAGAATTACAGCCGTAACAACGAAAGCAATTATTTGAGCATCCGATCAACAGATGTGCACCAGCCAAGTGTCCACCCACAGGTACACAATTCAAGAAGAGAGCTGAAGTGATGTAATTATTATTATTATTTTTTTTTTTTTGGAAAGATGAAGAACTGAGAATCACGTAGACAAATCATGCGAGCAACAAGGAAGTTCAAAAAAAAAAAAACAGGCGTTATAAGGAAACTGACATTTATGCGGGGTAAATGCTAGAATGGAGACGACGTCGTTTGTAGGGAACATAAGATATATAAATCTATCTGGCTCTTTTCCTCGAGGAAATATTATAATTAAAACCCTCTGAACACCAGTTGCGTAGACCGCGAGAAAGGTAGACGGTATAGCGAAAGACTAAAAACCACGTGGTAAAAATAAGAGCATGAACACTTCAGCCGGCCTGGTCGCGGTTATCTTCCTTTTCACAGGACACATTTACGAGGTTGTCACGACGGTCGCTTAGGGACGACGGCCCGTCACTGACGAAAACTGATGGGGTGACGGATACCAGATGCTGCGTAGATCACGAAGAACATGATAGCCCTCGGGGGTAAAGCGAAAAAAAGAAAACAACTTGGTCTAGAAAGAATATAAAATATATCGATCGGCCTGCTTCTTTTTCCTCCGGGAAATATTACAAGGCCTCCGAACACCACTTACTTTGTAGACGGCGAGGAATTTAGACGTGATATCCCCCGGTGTTAAATTTATTTGTTTGGTTGCTTTGTTTTGTTTTACGGTATATCAACCTCAAGGATTTATTTAATGACAACAAGATTTTTTATTGCTGGTAATATTTTTTATTTTAATGTATTGCTGGTAATATTTTTTATTTTAATGTATTGCTGGTAATATTTTTTTTTCAAAAATGTTTTGCTGCTAATATTTATTTTCTCTAGAAATATATTGCTGGCATTAAAAACTATTTTTACACTTCCATAGTGATGTGAACCAAATTTGTGGTTAACTATTTGTCCAGAGTTGAAGCCTTAACAAATGCTACCATCCCGGGTCAAGAATGGTAAGACCTGGTAGCTAGGAACACCAGCAATTACGAGGTGGTTCCACGAATCCCCAAAGCCTCCTGACCAGAGGCCTTGCTGCTAGATGTTGTCTATCGTCTTACCCAGGACGTGGATATAGTTTATCGTCATACTCAGGACGGTCCTCGGTGGTAAAGTGCTAGAATAGAGACGACGTGGTTTGTAGGGAACATAAAATATCACCCTATCTGGCCCTTTTCCTTGAGGAAATATTATAATTAAAACCCAGTTGTTGTGTAGACCGCGAGAAAGGTAGAAGGTATAGCGAAAGAGTAAAAACCACGTGGTAAAAATAAGAGTTTGAAAACATCAACCGGCCTGGTCGTTTTCCTCTGGTAAATATTACAAGTACGACCCACTCGATTTGCGTCCTTTCATATTGAATGTTTTATCCATTTTTGTTAGAGTGCCACTGTGTGAGCGAAATGGTGACAAGTATGTTGATACGATGGTTGACTGAAAAGGGCGAACAAGATGATCTCATTTAATGTGACTAAATGATTTTTTTTTTATTCCATTGATGTTTCTGTGCTTGGATCCCATTGGTGAAGAAGCTTTTATCCTGTTGATCAAACTTCCACGATAGAATCAAGGCAGAAGATTGATGAATGAGAATGTTGTAAGAGGGATCAATAAGTGCATATCATGAAGATATATAGGATAGATAGCGGCCGACGAGATTAAGGTTGTACTGATAAGGAAAGTACCCTGTTGAAATTACGTTCCACAATGCAACAGGTCTGCATTATAATACAAGGCTCGAGAGCCACTCTTGGTAGAGGGGTACTAGATGACGGGCGTAAGTAAAGATTATGAGAATAAAGAATATAAATAAGGATTTTTCAAGAAAATAAAATTGTATTATTCCAAGAAAAATCCCCAGGGATTTTTTTTTTTTTTTTTTTTTTTTTTACAAAATAGCAATATATGGGAATGTGCTTCTGAGTGAAAGTTCCTCCTTACAATTGGAATACAGACAAAATACTCCAAGGATGTAGCATATAAACGCATGGGAACCAAAAAATGGAGCTCATCGGAGCATTTGCATTGGAAATAAAAATCGGTTAGTGAAAGTCTTCAATGTATCATTTACAGGAAAGGAGATGTGTGGTGGAAAGCCACTGACTACCCACCAAGAAGGGATAGCATTGCGACATTGTTTCTGAGGGAAAGAGTGGAAATTAAGTCAGTACCCACAACGATATTTGAAGGTGTTTGACACAACCCCATTTCACACGGGATATGGACTAAAATAGCGATCCGGTACAACGACACGTTGAGCGATCATCCCGTTTAGCGAACGACCTGATTGGTAAGCGTTGAATTGTGGTTTTACATATTAACAGAAGCTGAACAACAATAATCCAATCATAATGCATATTGTTGATCTATTCTTCTGAAAATAAAACCTTGAACAGATATTACTTTCAAGATTCAGCTTTACACGCCGTTGACATTTTAAATGATTGGGAAAATTTAATACGTGATCACGAGAATAAAGTAATGAAACTTCGCCTATTCTGCGGCCAACACGCGAGAAGAAATTCAGTAACGCATAAGAAGAGAATTAAAGCTATTCAGAGAAAAAGGTGATTGGGTGCTTAATAATCGATACAGGGTGATTGATCAAGAACAAAGCTGGTTTAGCGGGGCTGGTGGTAGGGTGTAATAGATTACATCAATCCACAGCTACACCACGCAAGCAACGCGTACCAGGGTGGATGGAAATTTATTATGTCTATTAGGGCAAAACTTAATTTTGCTTTCAAATGTTTTATGTTTGATTATAGAACAGTGTGTTTAATATTCAGCGAGGTAAAAAAATGAGAGTATTTTAATGAAATGGAATTGTATTAAAAAACAAACAAAAAAACAAAAAACATTTTTTTTCTTTTGTTTTTAATCATTTTACAAATAAAAATTGACGAGGGCGTAACAGGCAGAACATTAGAAAAATTGGGTTTCGAAGCGTCGGATGACGAAGAAAAGATCAACAACCATCCATTAGTATGAATGTACTATTATCATTCCGCTTCTGTTAATATGTAATACAACAATTCCTCGTCTAACGACTAGTTATGGTCACTAAACGAGTAGAATCTATAAGCGTGAAATTGTACCTAACCGCTATTTCAGGCACAACACGTGGGAAATGGATTCACATCCGTCATCTAGTAACCCTCTACCATGAATGGCTCTCGAGCCTTGTATTATAACGAGTAATGTTGCATTGAGGAACGTACATTCAACAGGATGCTTCCCTTATCACTACAACCTTAATATCGGTTCAAATGCCTTTAATATTACCATTGCATCATTTGAAATACTTATAACCCTAAAGGCAAGCACTAATCTGCCACTGGCTGGCATGCCATTAGGGTTTACTGCTGGCGGCCCGCAGTCGTACCGCTGGCGTGTATATTCAGTTGTATGGTTATTAGCTTTGCAATCTTGGATTTCACGCGATCATCAGACAAACAAGCAGGGTTGCAAACTAATATCCATACAATTGAATATGTTAGCTCCAGCATAAATACTGAGCACTTTCCGCTAAGTACCGCATATATATATATATATATATATATATATATATATATATATATATACAGTGTGTGTGTTTATTTATGCCGCATTTTTTCATTGATGCATATTTCATTAAATTTATATAGACAAGATTTGTCTATTTATTTTAAGTAAATTCCTTTATATTGTCTGATAAGATTGATATTATCATTAAGAGGTGAAATTTTTTTATCCTAGCTAAACTTTTGGCTTACATAAGCCATCTTCAAGATGAAAATTACATTTGAATATATCAAACAATACACGGACAAAACAATAATGATAGTTTGTTTTTGTTGTATGAAAATTTTCAAAGCAACAACAAAATCGTGTATACGAGACGCGGAAGCTAAAATAGCACCGCAGCTCGTGACGTCACACATGACCACGTGAGAGTGAAAACGAGAAGTGATACGTATGGGAAGCCGTTGGTATAAACCAATGGCTTCTGTTATCAATTATTGGCATTTAAGAATATTTGTGGAGATTTCCTAGTTTATTTGGTTCAGGTTTTGTTTAGGTCAGGTGTGACGTCAAGAGCTGCGGTGCAATTTTCGCTTCCGCGTCTCGTATACACGAATTTGTCGTTACTTGGAAATATTCCATGTAAACAAAATCAGACTATCATTATTGTTCTGTCCGTGCACTCTTTAATATATTTAAATATAATTGTCATCTTTGATAATGGCTTATGTAAGCCGAAAGCTGAGATAGGATTAAAAAACATGTATCAATATGGTGTTTTTCTTTCATCTTTCAATGATAATGTTATTAAGGTTATCAGGCAATATGAAAGGAATTTACTTATAATATATAGACAAAACTTGTCTATATTATTTAATGAAGAATGAATCAATATATATATATATATATATATATATATATATATATATATAACCATCCACTAAAAAATAACTATAATCATAGACTCCGGATTCTTGAATTACAAATTAATAATAAAATTAAAAACAGATGAAGATAAACAAAAATCATGTAGAAACCCTCATTATAAAGAAAATCTAGAATATGTAGGTCATTAAATGACCCATGTCCATTGTCCATACATGAGAAACTATATATTACTAAGTTTATAAAAAATAAAAATTTACTGAATCAGAGAAATGAAATAGCAATTTTTTGCTGTTATTGTCGAAAACTTTTCCTTAAATAATATTTAAAAATAAAATTAAAAATGGGACCTGGTAATATACATACTTATATTTGATATGAAAAAATAATTTTAAATAATGTAAGTAATTCTATTACATTTATTTGTTTTTAAAAAGAAATATATTCTATTAGTAATTAAGAGTAAAAATATTTTGAAATTGTAGTTAAATAAAACTTATTATAACACAAACACACCTAAAAAGAATCTTTAAGAATACAAGTAAGGAAAAATGCCGAAAAACTTTTTGCCGTTAATGAAAAAACTCAGACGTCATGCATTTAACGGATGTCATAATTCGTTGGAAAATACGCCGCTACCCTCCCTAAACTTAACCTCTTTTTCGAACGTAACTCATAATTGATACAATAGTTAATAAAAATGAACACGCTACCGCCCCTGTCTGAATGATTAGATTCCTCTGTATCCTTGGAAACAATATATTATGAATTTATATGTGCGTTTAAAACTCAGTAAATTTAAAAATGTTATTTCAATATTCGCTTGAAGATGGAGCGGAACTAATGCTTATAATTTAATTATATAATTAATTTAAAAGTTATTAGCTTCCATTTTTGAAGCATGGTTATTACTGTGTAGTGAAAACACCATATTTTCAATAAGTTAATTTATAATATATATATATATATATATATATATATATATATATATATATATATATATAAGTTTTTAGGACGCAAGTTTATTGTATTTAAAATTTTGAACATCAAAGTATATTGGGAAAGGGCTTCTTGCTTCCCAATCAACTTTGATCAGCAAGCGTTAAGTTCCATAGAAGGAACTGTTAACATAGAACTTACAATTTGGGTCTGATCTTAAATTCATAACGTCTGAAGACGATAGGCTAAGACAGGACCAATAACATTGCAGATTTTTCCTTCGATTTTTATCTAGAATCTATAAATATATAGGAGAAACATCAGACCAGATGTACCAGCCATATTCAAAGCAAGGACTTATAAATATGTAATTTAGATTCTGGCAAGAAAAATTGTCTAACCCGACAAAGTGAACCATCTTTCTTAGCTTCAAACTTAGCAGTTGATTCAATATACGTTTTCCATTTCATGTCAGCTGTAAAACATTAATCTGGGTCACTCTCCTGGAGATTAGTTCAGCTTTGCTGAAGAAGGATAAAAAGGGATATATATATATATATATATATATATATATATATATATATATATATTTAACTAGGGTTAAATAAAGACTTTGGTATTTTAAATCTTTATAAATATTTCAATAGTTAAACATTTTTTATAGATATAGTTAAAAAATGTTTTTATTTATTTTTTAAACAACATCTAAAATATTATTATAGTTAGATTTTTACGTTAGAAATATTCAAACACAGTGGCCTTTCATATCACGTGACGTCCGCGTCTCGCGTCGGACGATACTTGTAAACAAACAGTAATTTTAATTTATTTGTAACAAACAGTTATTTCTGAAGAAAGATTGAGGTCAATCAGAAATATGAAATATATATATAAATAAATACTTTCATAAAAAACATTATTATTTTTTTTAATTTGAAACTTTATATATATATATATATATATATATATATATATATATATATATATATATATATATATATTCCTGAAATTTACGCGTTTTATAAGCATATTCATTATTAAAATTAAAATTTCTATGGTAACGGCTAGAGCAATTATTTAAAGAAAAGTTTGGTTAAGTGACTTTGGAAATTTATTTATTTATTTTTTTATTTTATTTTTTATTTTTTTCTGAAAGGGTTTGTGTATATAAAAAACTGTCATAATTCGCTAAGATTTGCTTTTTTGACGACTTCATAAAGGGTTATCTTTTTTTGGGGGTAGGGCATTTAAACTTTTTATTTAGACTATGGAGTTTAAAATTTGTATTTATTATTTTATTGTTTGTTTGTTTTTTTATGCTAATTAATCAATGCAAAAATTTGATAATGTCGGCAAAAAACCGTTAACTCATGTCTCTTGTTTAATAAATTTTTATTATTTAGAAACTTGATAATGTGTAGTTTTTCATGTATGCATAAGGGGCATGGGTCATCCCAAGTTTTACAAGTTCTAGTTTTGTTTATAATTTTCCATTTTACTTTTGGTGTTTTATTCATTTTCTTTGAAATGCCAAAAATATTTAGATAGAGATGTCTGATTTCTTTTATTTATATTGTTGAAGGAACACTTATGCTGCCTCCATCTGGTTTTAAATTCATTCTTCATAGACCCAATGTATATCCTATTAGTATTAGGACTCTCAATGGATGAGATAGTACATTGGTATACCACAGATTTTATGCGGTATTTATTTTCCAATGGGCAGTCTTCTGGGTTTCTACAATCACATAATTTTTCACTATTTTTGTCTAATTTAAGTGTAGGGTTTTTATTAATACTATTCTGGCATGGAGGTTTATTCAGAATTTTATTATTGTGTTTTTTTATTATACTTTCTAGATTTTCATTGCAACTATAACTTAATTTTAGGGTGTTTTTATTAAATATTTTACTAAGTCTACTATTAGTAGGAAAGTGTTTTTCAATTAAAGCTAGAAATTTCTGTCCTTGCTTAATACTAACCATTTGGTTAAACGGAGGGGTCACTGTTATTAACAAAAAATCTTAAAGGAATATTTACTTGTAAAAATGTATTATTCTTATAACGCGGAATATGTTTCGGCTTTACATATTCAACAAATGATTGATAAACCGTGAAAAAAAAAACAAAAAAAAACGAATCAAATTGAGAATGAGGAATATTTTTAGTTCTCTCTACAAAAATCAGCCTTTTTTTACTTGTGTCAGATTGGATGCTGCCATGTCAATGCTCTCGATACGTCTTAAAGTGAAATGAAAATGGTAACATTTCATGCTGTTGTGGATTCCGAGATGAATTCGGTCTCCAAGGAATGACAAACGCAATAATTAAATATATGAAATAAAATGTATTTACTCAATCATACAAAGAGTAATACTGTTAGTAAGTCCAGGAACGTGATTAGTAGCAAATACAGATAGATATATACTGTCTCGAAGTAGGTCTTCCTTAGAGTCTACGTGCTTGTAACTGACTTCTACAAGAGGTTATCTCACACTATCTCCGTTCGTATATTCTCTCACTCTCCGACCACCGACTGCCGACTACGACTGCCATACGACTAGTATTTAGTCACCCACCACGAGGGTATCATGTGGCACAAGGCTGGTTTAACGTGAGATCTCCGAGCCCGTGGGCTCGGCCAAAATTATACCCTTAGAACCCGTATAAACGGGTTAAGGGTCGGTCTACCTCTCCGAACGAGACTGCGCCCTTCGGCGTAGCTTCGTTCGGGTTCCTCCGAAAGCTAGGGTGTTCAACCGTTCAGCCGGTCGTCTGCCATACGACTGCCCTCACTGACTGTAACTCTGGGTATTTAACGGTAGCAGTCCAGATACACTTGGTAGAGTCCACTTATATGAAAAAGGGGTGGACCCCATAACAGATGCATACCGCATAACATTATGGTAAATCGTCTTCTATTTACATATCTTTATTTATAGTCTCCAATTTTATGTTCTCTCTTGCGCACCAGATTTTGCTTTGAATTTGGGTATGCGTCGACATATCTATCGAATTCATGCCAAGGTATTAGCACGTAACTGAATGTAATGGATTTAATTGGAATTCGAACTCTGCTCTCTGATTCCTAAATCCAAGCCGCTATCAATTTCACCGTGCGTCCAACTCTACTATCCAGTCTGTATGTCTGTCTGTCTGTCTGTCTGTCTATCTATCTATCTATCTATCTATCTATATATATATATATATATATATATATATATATATATATATATATATGGAGTGTGTGTGTGTTTGTGTGTGTGAAGAGGGAATAGGTTGCAAGTGTATGGGCACATGATCGTGTGCATTCTGGCATGTGCATAGAAACTGTGCGACATAACTTCACTACAAGATTAGGCAAACCAGCTCCTCCAAAGTAGGTAGGTACTAGTAGAGGGTCACAAGACATTAGGACCACCCTAGAACTCATCCATGGAATCATTACTGTATATATCAGTAGACTATATATCCGAGGGACAATGAACTGATCGTTCATAAATATACGAAATTATAAATATCTATCTATCTATCTATCTATCTATCTATCTATCTATCTGCATATCGATAGAATTGATGCTGGAGATTTGTAGAAATATATAGCATAGAATGAAAGAAAGACCTGAAAAAAGGGAGAAAGCATTAAGCTTTTTAAGCGTTCAAACCAACGCGACAGTCATGGTCTCCCCAAATTACACATTAAGACAAAATAGCCAGGAAACAAAGTAGGCTTTGCAAAATTATTAGAAAATAATAAAGAAATTACGCACTAAATGTTAAAACTGTAAAGATGGAAATGAAAAAAGAATATTTCACTTTTTAAAGCCATACTTAAATTTTTTTTCTTCCTTTTCTGAATGAAGATTTGAAGTGAAAGCGAATATTGATTATTATTCAGTATTTTTTTTTACGAGAACACAACTCAGCAAGAAAAACGCGCCAAGAAAAAAAAAAAAAAAGGTGTAATCAGTGGATAAATTTAATCACAACAGCCCAGTTCCATCACCTTTGAACAGATAGGGAAGTTTTCATGTGACTATTTGTTATTGAGGTTGTTGTTGAGTGTGGAAATGTTACCTACTAATTTGCATTTGAGAGTGATAGTGTCGATGTCTGATAAATACTTATTCAGTCCGGAGATAAAGGCTGAAAGTATAAAGACTTTCGTAATTAAAATGATTTGCTGAGAGTCTGGTTCTTTGGAAAAGCGAAACGAAAACAAAATTAAAAGAGAAGAAATTAAGTAAAGTATAAATTTTAAATAAAGAATGAGAGAAGTAGCAGAAGGTAGATATGGAGGAGAAGGGTGACAAGAAGGAAAAAACGAAAATGCAAAAGAAAGAATGTTTAGGTGTGCCGAAGCGCGGCGAAAAAAGAAAAGCAAATTTTTGTTTTTAAGCATTTCACCCCAAGCAAGGCGGGAAGCCACTGCGTTTACAGAGGATTTGGAGCGAGAGCAGATAAGACTGATATATATATATATATATATATATATATATATATATATATATATATATGCAGTTTTCATTAAAAATGACAGACGAGATACTACGGTTAAGCTTTTTATTTAATTTTTCTTGTGTTCGAACAAGGGCTTTTATATCTGGCCAAAGAGTGTGTAAAAACTGTTCGAATGTTTTATAGTTCCGAACGCTTTCAGACAAACATTTATCCATTATCAAGGATGATTCAATTTGTCAGTTTAATTCAGTGTGTGCATTATGTGACCATAATGCCAACATTTACACCCAAACTAATGGTGTTAGTATGGGAAATACACTCGGTCCATGTTTTTCTAACTACTAGATGTCACATGCAAAAAATACGATATTTACACAGGTCTGTAAACCTAAAATATATGTCCGCTACGTAGGTGATATTTTTATTTTAGCAATTAACATTAAAGAATTAGATACCCGTCCTTAACTTTACCTATGAACTTAGTCAAAAACACAAACTTCGTAGAATATAGAAATAACACCTCATTATCTCTCTCTCTCTCTCTCTCTCTCTCTATATATATATATATATATATATATATATATATATATATGCAGAAACTCTTGCCACCTTAATGTCCACTCAGGCACAGGATAGCAGTAATAAAAAATAAAAAAAACTTCCTAAAAAGAGCACACCAGAATTCATCCTCTCGACTACTCTTCCTCAAAGAACTTAATAATGTAAAACAAACACTAATCAACAATGGATTCCCTAACCACCTTACAGAACACCAAATTAGACTATTTCTCCCCAAAGTAAGTAATAACGATAGTGAACACACCGTCAAAAATTATATAATCATTTATTACAAAAACCAAATGCACATTAACTACAAACAAGAAGAATCTTCACTTCGACATATTATAAAGAAATACACTACCCCAAATGACCCGGATAAAAAAATCAAATTAATTATCGATTATAAAAAAAATTAAGACAGCCAACCTTATCCTCAAAAATAACAACACACCAACTAAGTCAAAATTACAAAGAACGAACATTATCTATGAGTTCAAATGCCCCTTAAGGAACTGTGTTCCTGATTAAACCGGACTCATAAATAATTACATCGGTTACACAACTGCATGCTTATCCAGACATCTTACGTTACACCTATCTGATCGCAGCTCTATAAGAATCGATTTAAACACACACAAATTTACCAGACTCCATTAGAAACATACTAGTAGAAAACACAAATATAATAACTGCATCCACCTGTAAATATTTTTTAAAAATAATGAAAGCTTTAATAACAAAAAAAAAAGCCAACTCTTGACAATATTAACTACGAACATAGCCACAATGTGTTAACCGTATTCAGAAATTAAAACATCCCCACAACACGCTAAAACATGCACATAATGCACACAATCAACTGAATCATCTTTGATAATGGCTATATATGTAGAGCCGAAAGCGATCGGAATTATAAAATATTCCGACAGTTTTTATACACAGTTTGTCCAGAAAGGTCTTGTTCGAATACAAGAAGTACGTTTTAATGAAACATGCATAAACGAAGGATTGCTGCCTAAATATAATATATATATATATATATATATATATATATATATATATATATATGTCTGTGTGTGTGTTTATGTTTGTGTTTAAATGTTTCCACATATATAGGAGAAGAATGATCAATATCTGAGATAGAATGCTTACAGCTATAGACAGTATGGACACAAGAATCAACACAGCATGGAGACCGAAGCCAGAACCACTGTATATAGATCGATAGCTATCCTACGGTTAAATAAAGTTGAAAACACCGTTTTATTGCCGAAATTAAACAGCGTTGTAACCTCTCAGCTCTTAGATGAGGAACCTCTTTCAATCATCGGGTACTGTAACCAGTCTCCTAAAATTTGAAATATGTTTCGGGTTTAAATAACTCACAAAGTATTGATAAGCTGTAAAGAAAAAAAACAAACCTAAATCTAAAACAGAAAACGGGTCAAAACGGATACTCACCTATCTAGTGTATAGTTGGGTATTTGTCTCTCTTGGAGGTTACATCGTTCTACCGGAGCTCTCGTGTTGACAGTTTGAAACTTCTGATAAAAATCATACTTTAATACTGATTTTCAAAGACTCTGCAACGATGTGGAAGATTCTATTTCTCCATATTTTGCCCTGTACCAATCTAAGAAGGCAAATTTCATATGAACTGATAAGATTGTTTATGCAGACGTGTATCAGTAAATACGACATTACGCACCGTCTATTATTTTTATGAAATTACGCCAATGAAATTGCCTTTCGTTTAACATATATATATATATATATATATATATATATATATATATATATATATATTGATTTTTCTTTCTGCTCTCTGCGCATGATTACCGACATTAACCAACATGGCCGCCAGATCGGCTTGTGCATCTCCCTAAGGTAAAAAATGCAATTTCCTACATTAGTTACTCCTTATTTTGGATAGAATGAAGAAGAAGAAGAAAAAAAAATGCTCGTCTTAATTTGTGCTTTTCATCAATTTAACTTTTTCTTCGTTTATTGTTATCGTTCTCAGCAATGTCGTTATCGCTGAAATTCTTTCTTCTCAGCATTTTGTTTTCTTTCTTCTGATTCTATATAAATCATTCTACTTTTACAGTCTTGCTTTTCTTTTCCCTAAATGCTATACTCCATTTTCCTTCCTCGCCAACCCCAATCTTCATAGCAATAATAATTCAAGAGAAATATCTCTTTCTCTATCTGCAAATTAGGGCAACACTTACCGTACCCTCGCAGGTTCCTTCCTCATTGTGTGCTGCACATATCAGGTGAAGCTAGGCTCAGTAAATATCCACGGGGTTAGAGTGTTTCTCTCGCTTGCCTCCTTTGGCCCTAAGGAATGACCAACATGTGGCGCCAAGTACAACAATGATGATTACTTCTGTAAATATGTGAAGGCAGCCGACATACAACGGCTGTTAGCAATGTATTATCGCAAGTTACTTTACATTGATATGCGTGTAGCGTACGGATATTTGCATGACATTAAAATCGATGAACTGAGTTCAGAATCCAGTTTTGAAATCCTCACTTCTACTGCTGGAAAAGTTGTAAATCCAACGCTTTTCTTATGGGTTAAATTTCAGGGTAGATTGGGTTGTTGAGCCTTGGATAACAGCCAGTCTAGGAGAAATACAACGCTGAATACCAAACCGTCGAAAAGCAAAGGAAAATCACTCCAATATCTTTCTAGCGAAGACGTGGCAAATTCCAGATAATAAAATAAACTGGAACATTAGAGAGGACTCTTGAGTCTTGGATGGAAGGTAGTCTACGAGAAAGAAATTTTTGAATTACGGACCGTGGAAAATGCTAAGGAGAATCACTACATTATATTTACTAACAAGTCATACCAATGCCTAGAATCTGACAGAAAATGTCAGGTAAGGGTTGATTTTTCAGTTATTTTCTTTTTGGAAAATCAATAATGCGCTCAATATGAAAGCTGGGGTCTTATATAGTAATTACTGTCACTAAAAATGGGATCCATATCTTTTACCAATTATTGTGGGATTTAGTTTTAAAAATCAACTGAAAAAATCTACAAAAATCCCTAATTTAGGTATTTGCTTACAAACTCACATCAAAACTTTAATATTTTAAGAATAAATGAAAATATAGTTGTTATCTTTTGTATTACAAACACTGAATTGTCGAGAAAATCTCAACATACACACAAAAGTCCATAGATTATGCAGGCCTAGGAAAGGATCAAAAGTACCTTAAGTTGCGAAAAAATATTTCCTTCCGTGACGTAGCTTAATCATCTTATAACTTGCATTGAGTTACTAGACTAGCAATGATAAGGAGGAAAAACTATTTCTTTTATAATCACTTCAGGGATCACGTGGTAACAAGTCACGAGACATTGTAACTATAAAAAAAATTGTAAACAGCTTTTAGTCAACAAGAACCAACAACCCAGGTAAGTACATTACTGCTTCCCTTACCCGAACCGTCAATTCCACGATAGAATGTAAAATATATCCAAACCATAATCCTAATTATGAATCACCACAAGCAAAATATAGAATTGATTTATTGTATTCAATAAGTAAAAACAAAAAAAATTGTAAATGGTTTACAAAAAGCATACTTAGAGAACAAGATTTGTTAGATCATTTGATAGATCATAATAAAAAACAAAATATAAATAAATAGTGTCTATAACACCATAATAATCCTGGGCACAAATTATAAGACAAAAACTTTTAAATTTGCATTGTTTATCGAAAATCCCACTAAAACTGCAACACTGTATAATATATTACATCATAATATAGCTAATTGTTATGCATATTAACCCTTTGAAGTAAATGAAGTTCTTGTGATTTTGGTATAATGTGTTTGTCCGCGCGTCCGAACATTGAGTGGCTAAACTTTGCAAATACTTCCACAAGGTGTTGAATGGTTTCGCAGGCCCCCATGCACGAAGCATCTCTGTCTTCTGCGTAAACCAATTGCTTTATGTGGCTGCACATATAAAATTGTAGGAACGTGCAGGTCATGTAACCAGTCCTCCCCTACCTATCCCTCTTTCATGGTGGATGTCAACCAGTGCATCGCAAACTATGTGAGAATAACATGCTGGAGTCCCATCATGCATAAATCACATAGGTCTTCGTATTAGCAGGGGTACATCCCCTAGCAATTCTGGAAGTATGTTCGAATAAAAGTCCCTGTAAACAGCTGCTGAAAGATGTGCTGGAAGAACATATAGACCTACCAGACTGTCATCTACAATTCCAGCCCGCACATTAATTATAAACTTATGTTGGTGGCTAGCCTGAATTGTATCATGTTGATTCCGATCCGCGCGAAAATGTTGATTGTGTAAGTTTGTTTATTCCATGTTTTCCAAATGTCGAGTCCTCCGTAAACAAGACTGAAGAATCAAACAACGGATCTTGAGTTTGTGCAATAAACCATTTGCAAAAGTTCTGCAGTGGTGAGTGATCAGATGGCTAAAGACTCTGCACACGTTGCAAATGATACGGGTACATGAGCTGCTTTTGAAGTACTATCTATGCAGTACTATGTGATGTACAACATACTAGGGCCACTTGACATATGCTGATACCTGGATCGTCTCCGACAGCCTGTAGAATGTGTTTTTCGTGTTCAGACATAGGAGCGGATCTTGATTTTCCTCGAGTTTTTGATGGCACGGATCTTGTCTCAGCAAGGCGACGATAAACCGCAGCAAAGGTTGAATGACTCGCGTACCTTTGGTCTGGAAACACAATCTGATACAACTACGGAGCCTCGCGTCCATTACCATTCGCACGGCTCTATATAAAAATACCATATCTGCCTGCTCACGATATGAATATCCTGTCATTGTTAAACAGAACATTTCTCAGTTAATTCACTATTATACACGTTAAACTTTGAAGATATACTAACTACAACTCTTCACGATTGACAAATGTAACGTTATCGGCACAGCGACATCTATCGTAAACTTTCTTGAAACTTAATAACAAAAACGATGGATTTGAGGACATAGGTTTTTGTGTACTTGTTTCCTTGTTTTCGTCTGAGGAATCCGTCCCCAAAGTTTTGTAAAAGTATTAGGTTGGTGTAAAAATAATGTCGGTTTTTGACGTATTTTTTTAAAGTCAAAAACCGACATTATTTTTCCACCAATCTAATATTTTTGATAGACCGTGCATACTATTTACATTATTTAAACTATTGTCCTCATCTTTGTTGCCATAATTATTACAGCGTTTCGGCCGTTGCACGCTCCAGACTTCTTTAGGTGGTTGAAATGTCGAACTGAACGCCTTATTTCGCTCACTGGGGTAGACTGTTCTAGTTCCACGTGCCATGTTTTAATGGATGTCAGTTATCACTTATCTCCTGTTAATTCCCCTCTAACATGCTACGTTGTATTCACCCAATTCTTGTTCTACTACAGATAATTACAAATATATCAAACGACAACCATGTGATTCTGCGAACGAATGATAAAAATATCATGGTTGGAACATGTGAGCAATGAGGATGTCTTTCTTTTTAGTCACTACAAGAAAAATTACACTTACAGAGACAGTTGACATTTCTCCGATACATAATGAGAAAAGAATTAGTATTTATCACTCACGAGACACATTGAAGACAAGAGAAAGAGAATTTAGCTAGTAACCTACTTAACGATTTTTGGTTATTGAATAGCACAACAAAGACGAAGAGGTATGATACATGTTCAAAAGTTAGAAGTAATGGAGAGTCAAAACTGCCAACGTCTTGAAAAAACTTGGCACGTAAGAGACAAAGAAGATATATGGCCGCACAAAATTTCAGAGATTTTATTATTATTATTTCATATATTTTTAAGATCAGCATTTTAATGGTTTTAATTCGACTTTTCGACCAATATATTCTGAAGTCTATTGAAATTGTTAGTTGAAGTACATACTATTTCAGCCGATATCTTTCGCTTTGTTGCTTTTAACTCAAAGTTTTGGACGCCATTTTGGAGCTAGAGAAACAAAGGGAAATGGTGAGACATCCACTTAATTAACTTATACGAATCGATGGTAGAACAAGAAAACACAAACAGTGTAGTGGATCAAAAGTTACATTGACAAACGAGAGGATGTTGGAGAGAGACATGATCTTCCACGTCGTCACTTAATACATAAAAAAATCAAAAGATACCTCGAAAAAGTATCTTCTGAAATTTTGATATTATTACATTTTTTTAAAATATTTTTGGATTTGAGGTAATCTAGGGTCTGGCAAAACAACAACACTTAACTCGACCAAGTAGTTATAGTCATGTACAATTAGACAATTCACTGCAATATTATAATCGTGTTTCTCCATTTCTAGACATTTACCCAGGACTACTTATCATGAATTGACTGATTCATTCATGATCTTAAGGAGGGTAACCGAATCTTCCCCCAACACGATCAGTATCATTGGCTTTGTTGTTTTGAAATTGAGTGCTTCGGTCGGTATATACTTTGATATTCAAGGAAGATTGGCAGTTGTGAGATAAAATACCTTAATAAATACATTTATTGAGCTGATACATTTAGGTTTCTTGCTTGATGTTCAAAATTTCAGCCGATATGTTCTTCGGCTTTCCTGGATAATATGAAACTGTTAAATGAAACATTACATTCAACATGTTTATTGCGCTGATAATTTTCGTTTTATTCCTTTTAGCTTAACAACGTTTCGGTTGATATATTCTTCGGCTTTCCTGTATTAAATTTTGAGCTGCCAAGCATTTTCCTTAACCTAAATGTTTTTTTTTTCTTTTTAAGGATTTAGGTATTTGCGTTTTCATTTTTTAATTTATTTTTTTTTTATCAGTTTTACTCAAATTTTCAATCAATATTTTTCTTGGTTATTTAAAGTTTTGTCACGAATGTATTTACACTAGTCAGCGTTGTTATTGACTCACATTTCTGAAAAATGATGGAACTAATTTTTGCAGCATGTCTACAATTTGCCAATTTATTATTTGAACGAAAGATTTGTTGAGACGCCGCACATTAGTTTATTGTATTATCAAATGCCTTATACAATGTTAATTACACATTACGTTTTTCTTTGTGAATCATTGGCGCCATACCATTTAGTAATATACAGCAGTTGGAACTTTCATACAATTTATAATTATTCCAATCTTCCTCCTCTTGAATATAACGTTTTCCTTCAGCATTTAGGTGTCTCGCCACTATTTCTTTTCCTTTGTAGCTTTTACTAAATTTTGTCTCCTTGCAATCTCTCCTAAATCATGTCCTGCCAACAATTTACACAGACGCGTAAGATAGTTTATTCGGTGTTTTCCGCTGTCCATCTTCTCTTCAGTATGGCCTGCAAATGTCAAATTTCCTCAGTTCATTTTCTTCGTTATACGCCCTAAAAATGTCAATTGTCTCTTTCTGATGTTAAGTATAAGTATCCCTTTTCTTTACATTTTCTCTAGAATCTCGTCGTTGAACACATTCTCAGCATCCTTCTGTAGAACAGCATTTCTGTTGCCTTACATCTCTCTGTCATTAGTGACGAGATTGTCCAGCATCCAGGTCCATATAGGAGGACTGATATTGTACAACAGTTCAATACTCTTTCTTTGTTTCTAATGAAATTTTCCACTTTCTTAATAATTTACTTAGTTTTCACGAAGCATCTTTCACTATTCTGAAGCACTTTCGGATTTCGGTGTCGTAATATTCTTTGTGTTAAAACAATTTCTATTAGGTTGGTGCAAAATAATGTCGTTTTTTACGTATTTTTTAACGTCAAAAACCGGCATTATTTTTGCACCAACCTAATACATATCTATTTAAATATCTAGGAAGTGTTTGTACTTCCTTGATTTTCGTATCTCAGATTTATAATTTCCATGTGAGGCTGTTCCATTTGCTAAGAACCATATTTTCTGTTTTCGTACAATTGTTGTTTAGTCCTTTCTTCTGGTTTTCCTCTATCATATTCTGCAGGAGTTCATATAGTTTCCTTTCCGTATCTGCTATCAACGATAATTTGATACACTTAGAATATATTGAAGGTAAAATGGACATTGGACGACATGTTTTTATTATTATTATTATTATTATTTTTTTTATTTTCTTTGCTTTCTGGCGTTTACACATTTCTTTCCGGGTCCCACCCAGGGACCTAAGGTTAGAAATGGCATCATGACACTTTTCACTGACAAAAAAAAAAATTACATAGATAGAGCCCTTCGTAAAGTGTGGGCTGTACTTGTCAGAACAATTTTTTGTATCTCCTTGAGGCATGGGCTTCCAGGAATCCCTGCAATTAGTCTACTGCAATCTTTTCCAACCAGTCCTAGGGCTCCAACTACAACAGGGATTGTTGATGTTCCCATATGCCACATTTTCGAGACCTCTATTTCAAGGTCCTTGTATTTTGACAGCTTTTTGAATATCTTCAAAGATACATTGCAGTCAGCAGGGACTGCCATATCAATAAGGATGCACCGTTTTTGTTTGTGGTCTTTAATAACAATATCTGGTCGGTTGGCCTTGATTGTTCTGTCAGTGTGGATTGTGTAGTCCCATAGAATTGTAACAGGTCCTATCTCCGTAACTGGGTCTGGGTGGTGTTGGTACCAGTTTCTTTCAGTTTCCTTCCCGTAGAAGTTGCAGATTTTCCAGTGCAGATATTGGCCCACTCTGTCATGTCGGGTTTTATATTCAGTGGGTGCCAACATCGTGCAACCTGATACAAGATGATCAATCGTTTCTGGATATTTATCACAGAATCTGCATTTTGGGCTGACACAATATTTTAGTATATGTGCTTGATAATTCCTAGTTAGCAAGCATTGGTCCTGCGCAGCAAGGATAAAACCTTCAGTTTCAGCTTTCAACCCTGCACTGCGTAGCCACTGATGGGTACGGGTTTTGTCTACATCAGCTTGGTTGATACGGGCAGAGTATTGGCCATGAAGCGGTTTATCTTGCCATCGCTTCTGTATCTGGTCGGTTGCATTCGTCTTTGCTGTCTTTTTCAAGTATTTTGCAGTTTCAGCCGGTGTATTGTGCTGTAGTTGCATCTCTACGCCCATTTGAAGCTCCAGTTTGAATTTGTTGGCTTCTTTCATTACGGAGTAAAGACGCTTACTACTTTCATGTTCCTTGACGCATACCATCATCCAGTCTTCTGTAGTTTCCAAGTATTTTTGGAGGCCAATTGTTGTAGTTTTGTAGGACAGTTCTAGTTGAACTAATCCTCTGCCTCCTTCGGATCTGGGCACATACAGACGATCAACATCAGCTTTGGGATGATGCATGCGATAGCAAGTGAGAAGCTTTCTCGTTTTGGCGTCCATTCGCTTAATTTCAGCTATGGTCCAGTTAAGGACATTAAAGCTGTAATGCACCACTGGGACAGCCAATGTGTTTATAGCTGATATTCTATTTTTTGAGTTTAGTTCAGTATTTAGTATCAGACGTACACGCCTGTAGTACTCTTTTCTTATTTTTTCTTTCATTTGTATGCCATCTCCTTCGCTAATTCCTAGGTACTTATAAGCTTCTTCATGCTCCAATTCCCTAATCTTTGTGACAAAATCTAAATCTATTGAGGGTGTTTCTGTAATTCTACCTTTCTTGAATGTTACTTTTGCACATTTATCTAATCCGAAGTCCATACCTATGTCGTCACTAAAGTATTTAACAATATTGAGGAGGCCTTTCAACTCATTGTCGTCTTTGGCAAAGAGTTTGAGATCATCCATGTATAGTAGGTGATTGAAAATTTTCTTATTTATTTTGTAACCATAGCTACTGTTGTTCAGTTCATGTGTAAGAGGGGTTAAGGATAAACAAAACAGAAGAGGTGACAGAGAGTCTCCTTGAAAAATTCCACGTCGGATATTCAGACGGTTGGATATAGCAGTGCCCCCGGTGTGCCTAAAGTATAGTTTTGTGTTCCACATCCCCATGCTGTGCTTAAGAAAGTTTAATACCACAGGGGAGACTTTGTACATTTCCAAAGCCTTAAGGATCCAAGAATGTGGAACACTATCAAAGGCTTTACGATAATCAATCCACGCTGCACTGAGATTTCTGCGTCGTCTCCTGCAATTTTCCAGGATCATTTTATTTATCAGAAGTTGATCTTTGCAGCCATATGAACCTCTACTGCATCCCTTCTGTTCCAGCGGGAGAATGCTGTTTGTTTCGAAGAAGGAGTAAGTACGGTTCGTCAGTACAGACGTGATCAACTTATACGTTGTGGAAAGACATGTTATCGGTCTATAATTTTTCGGGTCGTCTGTTTCAGTTGTTTTTGGTATGAGGTATGTAATACCTTCAGTAACCCATTCCGGGATTTTATTGGGATTATTTACAAGCGTTGATAATGTTTTTGCAAGTATGCCATGGGTAGATGAGAGATGATACAGCCAGAAATTGGGCACCTTGTCATTTCCTGGGGATTTCCATTTTTGGGATTTCGTTAGTGCTTGCCTAACATCATCTGTGGATATATTTACCCATTCTTGCAGAGGTGTATCCAGCAGTCGTTCTTCTTCACGCCGTATCCATTCTGCATTTGGGTTACATTCCTTTGGTTTGCTCCAGATATTTTCCCAAAATGTCTGTACATTATCAATCGATGGTGGCGTTTCGACATGTATAGGCGTTTTTCCAATTTCCCTGTAAAATTTCTTAAGATCTGTTCGGAATGTTTTATTTTGGCGATAGAATCTACAACGTTTCTCGTATCGTCTTGTTCTCTGTGCTTTTAGCTGAAGTTTCTGTTTCAGCATTTCCTTGATCGATGGAATATCAATTAGGGATTTATTATTATTATTATTATTATTATTATTATTATTATTATTATTATTATTATTCAGGTATCGAAATCTAATAAAAGGAAAAAAAAAAGCTGCTTGTCGAAATGTTGTACATCTGTGTCTTCCACCGTATAACCCCGCCAGCAAGCATGTGTTAATGGATGGCAGACCAGGGTTTATGAGAGAGAACACAAAAAATATTAAGAGTTCCAAAGTAAAGTTAATTAGCGTCAGCTGTGATCGCCAAAATCCTGAAGGAGCACGACACGTAGAAGTTTAAATTTATTTCTTTTCCTACATATCTAGTTGTCTGAAAATCTGAATTGATTCATTGTAATTGTTCCAAATTTTGTTTAAAATAGGATCCGCACACTTTTTAATGTATTCGGCGTTACTGAGGCCGATTTACATAACACTTATTTAAATATTGGCTCGAAATCGGAGATGCGATAATTTGATTATTGTATCACTTATACAGTGGAAGACACAGATGTATAACATTTCAACACACAGCTTTTTTTTTTCATTTATTAGATTTCGACACCCGAATAATAATAATAATAAAATCGTGTCGGCCAATGGACGTCATGTGATCCCAGATTCTTCTTAAGCGTCAAATCAAATTTAAATTCCTAAAGAATTATTGGCGGACACAATCTTGAAAACATGTCTTTTCTATAAACGTTTTCATAACGGTTCCGCCTGATGAGCTCAACTCTTTGGTATCTGCACAGCATGTATTTAAGCTTTTACCAGAACGACTAACAGGTCTCTTCGTTTTAATGTTGAATAGAACTAGATGTAACGCCAAATAATATTCTGGGGGGTTCTTTATGCGCCCTTCTCGCCTAAGGCACTTTCTTCCGGTTTCCTGCCACCAACAATCTTCAAAATTTAAATGCCAATTGCCATATTCGGTCTTCCTGAAACCTGTTATTATTGCACGTTCTCCTCACTAAAGTCTCCTCGTTCTCTTTCAGTCCCAGTAACCCCTTGCGTCTTAGAGGTATTTTCGGCTTGATTGTGCTGAAATGATTAAAAGAAATATTCGTATTTCAGCTCGATTGCGCTCATAACGCTTTCCTTAATAGATGACGAGTGTTAATTCTTTTACTTAAATTCATACTCACCGAGAACTAGAGGGAATATTCTCGCCCAAATCATTGAAAAAATTTAAAACATTGGATGTGTCTTCTTGAATCGCATAAGGATTGTTTTATATCAACGAACACTTTTTGTCTCTTTTGTAATGCTCGTTGTAGTAGAGACATTGTAATCTCAGATACAACTATAGTAACGCCGTTGAACAATACTGGCGTCAGACGCCTTCGAATATCACTCGCACTAATAGTACTTGCTCGATAATACTCGCTCGAACAGTAACCAACGTATAGTGATCCGAATAGTGAAATAGTATTGTGAATAGAGTAGAGAATAGCTCTCCGTATAGTAATAGAGGATAGACTAGAAATGGCGATCAATTAGACGTCATCTACTTCCTATATGTATGCGTTTTCTCTAGGGTCTACTTAATTCAATAATGTTCAAACACAAGTGTCGACAACGATACTTTATTCCTACGTAAGTTTAAATTAATTTGGCACAAAAACGTTATTTTATGGTTCCCAATCAGGATCATTCTTGTTCCTTATACGTAATTATAAAGCAGAACATCTCTATAACTACTACACCAATCTGAGGTTTGTAATTCGGATATCGTTATTTTTCATTCTTAGATGAATTAGCAAATTTAAAATATGTTTACTGCCATAAATAGTTTATGTTCCTTCTTTTATATGCCGAGTCACTTTATGAGATAAATTGTTCTCGCCAATTTTCTGTTCTTTTTAGCAGTTAGTATTTTTTTTCTTTTTCATCTTTCGTAAACTCCTCACTACCATTCATCCCCTCAAGCTGGACAGATAGCTTACGTGATTTTTTTCCTCTACCTCTCTTGACTCAAAATGTCCTTCGCGTTTCAAATTTTCCAAGCCTTCTTTCATCATTAAGTGGCTTTGATATTTCAACTAACTCTTCCTAATTTTAAATATGTGCCTGTTTCAGTTTTACTTCCTCTAAAATTTCGTTGTTGTCGCATAATCGGTCCATGGTATTCCCATCATCCACCTGTAGAACAACATTTCTGTTCCTTACTAGTACAGAAAAAAGCTAAATGCGGAGATGAAGTATTTCATACGCAAAGATGAAAAAACCTCCCATCTGTCGCATTCTACGCTTTCTATATACTTTGTCCCTTCTCTTGATATGCAATTTCTAGTTCTCAACAACACTTTCTCCTTTACTTCCGCCTTTTTTCGTAATTGTCCCCCAACAAATGCTCTGCTCTAAAAGACACAATACTGTTTTTTACGTGGGGCGATTCCCGTATTTCAGCATCATTTTAGCTGTTAAACCTTGAACAAAAATTAACCGTTTGAACACATCTAGAGTAAATTCCTCTATTCTAAATTTTTCACATTCTTTATTGACAATACCAGCACACGCGACAAAATCTTCGTCCTCTTTTTGGTTAGATTCATAAACCATCAATTAGGATTAAAGAGAGATCTCGTATCAATAAATAGTCTCGTCAGAATGTGTAACGTGTCTGCAAACGCGATTTTACCTGTTAATTTTTTTCGGTTATATGTAGTTGCAGTAATTTTCATACTCTATTAGAAATATTTTCCTCAACAACAATCTTTTTTTCTCTCTCATCTTTCAAGCCGCTTCATTCCTGACTAAATATATATTTATAACTGCGAAAATACGCAGAAGATGTCAGTTCATTATCAGGATTGTATACAAATTCTGATATGGTGTTTTAGACAGTGTCTGGCATAAGTGACGTTGGAAATTTTTTTTTGATATCTTCAGAATTATATTCAGCAACTCCTGTTTTTTTTGTAGTTCTAGCAAGTGTTGATTGTCTTCTTGTTGCTGTTTCTTTTGTTGTTTATGAATTTCAACTATGGAAGCCAAAATTTGCTCCATATTCAGAAGAATATTGTTTCCTATGCCCAAGAGCAAATAAAATTATATTTTTCTACACAACAAGAATCTTTTTTTTAAACCAACGCGGTTAAAATTATTGCCGTCCACCGTATCCTTATTCCCGAAACAAGCATATTGTTCTGTAGTTGTTCACTCAGTATGAGTTTCAAAATCCTGGTAAGTCGTTACTGCTATAAGTCGTAAGAGTTCTGAATCCTCGTCATAGCGGTTATAAATTGCCTGAGTTTCGAGTCCCTCGTCGCCACTGTTATAACGTGTTTCATAGCGCTTATAACATAAATAATACTTCGACAACTTGCCGTGACGCCTGCGTTACTTAATCTGAAGTTTAACTCCAAACGGCTTCTTCTGCCTTTTATTTACCAAATATCCCCATAAGGAAGGATGTGGCACAAGGTCGGTTTTTATGTGGGGCGATTCTAGCTCGGGAAAAATTCCCCGTAGACCTCGCATGCTCGGGGTCAGGTTTGTTTACCTCTCAAGGCGAGACTCTGCCCGTAGGTATCAACACACAGTCTGGGTTCCTCTCTGCCCGAAAGCAGAAAGTCAGCCGTGAGCCTGGTAGCGAACTGACACCAAACGGCCATTTCTTCTCTTACCCCTGATCTGAAACTCTTTATTTATAGGTATGGACAAGTTCATATAGTCAGCGGGTGTGTACTATTTAGTCCACAACACACACACACACACACACACACACACACACACACATATATATATATATATAAATAAATTCATCTGATACAAGTCTCGATAGAGACACTAGGTAGATGTTTAACATTAATATGGTACTGTCAATGGGTGTGTGTGATATGAATAAAGAGAAGTCAGTAAGAAGTGTAAGTTCTGAGGATAAGAAGGATAGATAAATGTTGACAAATGACTTGAACAAGTTAAGATTGTAATATTCAGTGAAGCACACACACGGGAGTCTGTGACACAAAGTATCATCTCTTGGAAAAATGTCTGAGTGGGTCTGTCTCCTTGTCTGTGGAATACAGAGAAAATAAGGATGATTCAACTATATGGTAGTGGCGTATCCTTGCTGTAAAAGCCTGAACTGGTGAAACATATATTATTAGTCGTTTTTAAACAATATTTATTTTGAAAAAAAGAAACATACCAATTCATCAATAAGTATTTAAATTATTATTCCGGGGCGTATGATTATCGACATGCCTTTTTATAACCTGAAAATAAAATTATATATATATATATATATATATATATATATATATATATATATATATATATATATATATATTATGAAAGGGAGAAAGTCCGACAACTATTTTAAGACATTTTTATCTTTATACATTTTTTTTATAGATAAAAATATTTAAGTAAATGCTCTGTTTATAATAAACAGTATTAAACAACATTTACTGGCCTGAATATTTCTCGGACATTAAGGCCGGTAAATGTAATTTATATAACTAACAACCTGGCACGTGGAACTAGAACAATCTGCCCCAGTGAGCGAAATAAAGGGTTCAGTTCGACATTCCATCCACCCGGAGAAGGCCGGAGCGTACAACGGCCGAAACATTGTGATAAACATGGCGATAAAGATGAGGACAATAGCCCGAATAATGTAAATAATAGGATTTAATATTTTTATTAAAAAATAATATAATAATATACATATTATTAAATATTTTTTTATTAAGAAAAGTAAACAAAACTAATTTTTATTAAGAAATGTCACCTAAAAAACGCTTGATAATTATGCACCAACCCAATAGTAAAACAAAATTTAGTAAATAAAACAATGAAATATAAGTAATGAGAAATCAGAAAGGAAAAAGAAAAGAAAATCAGTGCACAGAAGAAAGAAAGAAAGAAAGAAAGAAAGAAAGAAAGAAAGAAAGAAAGAAAGAAAAAAAGAAAGAAGAATGCTATTGGTTGGTGCAAAATTATCAGGCGTTTTTAAACAATATTTTATGTAAAAGTAAAGAAAACCGTAATTTTTATGAACAAATAACTCCTACAAAAACGCCTACAAAAACACCTGATAATTATGCACCAATCCAATATATTTCAGCTACCGTCAGTTTAAAATTTATCTGATTAGAAAGAAGATCGATCGAAATAATCCCTACCAATCGTTTTTTGGCGTGGGGGTGGGAAGGGTTAGATGATTATCTATAATCATTTTGATTCCTCTATTATTTTTTTGTGATTGGGTTTGTGGTTCTGTATTAGACTGCAGCACAATTTTCATCCGAGAATTCTAAAAAATTTCAGCTCGTTGTTGGAACGTTTGAATTCATATGCAGACACGCAAAGGGATAATTCGCTTAATTCCTTGAGTAATTTACAGTTTTAAAAATCGTTGGAGCAAATAATAACGAATAATCTAGCACGAAAGTGATGATTTAGAGATGAGGTCATAATATGGGAGACAAAAAGCTTTAGAAAAAATAAACAGGAAAAGAAATATAAAGAAAGAGGAAGAAACAACATTCCAATATGAAAAGGATAGAGAAAGGACGAAAAACTATTTGGGAAATCGAAAGATTAAAAAAAAGGAAGCGGAAAGAAAGCATTTTAATAAAAATGAGATCAGCGAATGAAAAAAGAAGAGCGAAAAGAGGAAAGGAACGGAGAATGAGAGTCGACAGGCTTTTAGTAAATACACAAAAGGAAGAGAAAAAAGAAAGAAAGAAAAAGAGGAAGAAATCAAAATAGAAAGGGTGAAAGAAAAATTAAAAGGGAAGAAAAAAAAAAGGGGAAGGAAAAAGCCTAGAAAAATTGGCTAGAAGGAAGGGGGGAATTATAAAATAAGGAATAATAAAAGAAAAGACAAAACAGAAAAATAGAAAAAAGAAACATAATGAGAAACGAATAAAAAAGAAAGAGAAAAGAAAGAAAGGCACAATAAAACAGGCAAAGGAAAAAAGTAAAATAAACGAAAAAAAAAAAAAGACATGAAAAGAAATAAAGAAAATCAGATTGAAAAAAAGGACCAAAACAAAAAACAAAAAACAAAAAAAACGAATAAAACAAGCAGAAAAAATGAAATAAATAAAGAATGAAAGAAAATTGGGAAAAAAACAAAAAAAAATGTCAGAAAGATAGAAAAACTAATAAAAATATAGGGAAAAAAGAAAGAGAGATAAAACGAAAGAAAGAATTAAACTAAGAAAGAAAATCTATTAAAAGGTAGGAAAAAAAGAAAGAAAGAAAAATCAAAGAGAACCTGAATAAAAAGGCCAAAGAAAGAAAGAAAGAAAGAAAGAAAGAAAGAAGAGGGATAAAAGAGTAAAAGAAAGATAAACTACTAAAAAGAGAAAGAAAAGAATAAACGAAGAGAGAAAGAAAGAAAGAAATCAACGGAACAATCGAATAAAAAAAAAAAAAAAAAAAGAAGACAAAAGTAAAATTTTTCCAATGGCGAATTTAAAAAGTGGAAATTATGAAGGAGAAAAGGTTTGACAGGTTGCTATCTAAAAAAATTTTTTTGACAACGAGCTACAAGTAGAGATCCACCCTAAGAGGACATTATATTTTAAATAATTCTTCTAGTTGAACTGAATGGGAAGCCTTTTAATATATTCATCATACTTTTATATGCGCCGATGGCGCAATGTACAGCAGGAAGAATTTGAAAAGTTTGCAAATCGCAAGAAACTATAATCATTATTGGAAACATGAATGCCTAAATATGCAAGGAAGGAGATGATGAAACAGTTGACAAATTTAGGCTTCCTCTTCTTCTATGTACCTTGTCTCTTCAGGAAGTTGGCGATCATTGCTCTCCACTATTTCTCATCGTTTGTAGCTGATAAATCTTTTTGCTATCTCCCCTAAACTCAGCTCAAATACTTGTTTGCACAATCTCGTTAGGCATGTTATGCGATATTTTCATCTGTTCCCCTTCTTTTGACTATGATCTCCGAATGTCAAATTTTCTAAGCCCTCTTTCCTCTATAAATTACAACTGTCTCTTTCTGGTGTTAAGTATAAGTGACGTTTTTCTTTTCATTTTCTCTAAATCTTGTTCAGTGTAACGCAAGAGAGCTATGATAATAAGTTTATTCCCCCATTTTATTTCCCCCATTATGAGCATTATTATTTCCATGATAGAACAACACCGTATCTCAAGAGGGAATAAAAAGGCTGAACGCTTTTTTTCCCAGAGAGACGTTTATATCACTAAAATATATACAAAACTGTTTAATATATTTTCTGTTTGTACATTATTTTTAATATATACAATTTATTTTTAAGTAAACGCTCTCTTTTTTAAATAAACAGAATTAATTACATTTACTGGTCTGAATGTTCGAGAAATTTCGTAGAAAATATGCATTCCCCAACAGGAATCGAACCTGTGACCGAACCGGCAAATGATCTGACGTGCTATACCACTAAGCTGCGGAGAAGCGTCTGCTTAACAAATTCCAAATTACTGTTTATAAACAAAAACAACTTCGGCGAACTTTCTTGAATGATCATATGTACTCACGAAACTTAACGCAACATTTGAATGATGAATTACTTACCTAACGTATCAGTTCGAATTTGCTAACCAGACGTTTCACTACAGCTGAGTGTTATAGCACGTCAGACCAATTGACGGATACAATTCCGTTTAGGTTACAGGTTCGATTCCTGTTGGAAAGGCATATTTTCTACGAATTTTCTCGAGCATTCAAGCCGCTAAATGAAATCAATTCTGTTTATTTAAAAAAAAAAAACAGAACATTTACTTAAATAAATTGTATGTGTTAAAATAACTTATAAACAGAAAATATATTAATTAATTGTTGGGCTTAATCTATTTCATAATATACAAACTATATATACATATTTACACATACCGAACGAAGAGAAAAAAATACCAAAGGAAAGATTTATATTAGGAATGGTGAATAACGTTCCTAATGTATTTCTTTGAATAGATATCGTATAAGCATAAACTACAAGAAAACTTAGCGTATGGTCGTCAGTAGGAGGATGAGCCCGAAATGAGATCTGAAGGTCAGGAACTTTAGAATGAAGCAGACGCGGAAATTCAAATACCTTGGTAACGTCTTGACAGAGGCCGGTAAGTGTGACACTGAGATCTGTAGGCCTATTGTGATGGCCAAGGATACATTCCAAAATCTGGGCAGAGTACTGCGAGACAGGAGGATATATTTGGTAACAAATAATACTGAACTGATACGTGACATCTGTCTTTCTTTGCGGCAGCGAATGTTGGACGATATCCTCAAAGATGAAGAAGAGACTTGAGGTGACAGAAATGTGGTTCTACAGAAGGATGCTAAAGATATCCTGGACCGAGCGTGTGAGCAACGTTGAGATTTTAGAGAGGTTGCAAACAAGGAGGAGGCTTATACTTAATGTCAGGAAGATCAGATGAAGTTTCTGAGATACATAATAAGGAAGGAGGGCTTGGAGAATCTGATACTCACGAGTCGAATAGAGGGAAAAGAGAGAGAAGGGAAATCATCGCATGACAAACCTGGGGTGGCGTGGATGACAGAATGTGGTCTGGGGAAGGATGCAGAGGGAAGGAACTTGTTGAAGCTGCAGCTGATAGAGAGAGGTAGAGGGCCATGGCCGCCTACGTCCTGAAAGGATATGGCGCATAAAAATAAGAAAGTGAGGGTAAAGAAGGAAGATAAAGAGACAACTGTTGTTTCAAGCTACTTGTATCACGAAGCTGTGAGATTTCACGTCTATCCAAGCAATTATAAACATCCGTAAATTAGATTTCAGAATTTAAACCTCATTGCAAAAAAAAAAAAAAAAAAAAAGAAAGAAAAGTATAAAACAAATCTTAACAAAGATTTCGTCATGAACAAAGAATAAAAATCAAAATGAATTTTTTTTTTCAAAGCAATTTTGATTTTTGCATTATTACCGGTTATGAAAAATTGATTATGCATAACGACAGAACCCCCCCCCCCACAAAAAAAACAGTGGTTATCACAAAATCGGAAGTCAGTGTTAACATGAAGATTCCACCCACATAAGAGATTGCTGAAGACGACATTCCAGCGTCTGCAAAGGTATTTCAACCAGGAGTGCCTACATTTTATTTTTGAATTACAGGTGATGAAAAATAAGTTTTGCATGTCAACAGAAAAGAAAAAAGATACGAGGTTATCACGAAATATGGAACAGGTACTAACTGCAAAACAAAAATCATTAGAAAAGATAGCTTTATGAAAGGTGATGATAAATAGGTTTTGCATGTCAATAGAAAACGAAAAATAAGAACTTCTTAAAAAATATGAAACAAGTACTAACTTCAAAACCAAGACTCATCAAAAATGATAGCTTTGTCTACTAGAATATGAAAGGTGATGATAAATACGTTTTGCATGTCAACAGAAAAAGAAAAAAATAGCTTATTACAAAATATGAAACAAATACTAGCTTCAAAACCAAGACAAGAAATGACTGCTTTGTGTCTGCCAGAATATAAAAGGCGCCATTCGAGTTTCTGGGGCATAGAAAGACCATCATTGCATACTGCTTTGGTGGGTAAACGAATAATTACGACGAAAGTGTAAAATTTGGCAAACAGAAATGACAGTTGCTGTTTTCCCTCGTGACAATACAAGGTAATAAGCTGAAAAAGCTTGCTAACATGGATTTTTTTCCCAGCATTATGCATACAAGATTTTGAAACAACAGATATACATTTGGTTCCATCGTTAGAATATTTTATATGTGACAGACCATTGAGATACAAGGATCGCTCTCAGAAATTCCTTTCGTAGAAAACGCCAGATTTCTTTAAATATTTCAAAATTGGACTTCTCGTTGTGCTGTCGTCAATATCTATGAAAGTGGTGATATTTATTATAAATGAATGAATTAAATTTAAACAAATTTATTTGGGACGCAAAACGTAATTTATATATATATATATATATATATATATATATATATATATATATATATATATATATATATTTATGATGCAGAAATAAGATGCGACAAAAGAAATATATTAGCAATTGACAAAGGTTTTTACCTTTTCTACTTACAACGATTTCCTGAGAATTACATTTTCATGAGCTTCGAAGAGGCCTGATTATCAAGGAAAAATTTATGGGACCGATTCTTGTTCTTGTTCTGTTTGATTTTAAATGATTGTCACAGGTTTTGACTTTAAAACATCCAGTATAAAAATAGAATCTTACGTGACAGATGAAGTTACTGCTGACAGCACCAATCGCTTGTGGCTATCCGGGATATATATTTTGTGGAAAATATTAAATATGTACACAGGATTCAACAATGTTGTAGGGTCAGCTTTTGGAAACCGCCTTCAATTTGACAGAAAGAAAACTCAACGGGGCAGAAATTTATTCTTTCTTAACTTAAATAGTTTCACTAGTGTATTTTTTGTTGGGTAGAGATCTTTGAGGCTGTTATACGGTCGCATGCATATACTTTCACGCCATAAAAGCTGCTGTGAAGAAGAATATCTAGTTTATTCTCATATGAATAAAAATATTTAATATCAGTGTGAATGAAAATGAAGGACGTTCAACTTTGAGCAAGGGACTGGATTAAAACGCAAGGCTCCTTCGTTCGGTCTGCCAGACATTATCACCGAATATGTCATAGTTAGATTTAATATCTATCTATCTATCTCAGTCTGTTCATGCATATCTATCTATCTATCTATCTATCTATCTATCTATCTATCTATCTATTTCAGTCTGTTCATGTGTTACACTATTTAGGGTTGCGTGAAAAAAAAGGAAAGGCGAGAATTAATTTAGGTGATAAAAAGATATCACGAAAAGACACTGAGCGATGTTATTTTTTCTAACAAAGAAAAGTTGTAAAGATTTTATTTTCATTAGCGAAGAAAGTAAGATACCGGATTTAATTTGATTTATGTTACGACGCGGCGAAAGAAGATAGCAATCTGCCCATGGCAATAATGAAAATTTCAGGTTGGTCAAGTGGCCTACAAGGCAGAATGCTAAGAGATAAAAATTAACTGGGTCGCGCTCTGACCGAGAAAAATGTCCGCTGGACCACCCACAAAGTACAAAGAAGGAAAGATTTACTATCTTAATCTATCTGCGGAGATATCATTTGAGAAGAGCACCTGTTTTGTGTCAGAGCTGGCTATGATAGAAAAATGATTTTATCGGAACGAATAATTGGCGACAAGGTGCGGAAGAACATTGACCAGACTCAGTGCTTGTTTGGCGAAAATTTCGTTGACGAGTTCAAGACGACGTTCAGTTTAGATAAGAGTCGTAAGGGTTTGTTGTTGGGAAGAAGAAAAGAAAGAAAAGAAAAAAAAGGGAAGGTAACTTTTTTTTTCTTTGAGCGATAATTGTAAACACCCACGCTGCTGAGCGTTCATTGGCTGAAGGGTGGCGTGAGCGGTAGGCGAAGGTAAACCATGAAGAAGGAGGGGAGGCCTTTTGACGCCCCTTGAAGGGATTGGTGTGAGATGCCACTGTCAGAGAGAGGGGAACCTGTTGACGCCTCTGAAGGGATTGGTATGAGATACCAATATAAGAAAGGAAGAATTTGGAAGGACGATTTCCTTAAACTAGAAATTAAGGACTTCCAAAAATGGAAAGTAATAAATTTTCCTGACCGAAAACAAAGAAAATTCTTAATGTGGATTTAGAATTATCAAGCAACCTCAAACCCCGACAAGCCCACCCCGGTTTTGGTCGGCGTCCATATAAGCAAAGTCGCAGCGAGTGGACGGCAGTAGAGTTGGGGTTGAAGACAGGCAAGAGTTGAGTCAAAGAGAAGTTAGTTGCAGTTGAGCTGTGAGCGCTGAGACCCGCCTCGCAGGAAGCTGACTGAAAGATCCACGCAATCACGACTTCAATTTCTAACCAAGAACAATTTATTTTTGAAGAACGACTTAGACTCACACCATCAAAACAAGTTTTACGAATATCACCTGAAGATACACCAAAAAACCAGTTATCGAAAAACAACTTAAGATATTAAGACTCGCCTAACAAACGCAAAGTGTCACGTATTCATATCAGCAGTTTGGGAGAAAGACGCAGTCCTGTATTCAGCAACCAGATATAAAATATTCTTCTCCTTTTTCAACACATTTGAACTTTTCGAGTTGTTACTTTATTTTCTTTTACATATACTTGTCGCGTATTACCCTTGCATTAAGGCTCGGCGACCGATTGATTTCGTCCACCTAAGATCAAATCACAACGTGGGTAGGTTAGACTAGAAATCAAAACAGTTACTTCGGTAACCAGTCGTTGGAGGCGAGCTGGGAACAACAAGGCTGATACCAGTTTCCCATCCGAATCAGCAAAAGGTTAGAACGTCACATTTGGTGCCGCGACTAATACCAAGTCACATTGGTCGTCACAGGACAGGATAGGACGGCGACAGCACGGAGACAGACAGGGTGACGTCACACATGCATATCTATCTATCTATCTATCTATCTATCTATCTATCTATCTCAGTTCATATCTATCTATCTATCTATCTATCTATCTCAGTCTGTTCATGCATATCTATCTATCTATCTATCTATCTATCTATCTCAGTTCATATCTATCTATCTATCTATCTATCTATCTATCTATTGTGAATCGAGTACTCTGAGTCACTGGCGTTTTTATCCAAAAATAGATACGTAAAATTCTCCTTTCCTTTCTGCCAGGGTCTTATAGCTTAGAGGAAAAATTTTTGACTGATGCCAAATCAGTCGGGTTTCGAGCATGGTTTTAGACAATTGCATGTCTAGCCACACTGCTGAGCTGTGATACAGCGAAATATTCTGTCTGTGGGTGACAATATCTATCTATATAGAAAACAATCTGGCTACTAATCTTGCTTCCTCTGTTCATATTTATCTATCTGCAAAGACTGAAGTAGATATATATTAAAATACCTATCTATCTATCTATCTATCTATCTATCTATCTATCTTCATAGCTATGTATCTATCTTAGACTCATTTAATAAACAAATTAATTCATTATTGGTAAAGGAAATTATTTTTCGTTATTTTTTGCAAGATTCCTCTTGTCAGAAAAACATTGTTTCTTAAATTGTCGGTGGAGAGCTTATCAAATTAATATCAGAAACAATATGTTAGTGAGTTAATCCCCATAATTTAAACAGCATAGTGATGATTATTTTTGAAATAATTGTTTATAAATTATTATTTATTTCTGGGGGAAAATGTCTAATTTTGAGTAGAACCTCTGGGCTAATGCGTTTTTACTTCTGTTAGTAAGATGTTGAATTCGTATTAAAACGATATAAGTATTATAAAAATGTCCAATGCATTCTCAATCCAGATAATTATTTTGAGTTAATACTTAAAAGGAAACCAAATAAATGTCGAAGATATTTCATGCTGAAAGCAGAGTATGTGATTTCCGCTAGCAAGTCACATCAATATGAACAGAATTTAATATTCTACAGCAACATTTTATTGGTCCAATATGTACTGGGTTTACCTGAGGAAATACCAGATTAACATTTGCACTCGGTAACAGATCATAACATTAAAAGAGCAAGGTTCACCCAGAAGGTCTCTTCATAGCCACCAAGTGGAGAATCGGGCCTCAAAAACTGCGATGACATAAACATGAAGCCGACTCAGTTGAAGTTAGGATATAATGACATACACACACATACACACATAAGGGAAGCAAGTGACCGACAGCTATATAAAAAAAATTGACGAAGAGGTCTTCATATACTCAACAGACGAATCTGAATTTCATATGACCCCAACCACTGTCGTTAAACCAACGCAGTCCAGAATAAAATATATCTTTATTCTACATATGAAACATTTGCTCTTATATTCTTATTAGTTATTGGTAGCATAACTATACTAGTTTCTTTTATTTTCTCTAACTGTTACGTGTCATCTGTCCTTCTTTACGAATGTTGGAAGATTTCCTCAAAGATGAAGAGGAAACTCGTGGCGACAGAGATGTAGTTCTATAGAAGGATGCTAAGAATATCATGGACCGAGCGTGATACTGTTCTATATTATAGCAGCTCATGGAAAAAACAAATCTATTTGAGCGGAACGTTGTCTTCACACCTGGAGCCTGGTGAACATAAGGCTTATTCGACTCGTAAACTAAGCATAAACTACAAGACAGAATGCATGGTCATCAATAAAATGATGAGCCCGAAATGCTATTTGGAACTGAACCCTTTCTTTCGCTCACTGTGGTAGACTATTCTAATTCCACGTGCCATGTTAAATATATATCAGATTAGATTCCTCTCACTAAGTTCTCCACTACCTTAACAGGGTATTGAACTCACACTGTTTGTGTCCTGTCACTGGATCTAACAAACGCCTTTATCCACTGTGCTTGAACATGGCCCTAGAACAGTCTGTCCTAGGGAGCGAAATAAAGCGTTCAGTTCGACATTCCAACCACCTGAAGAAGGCCGGAGCGTACAACGTTGTAATTAGTAGAAGATGTTGATGTTTTTTACTCAAGATCTTTCCTAGCCAATTATGAACACATATGTCATCAACGTAGTACCCTGCTGATCATCAGTACACTGGACTCGGTGGTGGGGAGAAGAACGCTGTTTTTTTATTAATATGTTCGTTTGTGATGTGATATCAGCTATGCGCCATGTGTGATACACGCTTAAGCGATCATGTATCTTTCAATACTTGACTGACGAGGTGTTGTGGAGTGATTTCACAGTGGAGGATTGTATTTGTACTGAGTCGGTTCTAAAATGGGTTCGATTAGGAACTTGATATAGGTAATGACGCAGAGAAAATCTAGTTGTGGTCGCTGATGCTTTAGTCTTCGACTAACTGTCGTCCGACATCGACTCTTTCACTGACTGACGATATTCAGTCACCCCCCACCCCCACACACCGGGGTATCATGTGGCACAAGGCCGTTTTTAACGTGGGAATTCCGAGCCCGTGGGCTCGGCCCAAAAATATGCCCATTGAATCCGTATAAACGGGTTCAGGGCCGGTTTACCTCCCCGAAAGAGAACCCGCCCTTCGGTGTAGCCTCCTTCGAGTTCCTCCCCGCCCGAAGGCAGAGAGTTCAATCGAACAGTCGGTCAGGACTTGAGTGACTGGTGATATTCAGTCACCACCCCCACACGAAGGCGTCATGTGGAAGAAGGCCTTTTTAACGTGGGCTCTCCGAGCCCGTGGGCTTGGCCAAAAATATGCCCATTGAACCGGAATAAACGGGTTCAGAGTCGGTTTACCTACCCGAAAGAGAATCCGGCCTTCGGCGTAGCCTCTTTCGGCGTAGCCTCTTTCGGCGTAGCCTCTTTCGGCGTAGCCTCTTTCGGCGTAGCCTCTTTCGGTTTCCTCCCCGCCTGAAGGCAGAGAGTTCAACCGAACAGTCGTTCAAGAGTTGAGCGACGGACTCCCTCGTTACTCTTACTATTAGTGGCGGTAGGTTGCCATTTCTTTCTGCGGTATGCCAATTGCCATCTAACCCGGTCTGTCCTGCTATTTTCCCATAGCTGAGGGGAGGAGAAAGGGATTCATACCTTTTCCAAGTGTATTAGCACGTAAGTGAACATAATGGAATCCGAACTCGGCTCTCCTAACCTCTATCCATTACTCCACTATGTGATATAGAATGCTTAAATAATCAGCATTTAATTAACAATGTATATTTCCCTCGGCATTTAGGACAGAATCCTAACCGCCTATTGAAGATTTTCAACGGTACCGTGTAACAGTCATTCTTTTGCATATTTTCCCTAGTGTTTAGTTATCAGCGTTTCATAGAAATTAGAAAACCTCGAAGAGAGATTTCCAATAAATTGTTGCAAACAGAGAAGTAATTTCATGACGATGCCATGAATTCATATATATATATATATATATATATATATATATATATACATATATATATATATATATATATATATATATATATATATATATATATATAAACAGAATTGATCGAAAATATTGAATCGACGGAATACATTAATTTCTGATATGAATCTATACGGGGAATCCCTGGAAAGTTCTCGGCCAGACCCCAGTTTATTTAATCGCTTCCTAGATTAGGCCCTCATGTATAAACATAGGTGCGACTGACCATTTAAATAATTAATATCGCATCGAAAAAAAAGACATCTAAAATATGGAAATATCTAAACTGTCAGCTGTATGCAACTGCTTTTCATGATCGATGGTTAAAAAAGCTTTGCACGATTAGAATCTGAAGGTCATGCTAAAGATCATCCTTCTTTGAACCTTGTGTACTGGCGCTACAGAATCGCAAAAAACTGTACCAAATAACAGGTATAACATCACTTGAGAATTTTCAATAGAAGCATCAACCAAAATGTATACCACATATAACTCAAAGAGAAAACACTGGCGTAACCATGATTTTGTCATTTCACACTACTTCAAATAAAGGGTTAGGAAGGAAATCTCCTTCAATACTAGAAAGAGCGATAACAGCTGCTGGACTTGGAAAACCTGTTTTTCTTTAAAAAGTGTTTTTAAGAGAAAACATTTCTACTGAAAACAGTATAAAAAACATTTACATGTTCTTCTAATTAACCAAAGATGGGGGTAGAATAGGTAGATTCATATCTTTCTCAGAGGTATTTGCGTATAAGGAAAAATATAACGAAACCGATGGGAATTGAAACTTGGCACTCCGATTTCCAAATCGAAGCCGTTAGCCATTACACCACCCGCACGTCTAAGCTTAATGCGCTTGACATTCACAAGGCGATGCTTAATCAAGTTGATCGTAAGAGAACTGGTGTTTCAACGTGATACGGCTGGGAGCCTTAAATTATTAGAAGTCTTACCTCTTGTTATATATCTCACGTCAAAGAATATTTATAAAACACTTAAAGTATTTAAGAAAAACAACTGTTGAATAAAATTTTGAATTTGAAAAAAAAAATACAGCATATTAAAAAAAAGAAGAGGTATGACAATGTCAGAAATTAATGGTGTCCTCTTAAAAATACGAAGTCAACTTAGACACAGGATCGATGGTACAATGCTATATAATGTGTTTTAAGTTTTTTTTTTCTTTTTAATAGGATGTCTGAAAATCAGTTAAGTTTGCTAAAGCAAAACGAAAAAAAAATCTTTTTCTTTTGAAGGTTTTAATTACAACTTCCAAGCATTGCATTTGTTGCAAGAATTCTTCTTTGAAACCAATAAGCTGAACAATCAACGTAACCAAAGGACACAAACGAAAAGAAAAAAAAAATCACAGAAAATCGGAACTGTTTTTGGTTAGAAATTCCTTTTTCAAAGTAAATTTAGTTAAGGACACGATACCAACAATAAAAGGATTCAACTTCGTCCAACTATTGTTGTTGTTGATGTGATTATTTTGTACACAGTGGCTTTTCACACAACGTAAAACGGGAAGATATCGCAGAGGCTTAAGTAATAAGAAGAAAGATTCTCTGTACTTTGGCTAATTCCAGTAATTTCTAAATTCTTCATGTCAGAACTACATGTTATATTTAGAGATTGTTGATAAAATCCATAGAAGAATCAGCAATGCCATCGTTCCTGACCTGGCATCTATACATTTACCATACCGTAACCACCTGAAGAAGACCGGAGAGTACAATGGCCGATACGTTGTAGTAAATATGACGACAAAGGTGAGGACAATAGTCCGAATAATGTAAATAATGTCACAGAATTAAGTTCCACTAATCTTTATAGGATTACCATTAAAGATGACGGGAGGGTGAAAAATTCGTAGACTGACTATGAAGTACTGATGTTAGTGCTTTGAAATCTTGCATGCATTAATTCCTTCTTTTCTTATTAATAAATTGGTTTGGTTTGGTTTGTTTTACGGTATATCAACCTCAATCGGTTATTTAATGCTGACAAAATTTTTATTGCTGGTAATATGTTTTTCTATTTCTGGGAATATTTTTCCTTGAAAAAATCTATAGCTGGTCATATTTTTGTCAAAGAATGTATAGCTGTTTGTATTACTGATATTTATTTTAAAGTATGCTGATAATTTTTCCTTCAAAAATTACTGCTGGTAATAATTTTATTTTATTACAAAGTATTTCTGGTATTAGGACCTATTTTTACACAAGTTTGGTTGTTAACTATATATATATATATATATATATATATAGAGAGAGAGAGAGAGAGAGATGTGTGTGTGTGTGTGTGTGTTTGTGAGAGAGAGAGAATAGAAATTTATTAGGTTATTTTTGTCGCTTGATTTCCATTAGACGCCGAGTTTTAAACTGTTGGTCAGCGGCGTAGCTTGATATCTAATGAGGGTAAGAAATTGTATTCTTTCATTCAGTATGCAAATTATATTATGTGTTTGACTTTGTTTAGTCGATCAACTCAGTCAGGTAAATCAAGTAAAGCATCGTCAGTATAACAGAAAGTATGGTGATTGTTTGGGTAAAATACTTTGGAAAGGACAAGATTCATGAAATTGTAAGAAGATACATGCCATCATTACACTGAGAGCTGATCCCATTGTTAATCCAATTTTTTGTTTATAACAATCATTATTGTTAATAAAGAAGTTTGTGGTAACGGGAGATACAGCAGGATAGTTAGAATTTAGTTCGTAATGTGAAATGTGTCGCCGTTGTTTGGGGCAGTCTCTTTCAGCGCGGTGGCATTTTATGGGTTGACGGGAATGTGTGTTCTTGACTTCTGCGCATTTTTGCACACTGTCCCTCAGTTGTTATACACACGAAAATATTAAATACACACACACACACACACATATATATATATATATATATATATATATATATATATATATATATATAATATTTTCGTGTTGTTATCAATTCACGTCAACCCGTAAAATACTAAATATATATATATATTAGAAGTCCTTATACCGAAAAATTCACTTTATTTATTGAATGACCCTCGTATATATATGCTACAGAGAAACGGTGCCTAATAAGTGACAAAGTTTCAAGATTGAGTTGAGAATTTTGCTTTCTCCTAGAATTATTGTTACCCTGCTATTTAACCCCGATATACATAAACATATATATATATATATATATATATATATATATATATATATATATATATATATATATATATATGAGTGAACATTGAAGCCAACACTCAGAGGCGACAGGCTGTTTCATGCTGGATGCAATCGTCAGGCGGCCTGATGATTGCGTACTGCATGAAACAGCCTGTCACTTCTGAGTGTTGATTTCAATGTTCACTTTTATATTTATATACGCTCTATCTCTGATATTGAACACATTATCCAATAAATATAGCACACCTTAAACTATATTTCTTCATATATATATATATATATATATATATATATATATATATGTAGCATTTACTTTCAAACTTACCATACTCTATAAAAACAGATGACCATTCATCTTTTTCGTGAATTTCTGCAGTTGTCTGTAATTGGTTTGATAACATAAAGAGAGTTGTAAAACTACTTGCAGAAATCACACGTGATGTTCCCCATACTTTCAAATATCGTTGGACATTTTTAACACAAGAAGGTACAAATCGAGAGCGAGCCAGTATCGTGTTTATATTTGTTAGAGAGATGTTGTTGAATTGGTTGGAAAATGTAACAGACTTTATATCTTCATTAATTTTCTTAATTTGGACGACGAAGTGTTTAATCTCTTTGTTGGCACTGTTAAAGTTTCTGTTAGTGTCGTAATTGTATGGTTTTATTGGCTTTTTGTGAGGTAGAATCACACAGTAACGTTGAGAATTTAGCCAGCAATACTTCGTTTATACATGTTTTCTTAAGCAGAACAGGCAAGTTATTCCCTGAGTTGATCTTTGTGTAGGATAACAGGTAAATAAACTTGCCGAAATTATGTTGTATGCACAGACAATTTTCGAACAATGTAGGTCGTACGAAAAAATCCTTTAGTGAGATAACCAATGTAGTATTGACGTTGTAAGGTAAAATTTAAAAATAAAAGTCAGTTTATCACGCGATGAATCTGGAATAGATTTTGATATCTCATCGTAAAAGCTATTTTTACAGTACCTAAACATATTAACGAATGGTTGAACGAATTTTTTATTCATAGTGTATTTCTTTTATTTTTATGTAAAGTTCTTCCGTGATGTTTAATCGACTTTTTTAAGTTTTAAATGTGCTATTATCATCTGTTACCACCTTGTCAATCAAAATCTAACAAGAAAGTGCGGGGGATTTGTGCTTAGAGAGATGGCGTGTATATAGCTAAACAAATCTGTTACAAGTAAAGAAACTTGTAACAGATTTGTTTAGCGGCATATCAACTCCTTATGGGTCATTTAATGCCGCAACTTAATTTTCTTGGGAGCATTAGTAATATTCTTTACAAAAATTACTTGCTGGTAATTTTTTTTCAAAAATGTATAGCGGGTAATTTTTTTTCAAAAATGTATTGCTGGTAATTTAAAAAAAAAAATCAAACATGCATTGTTGATAATTTTATTTACAAATATGTATTGCTGGTGTTTTTTTCAAAATATTATTGCTGGTAACTTTTTTTTTTTTTTTTTCAAAAAATGTATTGCTGGTAAATTTTTGTTCAAATATGTACTGCCGGTAATTTTTTATTATGAAAATACATTACTGGTATTTTCACTATAAAAAAATATATTTTTATACTTTCATTGTGTTTTGACCCCAGTTTGAGAATTAAATATTTGCCCCTAGCTTGGACCCCAACTGGTGCTACCACTCCGGATCAGGGTAGACCTGGGTACAACAGCAATCAAAATCTGCAATATCCGGATCAAAGGCCTTACTGTCAAATGCTGTATATCGTCGTACTCAGGACTAAGAACCATATGCGAAAACTCAACTAGTACGTTATATCAACAACGAACAAAACCTGAATTTTTACCGTTTGCGATAAAATGTGGTCCTCGCTGGAGGTCTTATCCACTGATCGTCCTTTAAGAATTAAGCTCAATTCTGGCCTCTCGCGTACATGCTATCAATCGCTAACGATACTGGAAAACGGTTGGTTTCCTGTACCGGTCTATTAAGTCGCTGACTACGCCTAATATACTGTAGCTTTACAAGGACCAGATGAGGCTGAAAATGGAGTACTGTTGACTCATATAAGCAGGGGCTATCCAGTCTTCACTCTCCAGTCTCGATAGAATCCCAAAGCCTTTTTGTAGGCGATGAATTAAATCCCACCCTAAAATCCCATTCCCACAGACGAAAGTTTGCAAGCCTCTCGATGCTCTAACACTATTTTGATAGAAAATGATCAGGCGAGCTCAATCATATGCTTTTCGTAATACACGCTTGCGAGATCATGTAGCTTTCGATACATAACTGACGAGGCAGATTTTTTTTCCCGCAGTAGGTTGATATTTCTTTCTGCGGTAGACCAGTTGTCATCCAAGGCTATAGAACCCGGTCTGTCCTGCTATTTACCCATAGCTCGGGGGAGAAGAAGAGGATACATACCTCCCGTGCGAACTGCATTCCTCAATTCCATCAGTTCTAATCTTGTTAAGCACATTGTAGCCAGCCATGCTCATTTCATTCGTGAGATGTAAGTGCCAATCGAGCATTTTCTTCGCACGATCCGCTGTTTTTTATAAACGGACACGAAGACGATGCTTCCTCTATGTCTCACTACAATATTAGCTTGTTCAAATTGAAGGTTAACTTTTATTTTCAACAAATATTGTTTTTTTAATCGAAATCACGCCATGCAAGTCATTAAAGACTCTAATACAGAAGGGATTACTGGGTGCGAAAGAATTAGAAAACAAATGAATTATTGAGAAAAACAGAAGAGTAATGAGAAAGGCAGTAGATAACTGTTGATATTCCCTTTAAATTCTTGAATAACTGGGAAGCAAGAAGCCTGAAAAGAGTTCCACAAGGGAGAAGTGCGAGAAAAGAAACTGTTATATATTATAATTATAGTGGCATCTAGCCAACTCAACTTTAATGTGATGAGAACTCATCCCCACTTTAGTACTTGGCTTAAATTTATAAAGTCTAGGTACCCTAGAGAAGAGCTCATCTAAACAATTACCAAGAAATTATAGAAAAGGCTGGAGGTGGGTAAAACTTTACGGCGGTGGGAAAGTGACTGAAGTCGAAGCAACAGATCAGGACCAATAACATTGCTGACATAGAGAAGAGCGATATTTATTCTGTTATCTACAGAAATGTGGCACAAGGCCGAAAAGGGGATTGGGGAAAGGACGGTCCTCTTCCGTCTTAACCATAACCCAGCCAGCCGCAAACGCCGACCCAAATCGCACGAAACAACATAGAGAAGAGCTCATACAAACAATTACCGTGCAAGTATTTATAGAAAAGGCACAGGGAGACAGCTTTTTGATGGCGCGAAAGTGACTAAAGATGCCAGGTCAGGACCAATAATATTGCTGATTCTTCCTTGGATTTTATCACGAATGTCTAAATATATAGTAGGAGCATCGGAACATATATGGCAGCAATATTCGAGGCATGGGCGTATGGTAGACTTATAAATATATAAGATAGATGCCGGATTGGAAGAATGTCTAGCACGACATAGTGAACCAAATTTCTTTGCAGAAGACATAGCAGTGGATTTAATATAGTCTTTCCATTTCATGTCAACCGAGAATCTTAGACCTAGAAGGCACAGCGAGTCACTCTCCTGGAGGTTATCATCATCTCCATAAACTGTAGCTCATTGTTAATAAACCCTACCTCAAGCGGCTCTTGGGTCTAGTACAGAGTAAACATTATCGTAAAAATATATATAATACCAAATCTAGAATGCATCATAGACTCTGTCCTTCTCGATGCGATTGAACCTTTGAAGAAGGACATGTATAGTTTCCTCTTAGAAAGCTTCTTGACTGTTTTCTTGCCCATAGGCTAGATTTGTCATCTGCTATTCCCTGTTCTCTGAGAGTTATTGGCGTACAGATGACAAATGACACCGACAACATCACTAGCATCAGCTAAAATTAATATTCCATGTAATTCGAAAAAGAAATTAATGATTAGAAAGGAAAAGCACCTCAATAATGGACAGTGCGATAAGAGCTACTGGATCTGAGAAACCTTATTTACTTGACAAAAGTTTTGATAAAAAGATTTTATAAATTTCAACTGGAAGTAGCACTGGCTGCTTGAATAATGAATGCTGAATATTTCAGGAAACGGCTAATATTAATTTTTCCATTATGCAAAAACTTCCCCTGATTCCTTATGGAATCTACCAGCAATGTTGGAAGAAACTTGCTATTAAGAATAGCCGAGGAATAAAACTAACATCCGATAGTAACATGGCAATATGAGCACTGGTAAAAACTGTTGCTGAAGACATTAGGTTTATAATACCCAGAAATTCATACACGGATATCCTCAAGGACACATGACACAGTGGATAGAGGCGTTAGTTAGATCCAATGACAAGAGTGTGAGTTCAATACCCAGTTAAGGCAGTGGGGAACTTTCAGAGGCGAATTAACAGGAGATAACTGACATTCACTAGACATGCTACGTGGAACTAGAACATTCTACCAGCGAGATAAAGGGTTCAGTTCGACATTTCAACCACCTGAAGAAAGCCGGAGCGTACAACAGACGAAACGTTGTAATAAATATGGACAATAATCCGAATAATGTCACAGAATTAAGTTACTCCTTTTCTTTATAGGATTACCATTAAAGACGACGGTAGGTTGAATAGTTCATATAATGACTATGAAGTACTGATGTCTGGATATCCCGCAAACGCCACCACCTAGGAAAGCATTAATCCTGTTCACCGCCAAGGGAAGCAATTGGCTACAAATCAAATAGCCATTGATATTATATCCCATGAAGAGTTCAGAATATTCTGCACAATGAAACTGACATGGTGGACATTTTTTCTCGGTGGCTGGCACGCCTTGTGAAACCTGTTCAAAGGCGCATGAATATATTCTCATAACGGGAAAATCTGACATGTTTTCCTTAATGGCTTGATAACCTAGAATGACTGTGTATCGCTTTCACTCAGAGGCAGTGAACACAGTGAGAACATCCATCCTCGACTGCTCCAAAGAAAACTAAAATGGCTTCATCAGTAGAAAAGGCGATGACATTTGTTTTGTGGGGAAAGCCTATTAACTATCTTCAAAAGGGACACACCATCAATGGAGATAACACGCACACATACTGAGGTAGTTACAAAAGTCTATCAAGACCAACCTCACAGAAAAAAAAAGAAAAAAAACTGACGAAGGCCATTTGTTTTATCAGGGCAATGTTCCAGTATACATGTCCTTCGTTTCAATGGCTGCAGTGCATGAGTGGGACTTTGGACTAGTTGATAACCCACCCTATTTCCTGATCCGACTATCATCTGTTCAAGAACATGGAAAACACTTGGCTGTGAGTGAGAATCGCAATTCCGTCTACCCAATTGCACTCAAAACGATTGGATCAACATAAGATATGTTTTTCAGGCACTGTCCAAACGTTCCGCACGCACACGAGCAGTTCTCCTGCCCAACATCTGACAAATTTACTATGGCCGTATTGAACGGATATTTAGAAAAGAAAATACTAACAAGACAGGAGAAAGAGAAAACAGGAAAGTAAAATAGATGAAGAAAAAGGAAGTCTAAGAAAGCAAAGAGGATATGATGAAGGAAAAAAAAACGGATAAAAGGAGTAAGAGAAAAACAAGAAACAAAGAGTAGAAAGCGAGGAAGAAAAATAAGAGACGAATGAGAAATGGAAAGAGAAAAACGATAAACGAAAGAGAGAATGAGAGTGTGGAAGAGGTAGATCTGATTTTATTAAAAGTGACCGTTGTTTGACAATGACTTTTTTTAGGCAAATCCAACGACAATAAACTACACTTATTTCTCTACAACAACTGATAAAGAGAGAAGAGCAAGTAAAAAAGAATAAATTACCCATAGTTCATTGGGTTATAGCGCGTACATAAATCCCATTTCGACTTACAATACAATGACCCACGTTGCAAATAAGTAAATAAATAAATAACATACCTAAACGTAAAGAAAACAAAGACAAAATAAATTACGCTATATAAAATCCGGTAAAACGCAACTAACAGCTGGCTCATTTTTTTTTCTAATCGTTTCATTCCATGCAAAGCGACATAGCTACTCAAACGCAGGGGGTTAGAAGGAGTGAAAGTGAAAGAATGAGGAGGATTAAGGAACGTATAAAAAAGATTGGCGATTTATGTTGCATTTGAATTTTTGAAGATTGTTTTTATCAGGGAGCAAGAAATCAAAAGGGAGTTCCACAGGTGAGAACTGCGAGAACAAAAACTGTTATAATATAAGTGGCGGTCGAATCTAGCTAGTTCAACTGTAAAACGGTGTTACCTATTTGCCAATCTCGTAGCAGTAGTAGCATGTAGTCGAAGTATCAGGAAAAAAAAATTATCATCAGAGCAATTGACATGAAAATATTTGTAGAAAAGACAAATGTAAGACGCGTCATTTGAGAAAATCGCACGGAGTTTTTCCTAATAATAATTTCTTTAATTATTGGAAGATTTTGATTTTGATATGCAGGTAACACAGCAAGGAAACTATAGGAACACATATGTATGTTAGTAAAAGAAAGTGATAAGAAAAAGGGGTATTTTTAAGAAAAGAGAATGTATGGTTATCAGGCGACGTGAAGAGCCAATGACGCGAGTTAGGTATTTGAGGCATCGAAAGCAAGCAAATATGTCAATCTAAATATCTTGGAATTGTTCTAACAGAGCACAGAAAATATGACACAGGAATCCATACGTGCATCGTAATATCGAAAGATGTTTTCCAAAAGCTAAGCAAGGTATTAAGAAACAGGAAAATTTCGATAGAAGCAAAAGAAAAGTGTAACGGAATGTTGTATAATATCCGTCAATCTCTATACGGCAGTAAATGCTAAACAATTTCATCTTGGATGAAGATGTTTGAGGCAACAGTAATGTGGTTTTGCAGTTGGATTCTGAGCGCACTATGGACTGAAAATCTTGAAGTTTTAAGGAAAATGATAAAAGAAAAAAATTTTGTATCAGAAAGAGATAATCAGGAAAGAGGGCTTCTACAATTTTACACGCATTTTTATATATCACTCTCTCTGCACTGTTGTTTTTGCTATCTAATTTGGTGCCAACTATCTTATTGTATTAGGTGTGGTGTTAATGTTTGTTAGGTTAAAATCTTCCTTATGGAGTTGGTAAGTGTTGTAACTTAAAGAAGGTTACTGAATAGAATAATAACACGATGGTTGGTAATGTGCGATAATACTTAGAACAAGAACAACGCATTTAAGATTCGCCCGAAGCGAGTAGAAGAAATTGTCATCTTCGAGTCAAGTGAATTCCACAATGAATCTCCAACTGCAACATATCTACCAACCGCCCCACGCGATCAAATGTGGCACAAGGCCGAATTTAATGTGGGGTACCTGAGCTCTTACGCTCGGCCAAAAATTCCCTGTAAACCCCGTATAAATCGGGGTCGGATAGCTGTTTCCTCGAGATTACACTATGCCCTTCAACATAGCCTCGTCTGGGGATCCTCTCTACCCGGAGGCAGAGTATCTCACCAGCACAACTGAAGACGAATCTCCGACTGCAGGATATCTACTCCCCCACGACGCCGTCAGATGTGGCACAAGACTGTAATTAATGTGGAGTATCCGAGCACGTAGGCTCGTCAAAAAATTCCCCGTAAATCCCGTATGAGACGGGGTCGGGTAGCTGCTTCCCGAGACGAGACTATACCCTTCGACATGGAGGCAGAAAGTTTGATCAGCACAGCTGGAGACGAATATCCGACTGCAGACCAACATACAGTATTTACTAATGCATTTATGTGAATGAGGACATACCCATTATCGCCCGTAGGTATGTTACAACAGTAAATAGGTTTGTTGTAGTTAGGATTATTTTTTTTCTTCTGTGATGCTGGGCAGTGTACAAGAAATAATTCTGGCATTAGATGAGGTTAAAAGTTTTTTTTAAAATTATATTTCACTTCTTTGGGCACAGAACAAGAGAGACTGGGGAAGGTAGCTAAAGAGTTTGTGTAAATGATTGACAGAACACTGATTAAGCGAGATAAATCTTACAATAAATATTTATGGAGAGCGATGATCACTCACCTACTAAAGGATTACCCTACAGAGATAAAGATACAACATTTAAAGCGATTAACGGTGGGCAAGATGTAATGAAAAGTTTTTATCATATTTCCAGACACGAGGTTTCAGCTGAAGGCTTTTGCTTATTAGTAAATGTGCATTTAAAAAAATAATTTCATATAGAACGGTTGTTTCACTTTAAGTCAGTATATCAAATGGCTTGAGTGATTTCATAATAACTGTCTGAAATGCACTCTTAACATCAAACTGAAGTCTTTTATTCCATATACTGTTGTCCTGCAAATGACTGCATGCGACATCCAACTAGAGATGAGAAGATGTAAAATGTATCAAGCACTGTCTCACTCTTTCATACATACAAATAATATATATATATATATATATATATATATATATATATATATATATATATATATATATATATATATATAAAGAAATATAGTCTTAAGGTGTGCTATATTTATGGAATAAAGTGCTCAATATCAGAGATAGGGCGTGTGTATATATATATATATATATATATATATATATGTGTGTGTGTGTGTATTTAGACAGCATCTTTTCATTGATACATGTTTCATTAAATAATATAGACAAGTGTTGTCTATTTATTTTTATGTAAGCTTATTTATTTTATTAAGCTTATGAGACGATATTTATTTTACATAAAATAAATCGACATGTTTATATTATTTAACTAGCAGCATGGCCCGGCGTTGACCGTGCTTGATTCAAAAATCGTACGACTCATACAGCAATCACTTGACTTAAAATATGTTTGCCCTTCCTTGCCTTTAAAGCGAATTTTTTCTAAGCGCTATACTAAACATTTAATCTGTAACGAAAAAAGAATTATACAAAATGAACACAAAACGATCAGCTTTAAAAAATGACCCGTAACTGGAAAAATCGAATGAAAAAAGAATGTTAACAACAAATACTTTTTCACAACCAACCCAGTTCTGCACAATCAGAATCAACGTTGAGTTTAAGCAAGCGAATGAGCCAACTGGAGTAAAGTGCCATGCAGATTTAAATTTTTCCCACTTGTGATAAATGCAGCTAATCGATTTTTTGGGATGCTAGTTAACATTCGTGTTAGTCAGCTGTTGGCTCACACGCTGACCAGTAGAATTTTCCTGCCTATTCGTGGCAGCCAGCTATAGGCTCTCACTCTGGCCAGTAGAAAATGTCCGCAAACTACATGAAAACTGTCGTCGAAGCATGAACAAAATCGATTATTTCCACTATCGATGGGAGTTGGGAAATGCAAAGTCGGTCTTGGCCTTCCTGCTAACTTGGAGCATGTGCATGTAAATTTTGGTGCAAATCCGTCGAAAATTCCTGCCGTGCATTTGTTACACACGCACACACACACACATCCTGCCTTTTATAGATAGAGATGAAACATGTATCAATATATATATATATATATATATATATATATATATATATATATATATATATATATGTGTGTATTGGGGTGCGTGTTTTATTAGTGTGTTAAGTAGTTACAATACTTTGCAGTCATGTACTACTTAACACTTTGTTTTCATTATTCACGCTTACGACATTCCCAGTTTTTGATAACAGAATTCTATGATCATAATTCTATGCTGCAAAAATTAATAAACCTGATCACGTGATTATAATAAACGAACCATATTGCATTTTAAACAGGTAACAATAGCATTCATTTTTCTTTTTTTTTTTTTTTTTTGTTGCATAAAACTCCAGTTAAATTCTAGACATTATACCCACTCGTTTCTCAATCTCAATTTAACTTTTGAATCATGGAACTCTGGAACCGATAAAGTAACACGAAATAAATATTCTTAAAGGCTCCAGCTGTATTTTCAACTTCATCATCCTATATTCTTATCCGAGTGGAATATATAAAAATTCTTACTTTGATCTCTGATTTTTTTTTCTTTTTATTGCTTTTGTCGGGAATTATACGATAGATAGTTCGCTCACCAGCTGGGCAGAGGGAAACCGACGTTAGATTCGATATAATTTAAACTACTCGGCCACGTATCTTTCTGGAGAGCCAAATATTCTAGCTGGCATGTTCCTTAGATAAAAATCAAGTTTCAGTCAGAGGGAAACCACATCAAGTCTACGCGAGATTGACTGAAGTCTAGATCCCAAGTCAGGACCGATTACATTGCAGATCCTTCTTTCGGAACTTCGGGATGAACAGCAGAGCATCAGACCAGATATGGCAACAATATTCAATGCATTGACTAATAGTAGATTTGTAGATGTGTAAGGTGGATTCTGGTGAGAAAAAAACCTTCCGGCAGGACACAGCGAACCGACTTTCAGTGTAGATGATGTAGCTAGTTGTTCCACCTCAAGTCATTGGAAAACGAGAGGCCAAGAAGGTGCTCCGAGAATTCGTTCCTGATATAACACAAGAAAGTGGTCAGATGGAGAATATCGGCACCCTTAGACATAGACACGTAGGAGAATTATACAATGAATTTTTACATTATAATAGTTGCGATTCTCTGCTGTTGGTTTCGTCGTTGACCGATGTCATCGCTGTTGATGAGAGCATTCTATCGCAGTCCGTTAAGCTTGACTGCTGTGGTTGTGCGTCAGCGTTGGCTTCGTAGTGAGTAAGAGGTTCAATAAAGGATTGCGAAAATTACGTGGGACTTTTCTAATTGCGTCATTTAGGGTTATTTCAGTTTATCGCCTCTTCTTACTCTGAAAGTATATAAGGACGCGTAAACGGAGAAAATAAAATATAGCAATTATAAAGCATTAAATAAAAGATAAAAATATATACTTCAAACTTAGCGTTAAGTTGAAATTCATTCAAATCTAAAATGACAGAACTGAAATAAACATTAATCGGATGTTAAACGTGTATCCTGTTTTATATAAACTAGATTTACTTGTTTTTATATACCGACATAGCAACACTTCTATGGGTTATTTAATGACGAAATCTAAATATTTTCTTCACAATATTTTTTTCAGATAATAATGATCAGTTATATGCCATACGTGATACACGTTTAGGCGATCATGTATCTTTCAATACATGACTGACGAGGCAGATTTTTTCCTGCAGTCGGTTGCCATTTCTTTCTGCTGTAGACCAGTTGCCATCCAAGGCTATAGAACCCAGTCTGATTTGCTATTTACCCATAGGTTGGGGGAGAAGAAGAGGATTCATACGTTTCCCAAGGTAAGTGAACATAATGGTTTCGACTGGAATTCGAACTCGGGCCTCCGATTCCTCAATCCGAACCGCTATCCACCGTGTCTCCTCTGTTGATAGAAGTCTTAGTGATACAAGTCTTATTAATTATTTGAAAGCTGTGGAGAGAAGAGGTGGAGTCATCGGTCTCCCAAGGTCATTTTGCATGTAAGTGAATAAATGAAACAAACGGAAACATAGCCTCTCATTGTCACATTACAGCCTCCCGCCCACAGACAGAACACCGAAAGACTCTCACTGGTCTCACATAGAAAGTACTAATACGAATTACTAGTTTGTTTTAGTTTAGTTTGTTTTGTTTTACGGTGTACCAACCTCAATGGTTTATTTAATGCCGACAAATTTTTTATTGCTGTAATGTTTTTCTTCAAAAATCTATTTCTGGGAATATTTTTCCTTGAAGAAATTTGTAGCTGGCCATATTGTTTCCAAAGAATGTATAGCTGTTTTCCCATTGCTGGGACCCTAACAGGTGCTAGCACCCCGGATCAGAGTGGAGCTGTGGTCACAAGTAATTAAGAGGTGGTTCCACGCTCCTCAAAACCTGCTGATCAGGGGCCTTGGTGTTGGATGTAGACTTACCCAGGATGCGTATGTAGTTTATCGTCTTACCCAAGACGGGACGAATTATATTCCTTAGTTCCAACAGTTCTACCATTCACAGCTAAGATTCGCTACGCTACGCACATTTTATCAATCCACCCTCGTTACCTCCGTATTCAATTGGTGAGAAGTAAGCAGTTTCCTTCCGCAAACCACTTTTCTATGGATCCAACTCCCAAGAGGACATTTTCCGACCACTATAATCTGTATAGTCTGTAACACTCCACCTCGTGTGGCTTCCGTAGAATATACGAGGTGAACCTCATCGTAAAAATAGTATATATTAGGTTGGTGCAAAAATAATGACGTAATAATGTCGTTTTTTGACGTATTTTTTAACGTCAAAAACGACATTATTACGTCATTATTTTTGCACCAACCTAATAGCATAACTGAAACAATATTATTGGATCCCTTCGCGTCTCTATCTCTCTGTCTCTCTGTCTCTCTCTCTCTCTCTCTCTCGCTATTTTAACATGGATAGTGGGGAGTTAGATCCTCACTAAGTGTCAAATAATGTGGACTTCTATTAAATGCATTAAATAAATACGTTTGTGAAGTATACATTTAAAATACCCTTTATTCTTTAAATCATGCTTTTGAGAAATTCCTTGTTTTTAAGTTTACTTTGTCACTTCCAAGCCGATGTCTTCCGTCAATGGATTATCAGTATTAACACAGGTTTCAAAAAACGACGGATTAGCCTATTCTTGTTACTATCAAGTCATATACGTGTAAACTTTCCATTAACGCATTCTAAATAATTCAATGAATAAAACTTCCTTCATGTTAAGTATTTTTTTCTATTTACCAAGTTGGCATCTTAAATGAAGAAACGGTTGTTTCGTTTCGCTTTCATTTTAACATTTCGTGTTTTGTTTTGTTAAGATCTGTCGCTTTGAAAAGGATCGAAACCGTTTGAGCGAATAGGAATGTAAAGAAACAATATAAAGAAAATAAAGAAAACTGTACTATTCAGTCAGCTTAATGGATTCAATTGTTGTATATTTCCTTTCGGTGCCATTTCAAAGGAAGGATTTTGAACAATGATTCTTAAGGCTGAAGAAAACTTGCAAAATTGATACTACTCTTTGTTACCGTAATTTGTCCCCCCGTATCGTTTTAAACTAATCTTAGCAAATATCATTAGGGCTTTTCCTTGGAAAATCTAGAAGAGAGCTGAAGAGGTATAGTGCCGAGACGAAAATAATTAGATGCAATCAACAAAACAACATGAAAACTTAATCAACAAAGAAAATAAATACGCAAAATTTATTTGCGCAAATAATAAAGACCAATAATACAGCAGTGTGATTGATGCAACGGTTATGAATGAGATAACTAGAATCTACAAACCAGTTTCGAATTCCAGCCCCGTCTGTTACGTCCACTTTCGCATAAACGCTGATTTGAATCCATTTTTTAATGCCCTCATATATAGGATAAACAGCACCTTAGATTGACGTCTCATCGGTGGCAATTAGCGTCAAGAAGAGAAAAGTCTAAAATCAAAATCATGGAGAAAGCAACAGAAAGTCACACCAATATTTTTCGCAAGAAAATATAGAAATTATATAGAAGTGGAAGCTGCAGAGAGCCATGATTTCTCAAGTTACGTTAATATGATTAAATATTACAAATTCAAAATCAGAAAAAATTATTGTTCTTATGAATAAATATATACTGAAAAGTTAACTACCAGCATGTTTTATACATCACGCCCGTTCAAGATGTAAGCGATCATGGCTCTCAACAACTTCCTACTTTTTCTTTCTCTCAGAAACTGTTAACCCTTTAGCAACAGTTTTGACAGTTAAAACTGGACTCGCTGAAAAACATTTCTCTATCTATCATTCCCACGCTAGCTCAGCCGATAAAAATCGACTTCTTTATTATTCTGTACTTCTGACTGCGAAGTTCAACCTCCGGAAGTCAGAGCTGAGATACACTTCCTCTAAAAATAATAGTCTGCTAAACTATTATTTAACACAATATTCTATGCATGGACAAATGGTCGAGTTAACAATGTGTAAGATAGATTCTAGAGAGAAAAACCTCTAGTAGGACACAATAAACCAACACTTCGTTCCTAGTAGCAATCTTAGAATTTGATTTAATATAATCTTTGCTTTTCATGTTAGCGGAAAACGTTTTCCCCGAGTAGGCGCAATGTATCACTCTACTGGAAGTTAACATCAGCCATGTAAAATAGATTCGAGTAAAGGAGAGCACTTTCGTTTGGGTAATCGTTAAAATTAACAAGTCGTTCTTTGCCCCAGTTAACAAAAGATTGTAAGTCGTTTTTTTTGTTGTTTTGTTTTTTTTTTTTAGGTCAGCCACTCATTTGAAAATATCAAACCGATCAGACTTCCTATAAACACCGTTATTGTGTCATCATAGATACCGGGTTAAGAACTGATGACATCTGGAATGTCGTTGATGAAAATTAACAACGTAGGTCCAAGGATAGCACCCTGGGGATATCTGTATTAACGCGAAAAGATCTAGTGATGAGATTGGGATGCATTCATTGTCATATAGGAAATTAAATATTACATAGCAGTTCAGTAATCATTTTTTTTTTTGACTTCTAAAGATATTTTTCTTTCTAGTAATTATTTTCTGGGAGACGTCATTTGCTAATACTAAGTGGATTTGGAATTCTGTAGAAAATTTTCCGTCGTCTGCTTCTCCCTTTGTTAATAGCAAAATTGTCGGTCGAGTGAACAGTAACTTATATGATAGATAAGGCACAGTTTAATCCAAAAAATGTTTTAAATCTATAATCCACAGAAGCCGTTAGATAACGTGTGGTCTGTAAATAAGTATTATCCATAGGCACAAATACACCGCTTATAATCATCCCATTGAAATTGATATATTTACGAAGAGGGACTGAAAAATTCATGTTCTGGCTAGGAAGGAGTGATGCTAGATCGTCGAAACATGAAAGCATGGAATTCAACTCTTCTTATTAATAAGTTCATTGTTTCTTTCCAAGTAAATTGATATCTGATTGTTCGAAGAAGTCTGGTTATCATATTGGTCAAATGTCATTAACAACAGATATGATTACGATATTGAAGAATTGTCTCACAAGACACAGAGAACCAACTTTACTAGGAGTAGACCTAGCAAAACACTAGTGGCAGTATAGCCTTGCTTGGGCTGAAAGTGAAGAATATTGGTTTATTCTAAGAACTATGTAACACATTCTCCCATGCAAAGAGATCATACCAAAGAATGAAAGATTACGGAGAACTGGTATCTGTCTATATTTCAGGGATGTACATTATTTACATTATTCGGACTATTGTCCTCATCTTTGTTGCCATATTTATCACAACGTTTCGGCCTTTCAGTATCTGTCTGTATTTCTGAGATGAGATATTATGTACATTATTTACATTATTCGGACTATTGTTCTCATCTTTTTCGCCATATTTATTACAACGCTTCGGCCGTTGTACGCTCCGGCCTTCTTCAGGTGGTTGGAATGTCGAACTGAACCCTTCATTTTGCTCGCTGAGGTAGACTTTCCTAGTTCCACGTGCCATGTTTAATGGATGTCAGTTATCATTTATCTCCTGTTAATTTCCCTCTGAAAGTTCTCCACTGCCTTAACCGGGTATTGAACTCATACTTTTTGGGTCTTGCCAATGGATCTAACTAACGCCTTTATCCACTGTGCCGTGTGTCCTTGAGGAAGGCCAGAGCGTACAACGCCCGAAATGTTGAAATAAATATTGCGACAAAGATGAGGACAATAGTCCTAATAATGTAAATAATGTACGGAGAGCTAGATCTTTTAAAACATCACTTTCTAGATTGATAGCATTGAAAATTGTTTACATAATTTAGATCAAGTTTGGTTTCAAATGTTCGTAGGCTGACTATAAAGAAATGATGCTAGATGCGGGCATTAATTTCAACACATCATATTAACAAGAACGTTGGACCAAGGATAGCGCCCTGGGTATATCTGTATTAACGCGAAAAAATCTAAAGATGATATTGGGTCGCATTCGTTGTTTCTTTCCAGATAAACTAGCATCATATAGGATGTATCTTCAGTAGCAGCAGATTTGCAGCGAAGCTGTCAACCATGATTTACTCAAGTAAATTGCGCTGTAGAACTGTACTGTTTTAAATGTTTTTAGATTAATGTTGAGTGGTCCAAAATAGTAACTTGACCCTAAGAGTTGTGATTTCAATACCTGGTTACAGCAGAGGGCGCAAAAACTTGGAGAGTTGAGTTACTAATGGAATTAACTGAAAGTGAGATATCAGAAAAAGGGTGGCACCCTCGTGCACTAAATAAAGGGTTTGTAATTTCAACGTCTATTAACCTGAAGAATACCGGATCGTACAACGGCCGAAACGTCGTAAATATGACAGTAAAGATTAGGACAACATTCAGAACAATGAAAAATATATAGCTGTCATACATGGTCTGGTGCCCCCGTGTACGTCTCGTGGTCCTCGACAAAATCCAGAGATAAATATGCAATGCAATCTGGCATCTCGTCTACATTCACTTTCTCACAGACGTACCGTGCCTTTTCTCTGTCTCTTCTCCAAGTATTTTTAAGGCAACTGTTCCGACGAGTTACTTTCACTGGTTTCCAGTCTCCATAAATTTAAGCGATCTGCTAGACTGGCATCTCGGTCCCACCCTTTCGCTGTCGAAACGATTAAATCTAACAGTCTCTTCTACTTCCTCTCTCGTCCTTCCGGTCTGTGGAACTCTCTTCCCCTTGCTTGCTTCAGCGATGACTATAATCTTCAAATATTCAAGGGTAATGTCAATCGACATCTTCTGATACCTTAATCAAGTTCCCCGTCTTCCTCTGTATCCTTTCCTCATACACGTCTCTTTACTCTTCTTCTCAATCCTCTGTAACTCCTTGCGTGCTAGTGGATCTCTTGCCTTCCTCGAGGTGAATTGCTTAAAAAAAAAGATAAAAATAAACAAAAGTAATCCTATGAATGGCGATACACTCAAAGACTGGCTATTTTTTAACGTTTATTGAGATTTAAGTACTGCTTAAGCATAAAGTTGAACTCACATATCCGATCCATTCTAAATGATATTAGAAAAAGGTTCAGATCCTTGTATTGTTCGAGAAAGATACCTTCCAAATGCAACACTTTATCTTTATAAGAGTAATATCAAACCAGAAATGGCGCATTTCTGTCAAATCTAGGCTAGAACTTCCCGGCGTTCTTATTCTCCACCATGTTGATCCGTTCCTACAGAGGCCACATTTGAAACCATCGGTACTCTATCGCCAATTCTATGTGCCGTATCACATAAGGACGCGGGGAGATCAAGGTTTGCTACAATCATCTGTCCTTAGTAAAACTTTTCTTTTTGCTATCTCGCCTATTCCCTGTGCTGATTGAATTTTGTTTAAAGGCATATCAACTGATTATGGATCATGTAATGCTGAAATTTAATTTTCTTTGGAGCTTTGAAGTAACAAAAAAATATAATATGTTATTCTGCTTTCACAACTGAATGCATGGTAGATGATACTCAGATTTTTCTGCATATACATGTTTGTGTGGGCTTGCTTACTAGAGGCGGTCATACGGGTTTTATGCTGTAGTTTTGCTGAAGTTATATTTTGGAAGAGATTTTTATCTAAGAAATTGTCGAATATTATTTAGCATTATACTACGAGACTTCTTTCATGTTGGTTGTTTGGTGGTTCGTTGATTTTGACCATTTTATCATTCAGTGTCGGAATCTAAATTATTTGAACGATTTTTTTGACTTCAACAAAAACTTTTTGGGAACGTAATTGTATGCCTTCAACTACAAATGCAATGTATTAATGTTAATTGTTACTTTAAAAATGTATTGTTGCTAAAAAATTTTTGACATAAAATGTATTGCTGGTATTTTTACTATAAAATGTATTTTTATACTTTCATAGTGTTTTGTTTCGTAGCATGATGGTAACACCTTATGTCTCATAGATGGGACCCAACAGGTGTTACCATCATGTATACCTGTTCTGACAATTATCTACACAAGCTCGTTAGCTATGTCATACGCTGCATTCTTCTGTCACTCTTCCCTGAACTATGTCCTGATATATGTCGAATTTTCCAAACCCGCTATCCTCATTGTGAGCCCCAGAAATTTAAACTGTCTCTTCCTGATTTTAAACATGTCTGTTTTGTTTCTCTTATTCTCTAAATCTTTGTCGTTTCTCTGACGAGATTTTCCAAAATTGACTGCCATGTAGAACGACCAATATGACATAACATTTCAACAGTCTTTTCTAACGAAATTTTCCTGTTTCTGAATGTTTTGCTTAGATTTTGGAAGGCATCGGCTTTCGGTATCGCATTTTACGTCCATTTACCAAATATAACCATTCCAGCTAAGAGCAACCTTGCTACGTCCACAGGCTTGAATCACCTTAATCCCTTCCGTATTCCACAGGTAAGCTAATAAGGAAGTTCTACTCAGACAGATTCTTCCTAAGAATCGCAATTTTGTGGAAAGGGATTACCGTGTGTATGCTTTCTTCGGGTGCAACATGACCTAATCAAATCTAGAATCAATAGTTTTCTATCTTCCATATACTTATAAAATTGACTTCATATTTTCTCATCTTACCTACAATAACCTTCTAACTTGAGTGACTCTTGGGCCTTGTATTAGGTGGACATTAGTGAAAAAAATCACTAATGAAAATCGATATAAGCTATAGACGAAATTAAATATAATCAAAAGAGAAAATCAAATCAATACGAAGACTGGCTGAAAAGAAACCATTCTACAAAGGATGTTTTATCATTTGGTCAGACGTTTCCAGCAACCACCCGAAGATAAGTCGGCCGTAGAAAGAATCTCTTACTATGCTATTTTCTCTTCAAAGGATCTTCGTATAAATCGAAATTCTATAACGATATAAGAAGTTGCCATTAACTACGATGTTTCTGCCATAGAGTTTATCAGAGACAGAGTTTTAATTTTGGGCACCACAACGTGTTGTAATGATTAGCAAGCTTGTTTTGTAGATCAGTTACGACTGAATAGTATGTTCAATCCTCACTTGGGGTTCCACACTTTCGACCTTGTGCCAAATCTAAGCTACCCGTTGAAAATCATTTGGGAAACTCGATATCATGTAACCGTTAGTAAGCTTGTCTCGCTAGAACAATTACGACCGAGTAATGTGTTCAATACTCACTGGGTGAATTTCAGCCTTGTGCCACATCTAAGCTACGCTTAGAAAATGATTTGATAACCTCGACGTGTTGTAATGGTTGAATATCGAACTCTCTATTCTTTATTGATACTTATTTAAAATAAAAATATATCATTCGGTGTTGCCTTCCATTTTTATAGCAGTTTTACTTATGCTAACGAAATTAGGATTAATTTTTCTCACAAATCGAAATGTTTGTAATTACTTCAACAAGAAATTAGCATTTTACATGATATTTAAATTGTAAATCCCGAGAAAATTTGTCGCTAGGCAAAAGAAGAAGCAGAAAAAATGTATTATTTAAACTGCTGAAAAAAAAAAAAGAGATTCATTTTTGTTTTTTGGTGACAGAATTTAATCTTTATAACGCGATCTTGTTCGTTTCCCCCCATTAGTAAAATGAGTCGATGTTACCATGTCTGAAGCAATTGGTATTTTCTGCATAAAGATAGTTGTGGCGTTAATAAGAATATTACAATCGCAAACTATCACTTGTGGATAAATCTTCGACATTGTTCTATAGAAAACAATCGTAGGTTTCTATGAACGTAAGATAAAATAACTTAAATATTAACCAACAACGGAAAAAGTAAGGAATAAAGTAAACATATTTCTTTTGTGTGACGTGTCCCTTAAGGGGGTTGGCGTTCATGTCTTTCCACAACTTCTTATCCATTTTCGCACTTTGTAATGTTCGTATTTTTACCATTGCTATAACTGGCCCATTTTTCTGTCCATTCGCATAAACTTATCATGTTGGTGTGGCCTGTTGCCATTCGCTGTATCTTTCGCCATTTATATGTTCAGTAAATGTCAAGTTTTCCAAGGCAACTTTCTTTGTTATGTGTCCCAAAATTTCATCAATCACTTTCTGATTCTAATTATAAACTTAACTCGTTAAGTGACTCGTTAAATCTTAAGACGAACATTAATAAACGTTTAGGCTATTAAGTGTATTCCAAAATCTAAGCAAAGTATTAAGAGACAGAAAACAAAGTTATCGACCATTTGAACAAGGTTAGCACACTTACGCCCTCGGTCACGATGACTTGTGCCTCTTTGCTAGCACAGCTATCGACGGTCCCCAAGTATCCCGTCTACCCAATTTCACTCACAAGTCTTGGGTCAACCCGAGACAGAAAAAACAATATATGCCTACTTATTGACCTGCCAGTCCCTGCAGACTATCATACATTTTTATGATTTTTAAAAATTTTTTTAACTATCTAAATACAAGGAATATGACATCGAAATCTCAAAAAATGTGGCACATGAGGTCATCAACAATTCCAGGAAATTCCTGATAGCCCATCCCTTAAAGAAATTAAAAATTGACCCACAAGTACAACTCACACATTACGAAAGGCTTTTATATATGTAAAATGTTTGTGATTTTTCATTAAAAAAATGCTCAGTGGAAAATACCATGATGACATTTCTAACCTTAGGCCTCTGAGTGGAACCCAGAAAGAAATGAGTATACATTAGAAATCCAAGGAAATACAATCACTTGTAGCATTAATAGAATTTGTACTACTACTAATAGTAGTCGTTGTAAATCTCTAAGGAAGACGAAGTTCTTGTACAGGTCAATGATCTGGCTCGTTGGTCGGAAATCTAACACAGTTGCCGTATGTTTGCAGTCGAAGCTCAAAACATCTTCAACACACATGTACATATCATCTCAGTGTCTGTATTTACACAGACCTAATTTTAAAGACACTGTATTCACCCACTCTGTCGAACATATAATTTACGCACTCTCCAATATCTCTGTTGAAGGGATCATACATTCGTAACATTTTTTTCTAATTATTATGAAAGTGACTAAAAGAAAATTGAAAAAAGCAAGCGCCTCTGAACAATTTGGGAATATTCACTGGAACCATGTCAACAAAAGAAAGCAAAAAATTGAACATTTTGAAAAAAACAAACCTTGCGCATGTTCAAATATCGGTTGTTGAGAAAAGGCGTGTTTGAGTGAAACAAAACGGAAGTCAGTATTTAAATAAACGGAGCATTCACTGTTATTATAAGGAGGCGATGGGATTCAGTTTTCAAAGGCCTTTGTCGGAATTTGATTAAAAAAATAAATCATTGATCTTACATTTGCATCGGAAGTCTGATCTTATTTTTGTTTTGCTTTGTTTTTTTAACTAGGATAAACGCGCGTACATGAAAACGTATGTTTATATAATTTTTAAACAAAGGCAGCATTATAAACAATGGTAAAAAAAATCGACCTAACGCTTATATATTCGTAAGGATTTCGTTATTGACATAACCTAGGTTTTAAAATAGATGTGCGGGTACTGTAAGAGTTAGCGACTCTTAAAAGAGTAACTGTCGAGCCGAGTTCGAATTCTAGCTGTACCTCTTACGTTTACTTTTACACAAATAGCATAGGGATAGTTATGAAGTGATCATTTTTCACTCACCTGTGGGTAAAATCATTGAACTCGCTCTCTTCTCTGGCATTGTGGCGCCAACTGGTCTAAAAGAAGGAAAACGGAATTAAAGTCCAGTCTGATGAGATGGCTAAATTGCCATAGCGTTTATCACTGCTATTGGCTTGATAATACAAATAAAAACAGTCGTTTGTAGCAGAAAAACGGTTGATGGAATAGTCTGGAATTGTCACCTACGGGTTTAATGCAATAACCAGAATGGGCTGGCTACGGATTAGTGTATTAGGTTGGTGCAAAAATAATGACGAAATAATGTCGTTTTTTGACGTAACGTCAAAAAACGACATTATTACGTCATTATTTTTGCACCAACCTAATACTTGCCTTCGAACGTGTATAAAGTAGCCGTTAACAAGAGGTTAGAAAACAAGCCGACTCGGCACCTCGAGGTGGTGTAATTGTTAGGAAGCTTGTCTCGCTAGAACAATTACGACTGAGTACTGAGTTCGATCCTCACTGGGCGCCCCTTTCTTTCGGACTTGTGCCACATGCAAACTACGCTTGGAAAATCGCATTGAGGGGTGTACACAGTCTACCAGCGATGACCGGTTAAGACCAGCGGCCCGAGTGAAGAGACTCGATTCTCCACGTTAAAAACCGATCTTGTGTTAAAACCTAACTCAGTGGGGAGTCAAGTAAATAAAAACAAGACGACTAGGCACCTCGAGACGGTGTAATGGTTAGCAAGCTTGTCTTGCTAGAACAATTATGATTGAATATTGAGTTCAATCATCACAGGGTACCTCATACTTTCGGTATTGTGCTACATCTAAGCAACGCTTGGAAACAAGTCGACTGTTGGATGCTTGTATTTGAGAAAAAATATTTCCAATAGTCTCTCAAGGCACGATTATCATCATTATTACTGTCAAAATAAGGAATACTGGTTACGAAGTTTAGAAAGAGAGCATTTTATGATGATATTAGGTCGGTGCAAAAATAATGTCGTTTTCTCACATATGTTATTATGTGAGAAAACGACATTATTTTTGCACCGACCTAATATTAAAACGAGAATTTCGGGAAAAAGTAAAGGAAAGTCACAAAATCGTCAGATTCTTTCCGTTATGTTGAAATTTTAGAAATGAATCGTTCAAAATCATTATTGTGGCAGAATGTTTTATAACCACGGTCAGAAACTTAAAAAAACGAAGAAAAAAAATTCCTGATAAACGAGGAACTGTTAGAATAAATTTTGCATAAGCATTTAATATTTACTTTTTAATCAACGTTCTGTTTCAAAAATCTTCTAAATCTTCAGTAAATAATAATAAGTAAAAACCTTAAAAGTTAAAAGCTGAGAAACTGTCGATATTCTTGTGCATGTTATTTTCCAACTGAACAAGAATTATCGCACGAACTAATAAGTTGATGTTTATTACATTTTCGCCTTTTATTATGAACGTGTTTAATTAACTTTTAGATAATAACCACAGTTGGTTTTAATAATGTCTTTACGTATTTTAGTACATATATTTGTTTATTTTTTGTTCCTTTCGGTCGAAATGAAATATCACGCAATTACAAAAGAATAGCTGGTTGATATTTATTTCAGTATTGATATGCTAATAAAAAAACGTGTTTAATTACCATTGATGCATTATACCCTCTACAGGCGTAGTGCATAGATATAAGTACAGTTTTAATAATATCATTAAATATTAATGAGAGCTCCATTGGAAGGAAATGCAAAATTTTCAATTAGACAATTCATTTACAGTATCCAGGAGTTAGTAAATGTGTTGTATTTACTTCTCTCTGTTTTACAATAAGGCTTTTGATTCAAGCTTATATACAGTCAGCAAATCTGATTCCGCACACACACACACACACATATATATATATATATATATATATATATATATATATATATACTAACCTAAACTAATATATATATATATATTTAAGTTACGAAAAACTTGGTAATCCGTATGGGTATTCCCAAGGAGGATGAAATCCTGAAAGGTTAATGCAAATTCAGAGCTAATATTTTAAAGAAAAAACACACCACTTTAAGGCTCCATTGTAATAGTTTATTTCACCAGAGACCTTTTAATGGACGCTGGGTGATCAGACATCACTTCCAAAAAATGAAACGAAAAATGAAATGAAAATTTATACTTTTGACGGGTAGTATTAAGCTTATGTAATTTAACAGAGAAGGTAACGAGGAGTGGTGTGAGAGACATGGTCGAGTTTAGAGAGGGTTTTTTTTATATTTCCTTCTATCATACTTAATATTGAGGAAGGAGAGGGCAACTTAACGGAAAATGATATGTTGATAGGGAAGGAGAGAAAGAGAAAAAAGAAAAAAGGGGGAAATAAAGAGAAATGTGATGTATTTAGGGTCTACGGAGGAAGAAGAAGGGTGGTATAGTTTAAGCAATTTAGGTAAAGAAACAGATTTTAACGTTTGATAGTAATTTAAATGTTTAAAAAATGTCCACGAAGAAATTAATTTAATCCTTGTTAGCAATTTAAATATCTAACTCCACTCCAAATAAATTTGGGATTTAATATGAGTTTAATACTATATTTAAAATACATTAATAAAAAAAGAAGAAGATTTAAAATATAAAAGTTTACTAATAGTAATCTTTTAATATTTTAAATGACTGTTAAGGTAACGTCTTTATCAGTCTGAGTGTAATTCATGAATGAAATTTGTAGCTAGTTTTAGATGGGTAATATTTCTTACTTAAAGTTTAGGTTTCAAATTAATTAATTAATAAATGAGTAATATTTGAAGGTGTAATATTAAAAAATGTATTTTCATATATATATACAACATACACATTTATGTAAATCTCACATATACATACGTTCATTTACATGTGCAATTACACACATATGCACGCACATATGTATCGATATACACAGGTACCTATGCATATCCATATATAGATACTTACACATACATATACAAATATCTACACTTATTCATATTTATATCTATTTAAATTTTTCCTTAGATTTTACATTTAAGGCTTAACGTTAGGTGGTGAATTAAGAGTTTAAAATTTCAAAACAAATATTTCTTATTTTAATATTTCTACTATCAAGACTAATAGTTAAAGAGTAATATATTTTAATTTAAATCTAAATTATCAATTTAAAATGAAATTATCTCCAGATAATTAAAATTTCAATCTTACATTTCTAATTAGAAAATATTTAAAGAGAAAGTAAGATTAAACATTAATAAAATAATTTTTGTCCTTCCATTAGAATTCTCTCCCTACTCATATAAAGACAAATCACCACCCATATATACCTATAAATGCATATATATTCATATTACTATATCCTACATATATATTCACATATATAACATATACGAACTCACAAATACTTACATATATATATATATATATATATATATATATATATATATATATACAAAGCACATGCAATCCTATATACATTCCTCGATATATATATATATATATATATATATATATATATATATATACTTACCTAAAGTTACGAATACACATATACACATATATATTTTTACATATACGCCTACAATACATATATACATACATATGTATATATACACACCCTTATATGAATGCATATCCATATACACATAAAAGCACATATCAATGTCCAAGTTCATCTGCACTTTTGTATACATACAATTATGTATCCGCACCCATGTGTGAATACAATCATTTCCAAATTAGAAAAAAAAAGCAATATTTACCATCGTATATAGGTTTTTCTAAATATATTGAGTTAGATTGATATGATTTCTATGTCTACATTTGAAAATTATCCCGTTATGTTGTTCAGTAATATATCAGGATCTTTATGCTTTATCATTAGGATCTTCTCTTTTAAACACAGGTCATATATATATATATATATATATATATATATATATATATATATATATATATATATATATATAGACTAACCTCAACTAACAATCTCTTTGTTCATTTTATTTTCTGTCACGTGGTTTTATGTCTATTAGTTTTTAATGTTTTTACCAACAAATACTGTTCCGTCATTTGCTTTTTAGCCGGTTTACCCTGAAGATTCGTTTACGTGAAACCTAGGTAGGTTTACCTGGATCCTTATTTATTCTAGTTTAGCGCTCTACTTACCGTTTTAGTCTTTCTACTAGTTTGGGTTTTTTCTTTTCCTTTAGACTAAGGACCTAAATCACTTGGCGATTTGTTTCGTCTTGTTCTGATGTTTTTAGTTCTTTCTTTTTGTATTTCCAATTTTTTCCTCAGATTTTGTCCTGAATTAAATTCAAGCTGAGCTATCCGAGGTTTTCCAAACGAGTAGTACTAATATATATATATATATATATATATATATATATATGTGTGTGTGTGTGTGTGTGTGTAAACAATGTGTGTATATAAATATAAATAAATATATATATGTGTATAATTATTTATATATTATATGCGCGGTACTTATTAGAAAGCGCTCAATATCAGAGATAGAGCTAACATATATGGTTGGATAGATATTCTCTTTTTTTTAAAATATCCTCTGTTTTTATCCTGAGAATTACGTTTAAACATGAAACAGACTGTCGTCGCTGGGTATTGTCTCCCTATTTACTTTTATATTTATATACACTCTACACTTGATATTGAGGAATTAAACTGATAAATATAGAATATCTTAAAACTTTATTTTATCATATATATATATATATATATATATATATATATATATATATATACAAGTAAAGGATTGGTGTATAAGGAATAAATTCCAATAACCAACAAATACTATTCTTAAAATAGTACTCAATACAGAGTAGAGCAAATATAATTATTTATTCAAAAATTATAACACAAATATGTTATAAAATGACTGCAAAAATAGACATTTTGTTTCAACATTTCTGGTGTCTTATCAAGTGATGGATGTTGAATGTAGAATAAAGGGTGTGAAAAGGTTAAAAATTTCTACATTCAACACCATCGCTTGATGAGACACCAGATATGTTGAAATGCCTATTTTTCTAGTGATTTTATAATATATTTTTCTTATATTTTTCGAATAAATATATATATATATATATATATATATATATATATAGATATATATATATATATATAGATATATATATATATACAGAAATATAGTCTTAAGGTGTGCTATATTTATGGAATAAAGTGCTCAATATCAGAGATAGAGCGTGTGTAAATATAAAAGTGAACATAGAAGTCAATACTTAGAGGCGACAGTCTGTTTCATGCTATATGCAATCGTCAGGCCACATATGCTGTTATTTTTCTCGGCTATTTATATATATATACGGGTTAGTGGTGCATTGTGGGTATTCTGCTATGGCGGTTATTTCACCGGAAGTCGTTCGGGAACAGTTTTTAATTGATTATCTTTATTTGGGATTGGTTTGTTTATTTATTTACTTGGATGAATTTAGGTTAATTTATTTTACTTGTATATTTTCTCTTTTCGGTTTTCAATTTTTAAGTAACATAGTATTTATTTATGTTTTATTTTATTTCTATATTTTTTTTATTGTTATTTTGTTTATTAGTATATTTACTTGTTTTTATTTTATTTTTTCCGTTTTTAATTTTTTAGGTTACGTAGTAAAAATTTATTTTCATGTCTGCATTTTCCCGCCAAAATAATACTTAGAATGAACTACAACAATCAACCCCAAAACTGAACAAATAGCTTTAATTAAATTCCCAAACCAAAACAAAACTGTTAAATAAGTGATATAAACAAATTTTTACTACGTTAATAAATAAATGAATAAATAAATGAATAAAATAAGAAGCAAAAAATAAAAACAAGCAATATAATTTGACCTAAATAGAAAACAAACGACTTCCGGTGAAATAACCGCCATAACAGAATACCCACAATGCACCACTAACCTGTATACATATAAATAGACGAGAAAAATAACAGCATACGTGGCCTGACGATTGCATATAGCATGAAACAGACTGTCGCCTCTAAGTATTGACTTCTATGTTCACTTTTATTTACATATATATATATATATATATATATATATATATATATATATATATATATATATATATATATATATATACGTAGATAGACGGGTCTTTCGTCGAGAAAAATGGATGAGGTTTCAGTAAATTCTAATTTTTGCTGCACAACCAGCTCAAATGTTTTGCCTGTGCCCAGCCGCATAGCACTGTGTCTTCTACAATCACAGGCCTTTGGGGGCTCTATCTGCAAGATGCATGCTGTTGATTGGCTCCTGTAAGAAGTTCGTCTGACCTTTTCTCTCTAGACTTGTTTGAATTCAGAACTTTCATCTCGACTGGTTGCCAACAATGTTTGTCCTTCCTGCTAGAATGGAGATGCGTATTAAGAGACTGATTACCAATTTTCACAAAGGTATTTGCGCATAATAACGAACTCGTCTGGAATTTGAAATCGGTTCTCCGACTATCCATTCCGAGCCGTCATCAATTTCACCATCCGCACATCCAACTACTGCAACAGATATTCCAGAACGCCTCACATCAAGCTACTGGGCATGCACAACTTTGCGTAGCTTTTAAACGTGATATGGCCATAAGACGTCGCCTTTTTGTTAAGGATGCATGTGAAATAATTGTTAAAAATCCCCCATTGTATATATTGACAAATTACACCGTAAAGTGTCACGAAGTTTTATACTTACGTATACATATATTTGGTTGATATTATTAATTAAAGTCGAGCTTCTAATTAAGAAGAAACGAACAAAGCAAAATTTCGCCAGCTTGTAATTTACATATAAAAATCAAATTTACATATTGGTTAAAACTCAAATTATTAAGTTGTAATGTTTCAGCATTCTAAAATCTATTTTATTGAGTTAAATTTCAATCCGTTTCACTTGAAGAGAAAATAATAATAATGTGTTCAGGTTTCTCACTACGTCAAACAACGAGTTAGAAAAGAAAAAACAAAGTGGACGGGATAAACTTGTTTTCCTGGAGAATTATTTTAACAGAAATAGTTTTTTTTTTATACATTTGAACCAATAGTAATGAATATTACCTTCCACTGAAATTATCTGCATTGTTAAAGGCAATGCACGTTTTATTTTTATTATATTTGTTTTTAATGGATAGGAGTATCATTTGCAAAGGTTCCCTTTCTCTGCCCTACTTAGGGGTAGAGTCTCTGGCTGATGACAAATCGGTCAAGTTTCGATCACCGCTTGAAGCAATCAGATATGTGTCTGCACTCATGAGATGTGATATAGCGAAACTGGTTTCTATATGGATATATATATATATATTGTTATACTCATTTGGAAAAACCTTAGGTATTTTGGCTTGTAATTGAACAAGCCAATGCACAAGGGGAAATAAGGGATAAAAAAGAAAGAAGTAAGAACATGAAATTGAGGCGAAAACAATCGTCCGGAATCCAAGCTCAGAGTTCAAAGAAAAAAAAACTCCAAAACGAGTAAAGCAAAAGTAACTAAGTAAAGTGCTCAATATACTAAGTAGAGCAAACCTAACTATGAACCTAAAGAGCCAAGTAAACCTACCTAGGTTTACCTAGTTCTTTGGGTTCATAGTTGTATATGCATATATGCATACATGCACACACACACACACACACACACATATATATATATATATATATATATATATATATATATATATGTTATTCTTATGACGTTGAGCACACTCCTTTTGCCGTGTGCAATGTTAGCCATACTTTTTGTGGGCTGCTTATCTTTTTCTCTGCTCATATATATATATATATATATATATATATATTTATATATATATATATATATATATATATATATATATATGTATATATATATATATATATATATATATATGCGTGTGTGTCTGTGTATGTTTCTGCGTGTGAAGCAAACATCAGAAGAGTAGAGGCAAAGATCTTCAGTTTACATTTTGTCATCTTTCGATTTCGCAATGTCACATAAAGCTTTTGTGACTTTGCCGCATTTTGATTGTACTCCATCTTTGTTTGACGTCTGCAGCTATGACACGAGTCCTTCGGATTTTTACTTTTTGTTTTCAAGATCTCAGTGATATATATATATATATATATATATATATATATATATATATATATAGTGAATTCATCTCTCGGACTGATGAATATATATATATATATATATATATAGATAGATAGATAGATAGATAGATAGATAGATAGATAGATAGATAGATAGATAAACAAAAATCATCATTGCTAATTAACTTTAAGTTTAAAGTATAGCTGAATCAAAATACTAAATATTAAGTCTAATAGAGGCAAAATGAGTCATGTTTAAATTGATGGTGTTTGAGAACTAGCCAAATAGCCCCTCGGAGCAGTTACCGTGAAAGTATTTGTAGAAAAGACAGATAGAGGCGTCAACTCATCTGTGGATTTTGTCGAGGACCCTCAGACGAACAGTGGGCGCTTCAAACCATATATGATAGCAATATTCCATGCAAGGGCAAGGATTGATTTAGAGATTTAAAGGATGGATTCAGGCGAGGAGAACTTTCTGGCGCGACACAGAGACAGAAATTTCCCTGCGGTAGATGAAGCTATTGATTCAATGTATTTGTTGCATCTCAGGTCAGTGTCAGACCAATCAGCCGCAAAGAGATGCTCTCGTGGAATTGAGCATAAGACATTCTAATATGGGAAGCAGAGAGGGTTCTCTGTGGTGAGTAATAGAGAGTAGTTTTGTTTTTGAGGCATTAAAGTTAACTATCTATTTCCTGCCCCAGTCAACAACAGATTAGGAGTCCTTTTCGAGACCAACGCCCAGGTTAGTTTTGTCAGCGATACCAGGTTTTCATCTAGGCAGGAGTAAATAGTGGTGTCATCTGCATAGATGCCTACTTGGGAAATGATGACATCAGGAAGATCATTAATGAAGATAAATTTAAAGTCTAATAGAAGCAAAATGCTAAGTTTAAAGTGTAACTGAATCAAAAAAAAAGAAGCAAAATCAAGCGTATGGCAATTTCGTGGCAGCTATCAAATATTTCGAAAAGTTGGGCGATTCTACATAAGCCTTTACTCCCATAATTTAATCAGCTATGTGTTTAATGTAGCGATTTATTTCTAAACTGAAGTGTTGGTCCTTCACGCGTCAAACTAGAAAGGAGAATCCATATTATATATACAAGAGGTGTTCCCTATCTCTCTCTTTCTTGAGACGCACATTAGATGAAGTGTTCGTTGCTAAGCAGTAGAGGAAGTTGTATGTGTTCATGTTATACTTTTGGCAGAAAATGTGTGAAAGAAATCTGAAGCAGCGGGTTAACATTAGGTTTTGGGAAAAGAATTCGTGAATCGTTACCGCATTAAAAATGCTCTACGGAAGCGGCACGGTGGAGTAATGGATAGCGGCTTGGATTGAGAAATCGGAGAGCCGAGATCGAATTCCAGTCGAATCCATTACATTCACTTACATGCTAATACCCTTGGGAAAAGTGTGAATTCTCTTCTTTTCCCTCCAGCTATGGGTAAATAGCAAGACAGTTGCCTTGGATGGCAACTGGTCTAGGAGAAGGACAACTCTGAATTCCAACCCGGATTTGAGCCCCTAAGGCGGATGGACGGCAATTTGTGATATCTTCCGGCAAGTCCTGCAGCCGCGCTGGTACCAAACTGTATTGGTTTATCCTCTCCTTTTAACTCTGCTAGCAAGGCCAAGAGTGTGAACTTGACGTCCGGGCAGCCCTAGTTCTCCATATATCTCGCCCAGGCTCGTAACGCACCGCGCTACTCCATCTCTCTCGGACGGATGCCGACGACCACGACGATGGTGAACATGTTATAAGGAAACCGACTGATTTTGAGTATTACAGTTGTTTGAAGCGAGTACGATAGAAGTGCACGAAGACGCAAGATGCGGCAAGACAAACATTCAAAAAACAGATACAATGTATTATTTGGAATTGCTGTAAGTTTTACGAGTATCTGTTCCGAGGAAGAGATCCGCACTCTGGCTGGTGAAGTGGATAACAGAATTTTTGAATGACCCTCCGCATAGTGCGTTACGGGATCTGGAGTTCCTGACTAAGAAATCAAATCCAGAAGTAAACCATCCACGCCCATCTAAATGGCATCATTGGCTATTACGTCATCTAGCAACACGTGATCATTGGCTATTACGTCATCTAGCAACACGTGACTCCATTCAGTCAGTTATGTACCATGCGTGATACACGCTTAAGCGATCATGTATCTTTCGATACAAGACTTTTTTCCGCAGTGGGCTACCATTTCTTTCTCCGATAGACTAGTTGCTATACAAGATCATATATCTTTCAATACATGACTGACGAGGTAGATTTTGTTTCCGTCAGTAGGTTGACATTTCTTTCTGCGGTAGACCATTTGCCATCCAAGGCTATAAAACCCGGTCTGTCCCGCTGTTTACCCATAGCTGGAGGGAGGAGAGGATTCATACATTTCCCAAGGGCATTAGCACCTAAGTGAATGTAATGGATCTGACAGGGAATTGAACTCGGATCTTCGATTTTTTAATCCAGCCACCATTACTCCACTGTGTCTCCATGACCTCATTAAGGCAAGTCCAATAATAGATTTTTTTCATCTAGGCAGGAGTAAATAGTGATGTCGTCTGCATAGATTCCTACTTGGAAACTGATGACATCAGGAATATCGTTAATGAAGATAAATACTTTCAATAATGTTTCCAAGAATGGTACCATTGTCTTACAAAATGCATAGATTCAAAAGCGGAGTATTTTGAAGGTGAACATTGTTTCGAAATTTTTTCTCATATTACTATACATGAAGTATTCCAGACAACAAATGCCAAATAATTATTTCATCTAATTTTATACAAATTAATAGGGCGGGTGGTCAATTTGCTACGTAAATTAATTTTAAATAGATCTCCTTACGGGAGCCAAAACAAACATGCTTACATAACCTGCTTTCTTATAAAAAAAAAATGCTTTTGAAATTTGTAATCTGGAGTGTGTAATCGGCAGTAATATTTTCAAAAAAGAACTGCAAATTGCAATTTATAATTTTTTTTGTAAGTTTTCAGAAATCGCATGGTATGTGTATGTGTTGTTTTAGGATGCATAAATTATTCACTTTACAAAAATAACGCTTAGAGTAAGAATAAATAAATTCGGATAAAGATAATTGAATACATATATATATATATATATATATATATATATATATATATATATATATATATATATATATATATATATATATACAGAGAGAGAGAGAGAGAGAGAAATATATATATATCCAAGCAGAGGATTGGTGTATATGGAATAAATTCCAATAACCACAAATACTATTCTTAAAAGAGTGCTCAATACAGTTCAGAGCAAATTATTTATTCGAAAATTATAACCTGGACATGTTATAAAATCACTACAAAAATAGCCATTTTTTTTCATCTCTTCTGGTGTCTTATCAAGTGATGGTGTTAAATAATCTATGCAGACGACACCGCTATTTACTCCTGCCTAGATAAAAAAAATATCTATTATATGATTTGCCTTAATGTATAATAAAACCCTTTATTCTACATTCAACACCATCACCAGAAGTGTTGAAACAAAATGGCTATTTTTGAAGTGATTTTTATAACATGTTTATGTAATAATTTTTGAATAATTATATATATATATATATATATATATATATATATATATATATAGATATATATATATATATATAAAGGAAAAAATGGTGTCCGGATGCTGAAGGTAACATCGATCAGATAAGTAACAAACTCATGTTAATCATATATATATATATATATATATATATATATATATATATATATATATATATATATGAATACCTGTGGAGATAACCTTCAATATAGGACATCAAACGTACTGTTTAACAAGTGTATATATTGGAGTAATCATTTTCTCATACAGCTTCAGTTACGGTGGAATTATCATGTTTTGAGAATGTCTGATAACAGGATACCCAAAATCCTAATATACAGCCAGTTAGATCAGGTCTACAGGAATGTAGGACGCCCATGGCTAGATACAAAGACAAGCTTAAAAGCAAATTGTCATCAGTCAGTATAGCACATAACACCCTTCACTGCGTAGCTTTGGAGCCGGTAGAATAAAAATCAACGAGTTTTAGTGGACTCAACAGTTTTTAATGTGCTTGTCTGAATCATCTTCAAGAAACGAGAGCAATAAGTAAAAGGCCAGACAATCTAACAGTGATCTCATCTCACAATCCTCACTCTTGCTCCATATGTGGCCTCCTTTGTAAATAACTAGTGTGTCTTAAATGCCACTTAAGATTATCGTACAAAATTTCCTAACTGAATCAACTAAGCTGTCAGATATTCATACGTCGAAACCGACGGGAGAGTCCATTATATATATATATATATATATATATATATATATATATATATATAATTATTTATTTAAAAATATGATTCCAATACGCCACATAAGAGTTCTCGTGTTTCAAAATAATGTTTCAATATAATTATTTGAATTAAATTGAATTAAAGTAAGCTCTGTTCCATCTTCAAGCGAAAATTTTTATGGAATAACTTATTTCTGAAATTTACGCGTTTTAATAGCATATTCATGGAAATTTTGATTTCAAATAATTATATTAAAATTTTCGGCTCTTGTTTTGAAACATGAGAACTCTTATGTAGCGTGTTGGAATCATATTTTTAAATAAATAATTATATTTATGCTCTACTTTTGTATCGAGCACTATTTCTTTTTAAAATAATAACAAAAATACTAAAGAACTTTGGACTATTTACCTAAACAGTTCTTTCCTATTTTCGATATATTTTCACATATGTATGTGTGTGTGTGTGTGTGTGTGTGTGTGCAGTGCAAGACATTTTCAAATAAAATATATACATTGCTTATTCTATAGTGATATGAAATAAAATATTCTTACTTGCAACTATCAATATTTACAATTATGGTAGCATTGTCTCACGAAATGCATAGATTCAAATGCGGAGTACAGTGTATGTGAACGTATCTAAAAGAGACTTTACATTCGAATCGTCATTCCAGAAAAGAAAATGGTCACACATCGTCTATCTATCTATCTATCTACCTATCTATCTATCTACCTATCTATCTATCTATCTATGTGTGTGTGTGTGTGTGTGTTGACGTGTGCGTATAAGGAAGGGAGAGTTTTTAGAGAGTCAATTATTCACTTAAAAAAGCAAGCGGTTATTTTTACTTTAGAAATGCATACACATATGTAACTATGGGCGCATTTATTCGCACACACGATCACAAACATCTATGCACACACACACTCACACACACACACGAGCGCGCGGGCACACGCAAACACACACATATATATATATATATATATATATATATATATATATATATATATATATATATATATATATATATATATATATGCGTTTGCCGAAAGGTAATTAATTAGAATAATCAGCTAATCAAATTTGCAAACCGATTGATTGATTTGACTAATTCGATTATTATCGCTGCCACTACATCCTCCTTATTTGCTTTTTTTTTTGTTTTTTAGCAACACGTTAGTTCTGTATTCTCGATTACTTTCTTTCTTTCCTTATTTCAGTTCAATCGTCTCGCTCCGCTTCTTGTGAAAGCGCATTGCAGTAATAATCTCTATTTACGAGTGTCTTTCTCTTGCGTTCTTTCTCGACTTCTGATGCGGTACCATTTCTTCAATTATCCTTTCCGCATAACTTTATTATTCGCTGTTTTGGCATAGGTAAAAAAAAATAAATATGTGCATGGACATGCATTAGAAAAACTGTGAACAGCACAACAAAAATAAAACCGGCATTCCAAGTTCCAATACGATCTGTTTATTCCTACTTAACAATAATCTAGGTACCTTTACGAATTGGCTATACGTAAGGTTTAAAACCAATTTTTAAAAATAAAATAAGCTGCCATTTTTAAGTTTTAATTTAGCTTTAAAAGAAAGCTAACGGATTAAGTGTATTAGAACCGCGAACAGTGGTGTATTTCAGACTGAAATTATATAGATTGGAATAGACTCTGAACTTTTTTTTTTCAGTAAAATCGCTAACGTCAGCTATATTTTAGACATTTGTAAACAAAACGTAATTTTCCGTTTTAAAATGTTGAAAAATAAAATATATTTCTGAAACGTTGATTCAGGGAAATTAGAAAATTTAAAGTTATGTTAATCTGATTTGAAACAAAATATTACTTCCTTATCGCGTAAAATGTTTAAGATAATCATGTCCTAACTGCGGGGTCTTGTTTTTCTGGCGTGTTAATCGATTTATTGACAGCCAATTGACCACTGAACATGTTCATATTTAAGTATGGTGTAGCAGACCGTACATTTCATTAGAATTTCGTTTTCATTCTGCAAAGGAGACAATCCTTAATACACTTTTAAGAATATATTTATCAGTTTGTACATCTCTACTGCAGACATTCTGCATCTATCTCTCTCTATATATTTTTAAGGCAAATCACCACAAGCAAGGCGGGAATGCCACCAGCACGCAAATGGTTACAGAGGATTGAGAACAAAAGCAAAGAGGCGCGTTTGAGGAAAGTACATAGAAGAGGACGGGGAACAAGCTTAGGGTGTCAGATGTCGATTGACATTACACTTGAATATTTTAAGATTATAGTCATCTAGGAAGCAAGTAAGGAGAAGCGAGTTCCACAGAAGGGAAGTGCGGGAGAAGAGGCTGCTTGAGAAGAAGAGATTGCTACATTTAACCGTTTTAGGGTGAAAGGGTGCCAACCTGGTAGCACGTTTAAATTAAAATAGTCGGTGGTGGGTCTTCAGATTTTATTAAGCTTTAAAATATATGATTAGTAAATATTTTTTTAAATTAATAACAATATTTCCTAAGAATTGTCTCATCGAAGTTGAATTTAAAAGATTCAAAATCTTTATAAAATATTCACTTTTTAATTGTAAAAATGAAAACAAATCTTGCAAAAATTCATTTTCCATCGGATTTTTTTTTCTTCAGACAATATTGTCTGTAATATATATAGATCCTAAAAGCAATTAAACGCTTCTCTCATTAAATAATGTCTTAGTTTTATTGATTTTTTTTATTGTTTTTCGATTAAGAACAGATTTTTGATAAGACTGGGTCCGATTTTGCAAAAAAAGTGTGATTTAAATTCTTCAATTCTGCTTTTAATTAATATAGTCAATAAAAATTGTTTTGATGAATTTCTCAGGCTTTCATAAAATTAAGTAATGTGGAGAAACTCACATGTAAAATAAAAAAACATTTTACCAATATTTTCTAATAAAAAACATTCAAATAAAATTTCATTCATTTGTGAATAAGTTTGGAATATTTCATTAAATCCGACAATTATTTGACTTTTGCAAGAATTTCTAAATGAATGTGTCTGTCACTGCAAAAATAAGGGGAAAATTTGCTTTGCTAAAAGTTAGTACAACCGCTGATGCAAGAAAAACAAGTTTTCATTAAAATTTCGAATGTTCTAAAAATAAGTAAAACATTTAATTAAATAATCAAAAAATAATTTCTTCTTTCCTTTTAATAATAATAATGATTTTGACGATAAAACTACGTTTTCATTATGTTTGGAAGATGTTTTCATCACAGTATGCTGATTTTTAGTGTCTTCATGGATGTGCCTACACTAAGGTGTTGAAAGACGTTACACTCTGTGGTCGACAGAAAATAAGAAAATCCAAGATGTTTAACTATCTTTGTCGAATCGTAACAGAATCACATAAATCCGAAGGCAAATTGGAACAAAGAAATATGGCTTCTTGAATCTAGGCAATAAAAGATAAGAACTTTTCGCTAGAAACAAAGAAAAAGAGCTCCGAAATTCTACGTCACATCCATCTTGTATGGCAGTCATTGCCGGACACTGATGAAGAGAAGAATTGAGAATATAGCGGCGTGGTTCTGCAGAGTGTTTACTAGGAATACTATAGATAAAATAACGTAACAGGGTTGCAGAAATCCGAAGACAAACTGCAATAGCGAAATATATCTACCAAAATATAGATTCGTCCTGGGTATGACGATATACTACATCCGGCAGCAAGGCCGCTGATCAGGAAATTGCAGGTTTTGAGTAGCATGGAACCACCAATTAATAGTTGTTGTTCCCAGGAACATATTGTCCTGGGGTAGTAGCACCTGTTGAGCTCCGTGACTCTCAGTCAATAAACTTTCCTCGGTATGAAAAAAACGACATCCAATATCAAGGCCACTGATCAGATGGTTTTCAGAAGCGTGAGACTTGCTTTTGTTTCCAGGTACAATTTAGTCCGGGATGGTAGCACTTGTTATGGCCAGCTAGTAAACACACAAACTGGGGAAAAACTCTATAAAAATATGAAAATGCATTATTATAGTGAAGGCGCTAGCAATATATATATATATATATATATATATATATATATATATATATATATATATATATATACGAGCAATATATTTTTCTCAAGAAAAAACAATATTAACAGGAATACACTTTTGTAAGAAAAGAAAATTACCAGGAATACATTTTTGTAAGGAAAGAAAAATTACCACCAATTCAATTTTTGAAAAGGAAAGGAAAATTACCAGGAATACATTTTTGTAAGGAAAGAAAATTAGCAGCAATGCATTTTTGTAAGGAAAGAAAAATTACGAGTAATGCATTTTTGAAAAGAAAGGAAAATTACCAGGAATACATTTTTGTAAGCAAAGAAAAATTACAACCAATAGATTTTTGTAAGGAAAGAAAAATTACCACTAATACACTTTTCAAAAGAAAGGAAAATTAGCAGCAATACATTTTTGTCAGGAAAGAAAATTACCACAAATGTATATTTGTAAGGAAAAAAAAAACTACCGCCAATACATTTTTGTAAGGAAAGAAAAATTACCACTAATGCATTTTTGAAAAGAAAGGAAAATTAACGGCAATACATTTTTGTAAGGAAAGAAAAATTACCAGGAATACATTTTTGGAAGAAAAGAAAAATTACAACCAATACATTTTTGTAAGGAAAGAAAAATTACCACCAATACATTTTTGAAAAAAAAGGAAAAATACCACCAATACATTTTTGAAAACAAAAGGAAAATTACCAGGAATACATTATTTTATGGAAAGAAAATTACCACCAATGCATTTTTGAAAAGAAAAGAAAAATTCAAGCAATACATTTTTATAAGCAAAAAAATTACCAGCAATGCATTTTTGTATGGAAAAATTATTTGCAATGCAATGCAAATGCAAGGCAATGCATTTTTTGTATGGAAAAATTATTATATTTTGTAAGGAAAGAAAAATTACCACCACTTTTGAAAAGAAAGGAAAATTACCAGGAATACATTTTTGAAAAGAACGGGAAATTACCAGCAATGCATTTTTGAAAGGAAAGGGAAATTACCAGCAATACATTTCTGTAAGGAACGAAAAATTACCAGTACTGCGTTTTTGAAAAGAAAGCAAAATTACCAGCAACACATTTTTGAAATTACCAGCAATGCATTTTTGTAAGAAAAGAAAAATTACCAGCAATGCATATTTGTATGGTAAAATTATTACCAGCAATATATTTTTGTAAGGGAAGAAAAAAACCACCAAAACATTTGTGAAAAGAAAGGAAAATTGTCAGGATTACATTTTTGTGAGGAAAGTAAATTAGGAGCAATGTATTTTTGTAAGGAAAGAAAAATTACCAGCAATACATATTTGCAAGGAAAAAAAATTACCAACAATGCATTTTTGTATGAAAAATTATTACAATCAATGCATTTTTGTAAGGAAAGAAAAATTACCAGCAATATATTTTTGTACGGAAAAAAAATTACCAACAATGCATTTTTGTAAGAAAAGAAAAATTAACACCAATACATTTTTGAAAAGAAAGTAAATTTCCCAGCAATATATTTTTGTAAGGAAAGAAAAATTACTTGGAATGCATTTATGTATGAACAAATTATTATCAGAAATACATTTTTGTAAGGAAAGAAAAATGTCCATAAATACAATTTGGAAAAGAAAGGAAAAGTACAAGCAATACATATTTGTAAGGAAAGAAATATTACCAGCAAAACATTTTTATGAGGAAAGAAAAATTACCACCAATACATTTTTGAAAAGAGAGGAAAATTACCATCAATACATTTTTGTAAGGAAGAAAAAATTACCAGATAGACATTTTTGTAAGGAAAGAAAAATTATCACCGATACATTTTTTTAAGGAAAGAAAAATTACCACCAATACATTTTTGTAAAGAAAGGAAAATTACCAGCAAAACATTTTTGTAATGAAGGAAAAATTACCATTAATACATTTTTGAATAGAAAGGAAATGCCCATTAATACATTTTTGTAATTAAAGAAAATTACCAGCAATGCATTTTTGCAAGGAAAGAAAAATTTTCCTCAATACATTTTTGAAAAGAAAGGATAATTAACAGAAATGCATTTTTGTAAGGAAACAAAAATTACCATCAACACATTTTTGTAAGGAAAGAAAAATTACCAGCAATACATTTTTGAAAAGAAAGGAAAATTACCAGCAATACATTTTTGTAAGGAAAGAAATATTACGATCAATACATTTTTGAAAAGAGAGGAAAATTACCAGCAGTATATTTTTGTAAGGAAAGAAAATTATCACCGATACATTTTTTTAGGAAATAAAAATTACCAGCAATACATTTTTGTAAGGAAAGAAAAATTTCCAGCAATACATTTTTGTATGGAAAGAATAATTATCAGGTATACATTTTTGTAAGGAAATAAAAATTACCAGCAATACATTTTTGAAAGGAAGGAAAAATTACCAGCTAGACATTTTTGTAAGGAAAGAAAAATGACCAGCAGTATATTTTTGTAAGGAAAGAAAAATTATCACCGATACATTTTTTTAAGGAAAGAAGAATTACCAGCAATACATTTTTGTAAAGAAAAGAAAATTACCAGCAATACATTTCTGTAAGGAAGGAAAAATTACCATCAATACATTTTTGAAAAGAAAGGATAATTACCAGCAATTTTTTTTTTAAGGGAAGAAAATTACCAGAAATGCATTTTTTTAAGGAAACAAAAATTACCAGGAATGCATTTTTTGTGGAAAAATTATCACCAGAAATACATTTTTATATGGAATAATTAATACCATCAATACATTTTTGTAAGGATTGAAAAATTACCACCAATACATTTTTGAATAGAAAGGAAAATTACAAGGATTACATTTTTGTAAGGAAAGAAAAATAACCATCAACACATTTTTGAAAAGAAAGGAAAATTACCAGCAATACCTTTTTTTTAAAAGACGAGAAAAATTACTATCAATACAATTTTGAAAAGAAAGGAAAATTAGCAGCAATACATTTTGTTAGGAAAGAAAATTACCAGCAATGCATTTTTGTAAGAAAAGAAAAATTGCCAGCAATGCATTTTTGTAAGAAAAGAAAAATTGCCAGCAATGCATTTTGTATGGAAAAACTATTACCAGCAATACATTTTTGTAAGGATAAAATAATTATCACCAATATGTATTTGAACAGAAAGGAAAATTACCAGTAATACATTTTTGTAAGGAAATAAAAATTACCATCAACACATTTTTGAAAAGAAAGGACAATTTCCAGCAATACATTTTTGTCAGGAAAGAAAAATTATCACCGATACATTTTTTTAAGGAAAGAAAAATTACCAGCAATACATTTTTGTAAGGATAAAAAATTTCCAGCAATACATTTTTGCAAGGAAAGAAAAATTACCAGCAATAGATTTTTGTAAGCAAAGAAAAATCACCAGCGGTACATTTTTGTAAGGAAAGAAAAATTGTCAGCAATACATTTTTGTAAGGAAAAAAATTACCAGCAGTATATTTTTGTGAGGAAAGAAAAATTATCACGGATACATTTTTGTAAGGAAAGAAAAATTACCAGCAATTGATTTTTGTTAGGAAAGAAAAATTACCAAGCAATGCATTTTTGTAAGGAAAAATATAAACAGCTATACATTTTTTAAGGCAAGATAAATTACCAGCAATATTTTAAAATAATTACTATTGCCCACAAGAAAATTAAATTTCGGAAATAAATGACCGATCTTGTGTTGATATGCCTCTAAATAAAGCCAACAGAAGTGGCACAATTAAGAAATAGGAATATTTTGTTAGTAACAAAATATAAAAAATATAATAATGAGCTTCTACGTCATATTTACTTTATTTATATTTGATTTGATGATATATTGCTTGCGTGTTCAGTCCCTGGGCCATGCAGTAGGTACGTGCACTCAGTGGAAACATCTGAGCTATAACTGAAATATACAAAATAATATAAGAAATAGACAATATATGAAGGCATGAGCAGTGGAACGAGAACAGTCTACTCACGGAGATTAACTAAGAGTTTTAGTTCAAAATTACCTGTAGGTTATCCAGATCGATATACACCCGAGACAGCAAAACGGCCGAAATGATTACAGCAAAGATGAAGACATTAGTCCGAATATTAGTCAGCTATGTGACATGCTTGATATACGCTTAGTCGATCATGTATCTTTCGATACATGACTGACGAGGTATATTTTTCCCGTAGTAGGGTGCCATTTCTTTCTGCGGTAAATCAGTTGTCATCGATGGCTATAGAACCCGGTCTATCCTGTTATTTACTGATAGCTGGGGTGGAGAATTGGATTCATAACTTTTCGCAATTAGCACGTTAGTGAATGTAATGGATTCGACTAGAATTTGAACTTAGATCTCCGATTCCTCAATCCCAGCCGCTCTCCTTTACTTCATCGTGCCTCCAGTCCGAATATAATTAATGTAAATAATGATAATGCCACATCTCTGAAATTCAAACAAAATTATCATATGTCATATCTTACCTCCTATATAGCACTGAATGCTGAACACAGCTGACAAGAAGAACTGAGCCCCCTGCAACGTAGTCTTGCAGAAGGGTGTTGGGAATCCTTTTGCTAACAAGTTACTTTTTCAGACTGAAGATTTTAAGGAGCATGTAATCTAAAAGAACTCTGACTTAAAATCAGAAAGAGTTGATATTTCCGGAGAGCAAAATGAGAAAAGAACGCTTTTAGACCTTTTTTTTTTCACACAAATGATAGACAGAAGGCAAAAACTGATTAAGCAGATTAAAGAACAGAGACGAGAAAGGAGACAAACTTTGCCTGGAGCTACAAAGGACAAGAACGCCCACATCCTGTAGCGTCACGGTGTCTAACAGAAGACAAATATTTTCGCAAACGGCATGACTCCATTTGTTTCTTCAAGAGCAATGTACTCAAAACCAGAACAAATTGGGCACTACAGACTTCGCTGACACTTCTAGAAGCACCATTATAAATTCATAATCATGGAAATGCCAAACGGAAACAATTTTGATAATTAAAAGTTTATAGACATTAAGGAAAAAGAAGGCGTGAAGAGCCTTGATCACCTATATTCTCCATATTTTGTTTAAAAAGTGTTGAAATTCTTAATGCAATGTTTATCACCACCTTTTATAGCCCAACCCACCGCATTATATATATATATATATATATATATATATATATATATATATATATATATATATATATATATATGTATGTATGTATGTATATTACCATCCCTTTGTATGGCTCAGATTCGTGGATTGCATACATATACCATATCCACCAGCTTGATATTTTCCATCAAAGAGGTCTGCGTGCAATCTTTTAGAGTTAAGCTTCAAGATAGGACATCTAACATAGACCTGTTTAACAGGTGTAATATTGGATGAATCGAGACTTTTATCATACAGTCTCAGTTACGGTGGACTGGTCATGCCTTGAGAATGTCTGATGACAGGATACCCCAAATCCTAATGTACAGCCAGTTAGATCAGGGCTACAGGAATGTAGGATGCCCATGGCTAAGATACAAAGACAAGCTCAAAAGCAACTTGTCAGCAGTCAATATATCACATAACACCCTTGAGCGCTTAGCCTTGGAGCGGGTAGAATGGAGATCAACGTGTTTTAGTGGACTCAGCAGTTTTCAATTTGCTTGTCTGAATCATCTTCAAGAAGTGAGAGCAAGTAGTAAAAGGTCAGACAATCTAACAGTGTTCTCATCTCACAATTCTCACTCTTGCTCCACATGTGGCCTCCTTTGTAAATCACTAGCGGGTCTTAAATGCCACTTAAGATTATCGCACAAAATTTCATAACTGAATCAATAAGCTGTCAGATCCTCATGCGTCGAAACCGACGGGAGAGTCCATTACCATATATATATATATATATATATATATATATATAGCATAACAGAAGAAAAATATCTTCGTAAAAGACATGAATCCGTTTGTTCCTTATATATATATATATATATATATATATATATATATATATATATATATATATATATATATAGGAAAAACTGACCATGAAGTTACAACAGGAAGAGATATACTCATTTCAATTTAGAGCCAAAGAGATAAATTAGTTTAGAATTTTTTATCCTAAATATCTTGTGCGAGGGCATTTTATGTTTTTAAACGATTTGGCCAATTTAGTGTTACAATGTGTGTGTATATATATATATATATATATATATATATATATATATATATATATATATATATATATATATATATATATATACCGATTGTAACACTAAATTGTCCAAATCGTGTAAAAACATAAATGTCCATCCCACAAAATGTTTAGGATAAAAAATTTCTAAAATAATTGAGTTACTTTTTTCGAGGTTTTCCGATAAGGCATTAAGATTCTGGGCACCATTTTTGAGAATCACTGAAAACCCCTTTGAGTTATTCAGCTAGAAACAGAACAGATTAAAATCGTTTTGTTTCAGCCTCACTGTCTTTCCAAATGATCAATGGTGTGAAGGAAAAGATCATACAGGTCTTCAGTAATGGTATCAACATTCATAATCTGGTTTATATCTTCAAAGTCCATTCAATAAACATCTAGAGAATGACGAATAAGTTTTAAAAAGAGAGAATAGTAAAGAGGAAACTGATCAGGAAGTTACAACAGGAAGAGGGATAATCATTTCAACTTAGAGCCAAAGAGATCAATTAGAAAAGATCAAACACAGTCCATAAGACGTTTGCCACGCGAGTTTCATCTATGACAATCCAAAGGGCAGTGAAAAACGCTAGAAAATTAAATTGTACTTGAAACATGTGAAGTACTTTGTTACTCCAGGGCAGAACGTTTAGAAGGTTACAGAGTTCGAAGATCATCTTGAATAAGCTGGAAGATGATCCTGAAATGATAAATATATATATTAGAACTTTATTTCAATCCTTCATGAGATTCCGATCCTTAGCTATGATTAATTAATGATGAACATATCATTTTCGTTTATGATCTAATTCATCACGATCCTTCTGTTAAGTTTGAAGAGTATTTATGTATTCTTATTGCCCAAAGAAGAGCCCAATAGTGTTATAAAAACATCGGAAAATTCCCGGTTCAAAACTTAATGTAACAAATGGGCAAATCTGCTTTTACAAGATTTGGACAATTTCGCAGTTACATCCAATATATATATATATATATATATATATATATATATATATATGTATATATATATATATAGAGAGAGAGATAGATAGATAGATAGATCTAGTGAGCCTAACAAACCTACCTAGGTTTCACCTAAACGGATCGTCAGGTAAAGTTCGGCTAATGAGGCAAACAGAAACGCATATTTATAGGCGATAGCTAAAATTATACCACGTGACCAAAGAACCACAAACACAAACACCTAAGTTGGGTAAATATTTATTCAACAAAAATGTGGAGGGAGGGAAAAAAAACAAAAAAAAAACAACAAAAAAGACATTAAGGTGGAATTACAAATAAACGAGAAAACGTCTAATTTAGTAGCCAAGATTTTTTATGTCTACATACGTTAAGGATTTCAGTTTTGGAGTTTAATAGCTGGTTAGGTTGATCATATAAAGCTTATTTCTCCTCTGCAAATAATTTACAAAAATTATGGCCTGCCTTATATTTGGGGCATTTTTTTAATATTTCCCATTTAAGGATAGGGTCTATATTATCTTTTTGTTTGGTTTTCCATACATAAGTAGATAACGTGGTACTATGTTTATTTTTTTCGTTTTTAAAACCAATCGTGTGGTTATAATATCTTTTTTTTAAATTTATCCTGAGTAGCATCTATGTATGTTTTAGGGTTAGTATCCTCGCTATTTTTGTAAATTTTCACTTGATAAACCACGCATTCTTGCTGACATTTTCCCTGTAATGGACAGACGTTTTTGTTTCTACAATTACAAGTAGGAGGATTACTACGTGGATTATTCCTAGTTTTTTTTTTTATTCAATCCATTTATTATAGTTCCTACGTTCGGCATGCAACAATAACTAAGTTTAACATTGTTTTTATTGAATATTGTGTGTAACTCAGTTTTTTTGGGGGGGAATGTTGCTCTAATAAATAAAAAAATATCTTACTATAATATTAAAAAAAAATATATAAAAATATATATAAAAAAATATATATAAAAATATTTTTGTTTTTACCGCTAAATTAAAAGGAGGATTGAACCACAAAATCTTTCTTTGCCTATTATTACGTTTATTCTGAGTACTGTTGTGGTTATTTATATTAATATATTCTAATTTATTTTTACGTCCACTGTTAAATAGGGCTTCCTCATAACTTCTTTTATCGGCCTCAACAATGTCCCTATTGGAGGAATGAGTAGAAAGTCTATACCTAATATTTTTTTGGAATATGCCTTATGATATCGGCTGGGTGGTTAGATTTTATGTTTAAATATTGGCTTTCTTTTTTATACGGGGATATTGTGCCATTTTGTAAATTCAACGTAATATCTAGATAGTTGGTGATTTTCAAATTAGTTTCTATATCGAAATTGAATCCGAATTTTAAAAAAAAACAGTGCAGTTTTTTACGGATAGTGTCACATTTTTGAGGGTTACTATTGTCCACTATGATTAAACCGTCATGGTTATATCTAGGTCTGCTCTACAGTTGTATTGAGCTCTTTTGTTAGTTAGTTGTTTACTCGTATCGGGTTTTTTTCTTTGGGCTTCAGACCTGCATCTGTACGATTTTTTTCGGCAGTAGTTCATGTTTGTAGCTCTTTCTTTTTTTAAAACCTTTTTTTCGCTCGAGATTGATTTGATTATTGGCAAATCAAAAATTCGAGGGTTTTTCGAAACGAGTCTAGTTATCTCTCTCTCTCTCTCTCTCTCTCTCTCTCTATATATATATATATATATATATATATATATATATGTTATAAATTAAATGATTTAAAATGTGGTAATAAACATAACATGTTTCAAAAACTGAAGCTAAAAACTTTAAATTTAATTATATAATTAAATTAAAGGTATTAGTTACGTTTCATCTTCAAGCGAATTTTGGAATAACTTATTTTTAAATTTAATGAATTTTAAACGTACATATAAATTCATAATTTCCTGATTCCGAGGATAGAGAGAAATCCAATCATTCAGACAGGGGTGGTAGCCTGTTCATTTTTATTTACTATTGTTGTATCAATTATGAGTTACTTTCGAAAAAGAGGGTAGAGTTTTATTTTTTTACGAATTCTGAAATCCTTTAAAAGAATACGTCTGCCTAAGATTGCACACAGGTAAAACAGTGCCAATGGCAGAGATTTAATATATTTTTTAAGGCAAATTCCAAGTGGGTAGTGACCGACCACGACAGCCAATTCATGTGCTTTCACGTAATCACCAGGCGGCCGGTAGCTGTCGTATCTGAAACTAGGAACTCTTATACTCCCGGACAATTCTAAGATCGTAAGCCAACCAAACTCACCCGGGGTAGGGTAGCCTCTCCGGACAAGATCAAAAGAAAAACACACACACACGCGCAAAAAGAAAACACCAAAAATGGTTTAACGATGACCCAAAAAGTTCTCAATTGCATTGGAAACTGTAGCAACATATAATAGGGAGGACTAGCCTTCATTATATTTTAATGTATGAAGACCCAGCAGCTTAGGTGTTTAGGACCGTACATCCAGACTAGGACACAAATGATTTGAGCCACCTTTTGGCAGATCCCAATACAGAGAACTCGTATAGTGTGCCACGAGCACACTAAACGAACCAACTCATGTCTTTTTATAACTATTTCTCCTCACTAACGTCTTCTCATTCTCTTTAATACTCATTACAAACTTGGATCTTAATGCCATTATCGTCTGGCAAAATAATTGAAAAAAAATGAGTTAAGACATTATGGGTAGTAGGCGATTGATTACAACGTTGGTATCGCACCATAACTTCTTGATATCGACCTGGGTAGACGATCGCAGTGTGCAGTAGCATTGGGATTTACCTGGAAATAATACCTTGGGTCAATCCAAGATCTCTCATTGAAATTGGATAAATAAAAGTAATTCAAAAGCTGTCGATCAGTGTGATTGCATAAAGTCAGGAGTAATCGTTAACGACGACCAGTGCCGGCCTCGCGTAATGCAAGATGATGTAGTATACTGAGGATTTAAGAGTAGCGCCCTTGCCCAAGTACTGATCCCATCAGAGTATATGCTCTCCCCAAGAAATTATAACTAATATTCGCTCAGTGTAGTTGCAGTCTAAACTACAGGTGTGTTCTCTTGGAATTAAAAAGAAAATGTAAAGAAAAACATGAAAGAGCGAGCCTCTTCTATCGAAATTTTATAACTTCCGGCCAAGTGGCATATGTTCCCGAAAATATTAATTTCGTTGTGTATTCAAGTGGGTGACCGCTTGAAAATCTTACATAGGAGATTTTACTGCTGCTCATAAAAAAGTAGACATTTCAGACATTCAAATCGCTATTTACAATATTCGGACTATTGCCCTCATCTTTGTTGCTTATTTTTTTCGTTTTTAAAACTACTCGTGTGGTTATAATATCTTTTTTTAAAATTTATCCTGAGTAGCACCTATGTAGGTTTTAGGATTAGTATCCTCGCTATTTTTGTAAATTTTCACTTGATAAACCACGCATTCTAGGTAACAATCGTGGTTATTTTAATTCATAAATTGCAATTTTAAATAAAATCGTATATTACCATTATTGTCAACTACCTGATGAGACGTGGTTTATTAAACGTCGAAACAAAATATACATTTTTGTAGTAGTAACTTACATGTTCGAATATAACAGTATATATATATATATATATATATATATATATATATATATATATATATATTAACCGAGACCTATACTACTATGAATAAGCTGTTTTTTTGCTTATAGAGCATCAATAAGTATTAAGCACATATCTAATTACCTAACAAAATATCCGGCTTATACTTTCGTAGAAAATACAATTGATTAGTAATAAATCCTAGTTGACCTGTTCCTATCTCGCCATTAAATGTATTTAGTTAAGCTCTGTACTTAATGGCTTATGGGAACGTCCTTCTCTCTGTTCGGTATCGTCGATTTAATCTGTATCTTCACGAAACTGGCACCGATCATTTCTCTTCATAGCACTAAATAATATTAAAAGAGCGTTGGCCCGGTTGTTTATTCTGAAGCTTCTACAACATCGTCGTCAGAGAGAAAGAGAGAGTGTGTGTTTGTGTGTCAGAGAGACAAAGAGAGAAAAACAAAGAGCTAGAAAGAAAGAGATAAAGAACATTTATTGATATTCCGCTGATAATCGACTTAAAGGTTTTCTCTTCTTCATCAGCAATCGTTTCTGTTTGACAAATATTTAAGTTAGCGGGCATTCGGAATTGGCTAACACGGTCATGTTGAAACTACGGCCCACGAGCCACCTGTAGCTCGTTTGGTCGTTCTAAATGGCGCGCTTAATTTCATAAGGAATTTCACGTTTCTTAAAAGCATTGGTTTCGGTCTTGTCCACTGACACACTATCTCATGCCGAACCACATACATAAACAACGATTAAATGCATTGTTTCTCGAATTTTGCAAACTTTCGGTGAAAATAACGGTTTCGTCATTTTAAACCATTGTCGATTTTCACTAAGGAAGATTACACGTGTAAAAAAACATTTTTTGCTTTTGAAACAGGATATACTTTTTACATTTTTAAATGAATAAATTAAAATACCATACCAAGATTTTTGGTTATAATTTTTTTCTTCAAAAATATAAATAAATTTTCGCCCTTTTCTGAGATATACACATATGGTTTTCTGTAGTGATGAACCTACTAAAAAAAATTAACTGAATTGAATCTTTTAAGTAGTGATCCTCGCCTTGTGATGAGTTACAGAACCTGCGGCCGACTTCTTAAAAAATGTTTTGAAAACCTTCTCAGGCCATTCGAACATTAACATAATGCTGCAGTTTTATCCACTAGGCCATCTTCCCAAAGTACCCCAACACTGTATTTTTAGTAGCCCTAAACAACGATTAAACCAGGGAATGAGCTAGTTCCCACTATACAACCTCTTTCCTCACAGTCGCAATGTTGGAAGTACATAGCTACTGTATCGCTATTTCTATGGTAAATGTTCTGATGAACTCCATTTTTAGTTCCGTCAATTGAGGACATTTCTAGCAAGGACTAGCTAGCCTACGTTAATGAAGTCACATTACCACCGTATTCCATTTGTAAGGAGGAATTTCCACTCAAACAGCGTTTCCCTGAAAACAGCTAGTTCGTGAAGCGTACTCCTATGTGGATGCTTCCCTGAACAATACAATCTTTACTTCTCCAACTCAAGGGTTAATCTTCAGTCAATACTTGTGTCTATTCGTGAGAAGTTAATTTTCTTCGTATTCCATTAGTTAGGTTCTCGAACGGCTTCTTCCCACAAATCGCAACCTTGTCCAGTCGACTCCAAAGAGGATGCTTCCTAGACTTCTACAATCTTAACTTTTTCCAGTCTAGGGTTAACCGATATTTTTCCCGCATATCCTCATAAACTGCACCACTTACTTCTTTCTCTTACCGCTCACGCAACGCACTCCTAATATATAATATACAAAAACCCCGAATCTGTTTATGAATGAAAAGATCCTGTTTTATAAAAAATATACACATTTCTCATAGCATTTTTCGGATTACAACATTGTTTTTGTTTGTCCACTTATTACTGAGAGTAAAAACAAGAACACAATCTATTTCATACCTGAGGATGTCTGTAGGAACAGACGAAAGCTTGTAAAATAAAAAGATCTAATGCAACGGAAATTTATAAAACAGGATCTTTTCATTCATAAACAGATTCGGGGTTTTTATATATTATTGAATTGTTCGCGAAGATGCATTTCTCGCCATTTAATCATTAACCTTTGTATTTGTTTTATGTATGAATAATTCATGAATTTGTAAATTAATTGCACCTTTATTGAAATATATATATATATATATATATATATATATATATATATATATATTGAAAATACTTTTACAAACCATGGGTGGGGGTTCTTACACCAAACAACGACAAATGTCCATATAAACATATATCTGCAAATTCTTCTAGACTAGGTTATATTTGTCATTCGTGTACATCTTTGTCTAGCCTGTCTTCAACGTTTAAGGTGTGTAGTACTGACTTAACTGAGAAGTGATCCGGTTAAAAATGGCAGGATATTCATATCGTAATCAGGCAGACAAGATTTTTTTTTACTTAAGACCGTGCGTATGGTAATGGACGCAAGGCTGCACAGTTCTATCAGATTGCGTTCCAGACCCAAGGCTGCCAATTCATCCAAACTTTGCTACTGTTTATCGACGTGTTGCTTGTTTTGGTGTCAGGAACTCGTTTCCAAATAATCTCCAATTATACAGCGTCTACCATAAACTTTAAAGTTAAGTATAAAAAAATGACACATGTTTATATGGACTTTGGTCCTCGTTTTTGTGTGAAGAACCCGACCCCAAAGCCCCAAATTTTCGATAAGTGTATATATATATATATATATATATATATATATATATATATCGACAGAGAGAGAGAGTGTGTGTGTATATATATTTGTAGAGAGAGAAAGAGGGAGAGAGAGAGACAGATAGGGATAGAGAAAGAGAGTGAAGTGTACAGTGAAGTCAATACCAAACGTCACCAGTCTGTCTCATGGCCTGAAGATTGCGTTCATGCTTGAAACAGACTGTCAGCGTTTGCTGTCGGCCTCAGTGTCCACTATATTTATTGTTGTGGGTGAATAGGTGTTTTTTTTTGTCATATGAATGTCGGTGGTCACCAAAATTGTGTAGGTGGTTATTCACTCAGACACACCATAGCAGTAAAAATTTGCTTCGTTTGCACGTAGATAAAAGCATAAAACGTATACAAATATCAGAAAACATATGACAAATTGTATGTTAATTTCAGACAATTCATGTTTTTCTCGTGTGTATTGGTGTGTGTATTTTTACATTACGATTGTTTTATGGTACATACGATAAAAGGGACAACTTAATCCGTACTATTACGATTCATACCACAGAGAGAAGTCTTTACCAAGATTCCTGGTGAACAGATTGAAGTTAAAATCTTTTTGCAGGATGTCAGTATTTCCGACAGGAACAGTTTTTGTTTCATTCTGTGAGTGTATTATATGTTTGTTTTTTTTTTAATTTTATTTATTTTAAACAAAGTTTAAATATTATTGCTTCATATTATTTTATTTGTAAATTTCATTATTATTATTATTTTATATTTTATTTTTATTTAATTATAATAATGCCACAACAGTATCTGCATGCCATCTATCTCTAATTTTGAACATTTTCAACCATAAATATCCTATAACTTTATCACACACACACACACACACACACACACACATATATATATATATATATATATATATATATATATATATATATATATATATATAGGAACGCTGAATGAAGATAATCCATGTCACACGACATATATCTTATATGAGCGTTGTGAAGCAAATGAAAACTTGGAACCAACATACTATATACATCTTGTTATATATATATGTATATATATATATATATATATATATATATATATAACATTATGTATATATATATATATATATATATATATATATATAACATTATGTATATATATAACATTATGTAAAACAAAGCATAATATTTTTTTCTAAATAAATCCACATTACAACCAAAAACGTTTACGGCACCTCTCTTCTCTTCTTTTTAATATATATATATATATATATATATATATATATATATATATTTATATATATATATATATATATATATATATATATATATGTAAATGCAGCTTTCATTAAATAATATACACAAGTTTTGTCTATTTATTTTAAGTAAGTTCCTTTCATATTGTCTGATAAGCTTAATCACATTATCGTTGAAAGACGAAAGGAAATCAACATATTGAAACATGTTTAAATCCAATCTAAACTTTCGGCTTAAAAAAGCCATTTTCAATGACAGTTACATTTCAATATATCAAGCAATACACGAACGAAACAATAATTATAGACTGATTTTGTTGCAGGAAAATTTTCAAAGCAACGACAAACTCGTGTATACGACACGCGAAAGCGAAAATAGCATCGCAGCTCGTGACGTCACACATGATCACGCGAGAGTGAAAACGTGAATATTAAGTATGGGAAGACGTTGGTCTAAACAAATGGCTTCTGTTATTAATTATAGATATTTAAGAATATTTGTGGAGATTTCATAGTTTATTTTGTTTAGCTTAGGCTTCAACTGTTTCATGTATATAGCTTCAGGAATTTTACTTTTTCTTTTATTGTTTTCATACTTAAGCATAATTGTATTGTCAACAAGTATTTTCCGTAATCGTGTACGCGGCCAGGCATGTTGTTTTAAATGCCAAAAAATGTTAGAGTTATCATTCAAATGTAAAGTCAAGTGTCGTGAAAGCGAGTTTGTGATGTGACCAACATAAATATTATTTAATCCATCGGAGATGCAATCTCCCAAAGGGCACTTGAATTTGTAAACTATGTTGTTTGTTTTTTTTTTCAAATCGCTAACGGGGAGGTGGGGAAGAATCATTGAGAATAGTTAAGTCGGATATACTAGATTTAGTATAGTATATGATTGCCTATTTTTTTTTTTGCTAGGATCTAGGATATATATATATATATATATATATATATATATATATATATATATATATATATATATATATATATACATATATATATATATATATATATATATATATATATATTAGAATCTAGGATATATATATATATATATATATATATATATATATATATATATATATATTACGAATCTCGTAAATATGCGAACTGCGATAAACGCACACACTCGAAACACCATCTTAATAGAAAAACGCGTCATATCACATTCTTTGAATAATACTTGATGAAAAAATATTTTCATGATAGTGAGGATAATAGATAGTCGATTTGAAATTATATTTTTCTGAAATTAAAATACCGCAATTCCTTGTGTCTAAGATGTAGGATTTTTAACATTGGGTCAAATTCGATTTATTTGTTTACCGGAGAGCTAATATCGATATAATGGCTTTCTGCAACAAAGGGAAATAAATCTTTCATAATGTTTCAGAAATACAAACAATCCATAATTTCGTAAAATAAAGAAAGAAATAAATCAATTCAATTATTTTTTTATTCTTCAGTTTTTTTTATTCTTTTCTTTTTTATTTCTTCTTTTTTATACAATTTCACATTTATTCTTACAGCTCATTTTTTTCTGTTTTCTGGCCTCCTTTCTAGATTTTATCTTTCCTTTCTTTCAATTTTAACTTTTCTTTCTCGCTTATTTCTTTGTAGTATATTTCTTTCTTTTTTTCTTTCCCCGTTATTTTTTTTTTTTACTTACATATTTTCTTTGTTTCTTTCTTTAACTGAGAGCTGACGTTCTTTCTTTTCTATTTTTCCTTTCATTCTCTTTTCGATTACATTTTCGGCCATGTCTTTTTCTTCCGTTCTTTTTCTTTTAGCTTTCAGCTCTCTCTGAAATCCTTAAACTATTTTCTCTTCACCAGCTTTCCGCGTTCTTTTTATTTTATTTTTGTTTAATTTTATTTAACTTATTTCTTATTTACAGCTTTTTTCTGTATTTTTTTCTTTTCATTATCTCTTGTTTCTTCACCGCTGCCATGTTTGTTCCTATTTTTTTCATTGTCTCTTTACTTATTTATTCACCGCCTTTTTTCATCTTATTCCCTCTTTCTCAATTTCTTCGCCATTGTTGTTTTTTCTTTGTTTATTTTAACTTTGTGTTATTATAAATTGCGTCGTCATTATCTATCACTCGCCAATTATTTTCTCTTTTTTTCTTTCTTCTTTCTTTTTCATGACTTGAATTTATTTTGTTTTACGGCATACCTCATTATGTTATTTAAAACTCGACAATAATTTTATGATAATTTCTTATGAATAGAATGCATTCTTTCTAAGAAATGAGTTTATTCAGGTTTTATTGACGTATTTTTGTAAAGAGGGATTTTGTCGAGAGGCAATTGTATTGCTGGTAATATTTTTTTTCAAAAATGTATTGCTGTCTTTTTTTAACTATAAAATCTATTTTTATATTTTCATATTCTTTTGAGCTCAGCTTGGGGAATAAATATTTGCCAAGAGAAATCAGGATGGACGTGGGAACAACAGCAATTAAGAGGCGGTTCCATGCTCCTCAAATCCTCCCTCTCAAAGGCAATGCTGCCGGATGTAGTTTATCGTCATACCCAGGAGATATTAATGACTTGGAGATTCTATATATTTCCGTATACAATCATTCTTGACTATAACCTTCCGTTATTTTCTTTCGTCTTCTTTTTTGATTTTATTTCTCAATTTTTCTTTCTTTCTTTCTTTCTTTCTTTCTTGTGATCCGACCGTTATTGTGTGTCTTTCCTTTCTCACGTTTATGATCCCCTTTCTTTCTTTCTTTCTTTCTTTCTTTCTTTCTGCTTATGTTTTTTTTTATTTTCATTCTTGCTTAAAGCTATTTCTTTTACTCTCATGTATCCCCGTTCTCTATATCTTACTGTATCTATATCGCTCTCTAGTTCTTCCTCTCTCTTTCTCTGGTTCTTCCTCTCTCTTTCTCACAATCTATCTCAAACGCGCCTTTCCTTTCCTTTCCTTTTCGCCAATTTTTCCCATAAACATTTCTTCTTTATTTATTACGCCCTTTTTCTTGTTGAGATATCCCTATATTTTTCTCTCTGTTGCTTTTTTTATGTATTCATCCTCTTTTTCTATTATCACTAAGTCTCATTCTATAGATTCTGTGGATCAAAGAGCGACTCCCTATCAAATGTAAGCCCAACTTAACTGGCAGCAATATACAGGCCTTGACGCCTTGAAAATCCCTGAAAGCATGTGTATCGTCACGTTTCTTTCCATAGGACCATTTCAACGAAGCGCAATTTTTCCATATGCAGGAATTCAGTAATACATCCATTCTCTTTACACATTTTCATGGCGGACGATATTCTAACATTACTGTCGCTTACTATTTATTTTGAAAAAAAAAGTAAATACTTATGGAATACGACACACATCTCACATTCATATTCTGCATAATAAAAGAGAAGTAATTAATTTTCGAGAGGATCACATATAGTAACCTACGAAAAGTTTTTAACCAGGAGAAATAAACTACATCCAATTTCAAAATTTAATTACGTAATCCTTATTCAACATAAATAAACAGTATTTGGAACTAGTATATAGTAGCTCCTCCATTTGCTAGTTTCAGTGCTCGTATTCGATTTTTCATGGATTTGATCAAGTTATCAACAATCGTCGGAGCCATATTTTTCCACTCCTTTAGCAATGTTTCTTTAAGGGTTGCCATTAACGTGATTTTGGTTGCACGCTGTTGACCTTTTCGGTCAAGTTGCTCTCAAACGTTCTCTATTGGATTCATGTCAGGGCTTTAGGCTGCCCACGGCAATGACTTGATACCTTGTGATTCCTTCCAGGCCATTGCTACTTTACTCGTATGATATGGCGCTCTATTTTCTTGAAAAAGGTAGACATTTATGTCAATCTAACTTGTTTCAAATAGTGGGAGTAGTCCGTTCTCTAATATTTGAAAGCATTTTGGACTATTCAACCGCTCGTCAGTTCAGATGTCCCTCCAAACCAGACAGCACCCGACGGTCGCCTGTTGGCATTCAGTGTTTCAAGTCTCATTCTGATTTCTCCAAACATAAACCAATCTCGAAATAGAATTGGTAGAATTTATTTTCATCTGTCTAAATTACAGACTGCCAAAATTCATAATCTTTCCTCTCGAATTCTCTCGCCCAGTCCATACGAAGGTTCCTGTTAACCTCTGAAATCAAGGGCTTCTTTCTTGCAACTCTTCTTTGATAGCCCAGCTCTTTCAAAGTCATTCTCGCCGCATATGGCGGCATTTCTATGCTGTTGATATCATTGACGCTCTGTCAACGGTTTCTGATGACTTCCCAACTCAGTGCCCATTTCGTTGACTCAGACACGATGCTTGGTCTTTCTTAACGTTCTTCCACACGACAATGGTCTTTTTCATTAAATGTCTTGACAATTACCCGTTTGATGATTAACCTGGAAAAACCTACCAATTTCTCTATTTGACTTGACACCCTGATGCCACCCTATTATTTGCCCTTGTTGAAATTCACTAATTTCCTTACTTTCATGAACTTTCATTGCAAGATATAAGTTAACTATTGTTTACAGCTTGACTTAACACGGTATTGTCTGAAAAGAAGAGACTTTATTAAACAAACCAAAATTGCTGTAATCAAGGCTGGCTAAAAACTTATTATAGTCCACTGTACACACCCCCATATATATATATATATATATATATATATATATATATATATATATATATATATATATGTGTGTGTGTGTGTGCGTGTTTATATATATATATATATATATATATATATGTGTGTGTGTGTGTGCAGATATGTAGAAAAATAGGAAAGAACACGTTAAGTAAATAATCCGGAGTTCTTTAGTATTTTTGATTTTATTTTTAAAAAAAAAACAGTGCTCCATACAGAAGTAGAGCTTAAATTATAATTTTTTTTAAAAATAAAAACAAAAATACTAACGGAGTCCAGATTATTTAACGTGTTCTTTCCTATTTTCTAGATATCTCCACATATATATCGGCTCACATATTAAGGCCGAGCACTCTGGACCTTTTTATTTAAACTTTAAAAAAATATAATTATATATATATATATATATATATATATATATATATATATATATATATTAAGTTGTTGCAAAAATAATGTCGTTTTCTCACATAGAAACATATGTGAGAAAACGACATTATTTTTGCACCAACCTAATATAAATTGCGCGATGGATAAATTGTCGTCAAATTCAGTGCTACTCAGATTTTTTCAGCCTATAGAAAATTTTTGTTTGAAACATTCTAATAAACAACTACTTTTGCATTTAGGTTGTTCAGTTTTCACAATAAAATACTCAAGGAAAAGACAAAGTAATCTATTTACACTTTAAAATTTATTTTAGTAAACAAGGATAAACAAAGATATCAAAATCAATTTTGTTGGTGTCGTTCAGTCTTAGTTCATTCAGCTAGTGACTACCGTGATCTTGGTGTTTCTGACCCAAGTTATCATAATCAATCTTGATGGTGTCATTAAGTCTTAATCTGATAGTTTCTCTTCCCTTTGAAATCTAATTTCTTTTTCTATTTTTACTGACAACATCCACCACAGCCGAAAATCTAGATTCCTCCATTCATGTGGTAGGGAAAGAAATGATGCTTGCTTCTACATGTTGAAAAATATTTGGGTGTGGGATCTTTATTGATATGTAGGATAAGACACCTTCTTTGTCAACTTTTCTTCTCATTTTCGCACTTTCAAGTTCAGCAACATTTCAGCCAACTCAACATTTTCATTTCCAGGCTCATAATTTTCTAGGCCTACAAACCATAGTTGATAATCCATCATTAATCTTTTCTCAAAGTCTACATGAAGACCTTTAAGATCGGAAATGCATGCAGCAATCCATTCTGATGAATGATATTGAAATTTTGAAATCATGCCAATTTTTTTTCTCAAACTTTTTTTTTTCATTTTTCCAAAATTTCACTTTCCCCACATAGCCTTTTATCTCCTGAGCACAGGTGACTAAATCTGATCTTCTACTTTGCATCTCCAAGTTAAGCAAATACACTGATTTAGTAGAATATTTTTGATTTAAACTCAGGAAGTCTTTTCAAAATATCCTTAGCTGTATCATCTTGCTTATTAGTTGAGTTGTAATGAAGCATTTGGGACTTGAACATGAGAAAGTTGATTAATGATTCAAAGAAATTCACTAGTCTTTTAAAACTCAGGCCTTTTGACCACCATCTTACTTTCGTGTGAAGTAATAGGCTTTTAAAATTTACATCTTCAAAGAATTGCACTAAAAGCTATCATTTATTGAGTTTGATTTGAAGTTAAGTCCATGTATAGCAGTGTTGAGTGTTCTTTCATGTCTCCTCCAATATTCTTAGTAACCAAAGTCTATTTGTGGATAATGCAATGGATATAAAAGATGTGAGAGATAAATTATTTCAGTCTAGAAATAAAGCATTTCACTTTTCCTGTCAGGTTGCAATGTTGATGAAATTAGTCAATGGAATATTTTTATCATTAAAATACTGCATGACTTCATTGAATATATCCTTTCCATTAGCAGTTTCAGAGAAACTTATAATGAATAACATTTCTTCCCTTATATCATCTTCATGGATGAATTTGACATAGACCAGAAGAATAGTTTGGTTATGAATTGTGCTCTCTGGATAGAAAACTGTGTCTTTTGAAGAATATTCGCTATCTACTCCTCAACAAAATTAGACATTTCATCCTGTCATCTTGTAATGTCATTTGAAAGTGGAAATATACTCATGGTAGATGCAGCATCTTTTCTCAGATAGAAACAGATAGCAAAAACTATCATAGCAGACTTGAGAAGCTACTCACCATAAACCTGAGGTACCTAAAACTTGGCAATAATTTCAGAGACCAAATATGATGGTTTGAGTGTCTTTGCAAAGTCGGATAGTTTGACTGATTGTCTTTTCTTTTTATTCTCAAAATATTTCCCCTTTTTACCAACAGATGATGGATGCTTTGGTTTTTGATGCTGGAACAGCTTAACTTTCTTCATGAAATCATTTGCCAAGATGGCACCACATTCAAGACAGATAGGTTTTGAGTCTACAGATGCAAAGCGAAACATGATAAAATCTTCTCTGCAATTCCTCAGTTTTGCCTTTTTATCAGTTGGTTCAGACATTCTTACAACTGTTCTGAAAAAAAATGTGGGGAGTTAGGTGGCCAGAGCTAAGGGGTGATGTGGTCGCAGAAATCTTCTGGGTTCTCTGGCATGTGTGGCATGGTTCAGAATCCTGTTGCTCCTGTAGCCACCCCCTTGACTCAGGGCATCACTATCACGTCAAGGCAATTTATGTAGGCCTGCGTGTTGAAGCTGAGGCCGTCGTCAAGAAATTTTCTAATCCGAATGAGCAGTCGTTCTGATTCCAAAATGGTTCCAAAATGATATGTTGGGCTACAGTCTCTGGGATTAAAGATGAAAACACGGACAATTTTTTTGAAACACTTTAATTTGAGAACAGTATTTTTTTTCATTTAACCATGAGATATTGAAAGTCACAGAGTTCTATCCCTTTAATTGTTTTTATCCGTATCAGTTTTTATCAGTAGAAGCCAAGATGGCGGAATCCGAAAGCAATCGCAGTAGTGGAAAATCCAAAATTTCAGGATTGTGGGTCTGGATCCGGCTCGGAATATTTGCTAACTCACAGAGCTGGCCTGATTCCAAAATGTTATGATATGTTGGGCTACGGTCTGTAGGAGTAAATTTCAAAAAGTTTAACACAATGATAGGCTGAAATTTGCATTTAAGACGTATGACTTAGGTATTTGATAAATTATTGTGCAGAAGATGCTTTTTCTGTTCATAGTATCGATTTTTTTTGTTTATTTTTTATTTCTGCAATTTCTCCAGTATATTGGAATGAATAGTTCTGACAGTTCATTTTATATTCTGAATTATTTTTGCTACAAGTATTTTATCAGATCAGACCCATAATTGATTTGGATGTGATTATATATATATATATATATATATATATATATATATATATATATATATATATGTGTGTGTGTGTGTGTGTGTGTGTGTGTGTGTGTGTGATGTGAGTGCCAAAGTTGGGCCCACAGAAGTAAAACACGGAACACGGATTAGAGGTAAGAAATATATATTAACAGGTTACAGAGATAGTGTAAGCAGAGCTTACTATAATTTAGTGTCCAACACTTGTAGTCGTACGAGACCCTGTGTCACTCTCTATCACTCTCTCTAGTGCTAAGTCGCCTACTTAATATAGGCCTGGAAGAGTCTATTGTTAGGTAGTTTTCGGTCTCACAATAATATGTATATATATAATATACATATATATACAGTGCTGTTTGATAAATGTGACTCACCTGATCCTTTGAATTTAGCTCAACTTCCGTTTCATCGGAGAAGAAAACATTCTTCCAGTCTTCTACGGTCAAATTTTGTAATAGTGAGCCCATTCAAGTCTCTTGGCTTTTTTGGCTTTGCTTATTAACGGCTTAAACCATCGTGTACAAAATTTGTAGCCTTGTTCTAACAAGATTTATAACCTTGTTCTGACGGAGTGTTGAAGAGGCAAGACTAACACATTGCTCTTTGCTTAGACTGGCTGCAATTTCTTGGCTAATAGTCCTATTCTTCGCAACTTCTCTCTTGATTACCCTGCCATTCTATCATCAATCTTTTTCTTTCGTCCCCTTATTTCCTTTCTTGGAGCAGGACAAGCATCATTATGTGCCCTAGGTCCTCGAGAAACAGTTGATTGCGAAGTTATATCAATTTCTGCAATTTCTCTCGTAGACATTCATGCATTTGAGAGGGCAATAATAGATGCCTTAAGTGGTTCTGATGCGTGTTTGTACCCTTTCATTTGGTTAGTGACTTGAACTGTTTTATACTGTATTAGACGTTCTGGAATATTCTGGAATACTCTAGATTTAATTTAAGCTGTTCTAGAATTCTCTGGAATATTGTTCTGAGTGTAGTGTAAACTAGTTTTCAATATTTTGTCAAAAGCTCTTTAAATTTACCAGTTTAATCATTAGAATGCGATATTTGAGTCACTTTCTTTTTTTGAATCTCAATTATATCCAAATTTATAATTATCAATAGAATACCTTAGGGTGAATAAATTTTTTCCTATGTGGTCGGGAAGGGGTCTTTATGTTAGTAAGATTAAAAATTATTATAATCCCAAAAACAATAGACAAAAAATACTTGTAGCAAAAAAAACAAAAAAACAGGTGAGTGAATTTTATGGAACAGCACTATATATATATATATATATATATATATATATATATATATATATATATATATAT